>OZ010607.1:55033282-55425782 GCA_963932145.1 Acanthosepion lycidas | reverse complement strand
CAATATTCTAAACATGGATGAATGATAGACATAGATATGTATGATGAATTCTGGAGAGAAAAATGGTCTAGCAAGACACAGTGAACCAATTTTATAACAGCTGACTTAGCAATGAATTCAATATAGTCTTTTCACTTCATGTCAACTGAGAAAGTTAACTTGAGAAGGAACAACGAGTTACTTTCTTGGAGGTTAGCATCAGCCATGCTGATGGAAGGCAGAAAATGGTTTCTCAGATGATTAATAGAAAGCAGTTTAGTTTTGGAGGCATTCAAATTACCAATTCATTCTTTGCTCCAGTTAACAACAGACTGTAGGTCATTTTGATATCATTGAACTTATTGGACTGATCAGAATTACTATCGAGACAGGAGTAAATGTTTGTGTCATCAGCATAGATACCAAGTAGAGAACTGATGCCATCAGAAAGGTCATTGGTGAAAATTAAGAACAATGTAGGCCTAAGGTTAGTGCCCTGGGAACACCTGCATTAGTTCAAATGGACCTAGAAGAGTGGCTGTTCAGGATAAATTTAATTTCATGTTTTGATAAGACTGAATCAGTTCAAAAATTCATCTGGAGACACCATAACTTTTCACCTTGTGAAAAAGACCTGTATGCCAGACTCTGTCAAACACTTTAGGGATGTCCAAAGCAACAGCCTTAGCTTCATTCTTATCTAAAGCTTGACAGACTCTTTCTGTAATAATCATTAATACATCAGCAGTTGACCTAGAGAAACAAAAGCTGTATTGCTTGTCTGAAAAAAGGCTCAGCAACATGAGATGTTTAACTAATTCTTGTATTGCATTGATTAGGGATCCAGATTAGAGAGGATAGAACCATGGAAGGGCTTATATGCATATCACTTAACAGAGACAAGAATTTTCCAGATAAGTCAAGAGTAGAATTTAAAGAGAATTTACATGTGAAATATTTTGTTTTATCAGCAGATGTTAACATCTCAAATTGTTTGAACAGAGTAAGAATAGAAAACTTACTCTAATACTATTACAGAGCTTCCAGTAGTCACAGGAACCAAAATTATTAGATACAATATGGTGCCTCATTCTCTGAGCAAAGATTTTTCTCCTTTGAGGACTCATTTACATTGATTATATGAACCATAGAGAAGACTGTGGTCTCACCTGATATTTTCCAAGAAGAAACAAAAGCATCTATGCTGGCTTTGACCCAAGAAAAAACCTCACCAGCAGAATTCTCAATAGGAAGTTTAAAAATATCAATCAAAGGATGCTGGTAATGGAAAGAGGTCTTATGAATTGGAGGTTCCTGTCTAATAGTTGATTGGAATGAAATATTAATAGATACTACAGAATGATCTGAGTTGCCAAGAGGACAGTGTTGCAAAGCTCAACAAAAATGAGGAGAGGAGGTAAGGAACAAATCAAGTAAAGAAACATGTTGATCAGATTTATTAGAGAAACAAGTAGGAAAATTCACAATGGAAAAAACTGAAAATCAAAAGACCAGAAACATCAGTAACATTAGAATGCTTAAACCACTTTTCATGATGCACATTAAAGTCACCAAACATAAAAATGTTAGCAGATGAATGAAGAAAGAACTCCATTTCTATATTGTCAGAAATTTGCAGCCCTGGAAAGAGGGAGAGCAATAAAGGAAAAAGAGAGCTAATATAGTGTCATAAGAAAAGTCGAAAGCACATGAAAGTGTTGTTTGGTGGATGGAGTAACAATTCCCTTGCCAATAGAAGATTATCCCAGATGTAATCACCAAGGCCATGCATATGAATACTGAAATCTTTTTGGTAAATAGGAAGGTAGACTGGAACAGAATTCATTAGTATCAATGGAAGAATTTAAATTGGTTTCTGTTATGGTAATTTACCCACACACATGGACTCTCCCAACTATAAATAGGAGCAGGTGCTGCTTTTTGGAGAGGGAAGTTTTCAACACTCAGCTCTGACAGTCGAACCAAACATTCTTGCTGTAACACTCTCGTTTGTATATGTTTGTATTACTGTTTCTGTTAATATATTTGTTTAACTCAATTCCTCTCTTGTGTCTTTATTTTTGGCCCTAACAAGACCACAATAGGTTCACAAAGTGCAAAGATATCTGGAGATGGTACAAAGAGAAAAAATTGTACACTGCAGAAGTTGGAATGGATGCCACAAATATTAGAAAAAAAAGGTTGATGGATGGGTAGGTGACTTTTTGTTTACTAGTTTTCTATATTTCTTTTCATTGTATGTCATAAAATTTGTTTTGAGGAGAAAAAAATAAAAAATTACTATTATCTGTCATCAATGGCAATACAAACTAGTTAGAATTAGGCTGAGACTAAAGCATGTTTCAGTGTTGATCACCAGAAATACATGCTGGGATACCTATCCATACATAATATGGGACTACAGATACCCCGATATAATGCAACTTGATCAGAGCAGCCTCTCTGAATGCTCCCAAAGAGTCCGGAAACCTTACTGTAGCAGGCAGCAAACAGCCAACCCAGTACTCTAATAATGAAAACTTCCAGCCACTGATGAGTCAGATCACTAAAAACAGGGAACAAGGGATAATTCTTTACCCCTGTTCAATAAACATGGAAGGAATGCAGGCAGTGGAGGTCACAAATTATGGCACTTTGTGCCCTCCACATGTTTTGACTGATATTTCATCCACCTGATAAATATTTATGAATGTTCTCAGATTTAAAAGACGTGATAAACCAATGCTTGCTCTTGTATATAAACATGTGCAACAAAATAAATCTTTACATTTGCCTTGATAAAGTCCCCCAGAGGAAGAAACATGTTGGCTAAGAATAGTTTTCCCTCTTGTCTTTTTATTCATATATACATACATACATATATATATATATGTCTCTCTCTCTCTCTCTCTCTCTCTATATATATATATATATATATATATATATATATATATATATATATACTATCTATATTTCTCATGTTGTCTGTCTGTGTGTCTGTCGTGGGCGTTGCTACCTCGCCCAGACCGCATTTCTTACCCGATTTCGATGCGGTTTTCACCACAAGTTTGCAAATGGCTGCCGTGAGGACATGACGGAGCCAGATTTTTGAGTTCGGACTCAGATTCTGAAAAAATCGATAATCGAAAAAATCTACTTACAGAAGGAATGATCGCATTTCAACCAAATTTGACATCCTCTTAGAGTCTACCATTCTATTCTTCTGTTGTCCAGAAGTTTCATGACCACGGACCCCTAAACAGCGCGGAAAATCGATAAAACCCCAAAACCGATACGCCCAGATTGCGCCTGAACTGCATGTCGGGTTTTTTTTTTTTTAGCGAAAACCGACCGGATTTATGAAGCCATTGGGAGTCCCCATGTGAAGTTTCAACTCTGAGCGCCACCCAAACAGTGTGCAAATCGACAATCGGTCAACCCGTAAAAAGGTTTTTCCGGTTGGGTATTTCCTAAATGCAGATTAATTTAAGGTGACGCTATGCACGGGAAGGAACAGGTCAGTGCGTGCAGTGGAGTGGAAGAAAACATTTGAACTCAAATTCTGGAATGGGTGCAGGGCCATTGAAATTCGGCTTTTTTATCCCTGCTACCAGGTCTTTAAACATTTTCCCCTAGCCCAGGCCGCATCCCAGACCTGACCAGGAGTTTTTGCGTTAAAACAGCAGGGCTTTCTCCCAATCCATTTCAAAGCTAATGTCGGCAAACGGTTAGCGGCTTTTCGTTCTCGCACAAACCAAATGAGCAAACGCTTCATTGCAGCTCCTTGCATTCTCATCGCCAGCATCACTTGCGTTAGAGTCAAGCTGCATATGCAGCAGGCAGCTTGACCCCGTTTACGGCCAAGCGTTGCTCTTGCCAAATCATGCGCCCGTGAGTGAATGCGCGCTAGCATCTTCTATTTTGCGTGAGCTCATTCATTGGTCTAAGACATGCCCATTGTCCAGGCTACACCAATCAATGAGAAGTCACGCTCCCTTTAAATAACTTCAGCACGGCTGCATCAGCACTCATGTCTTGATTTGATCGCCATTAACGCATCTGTCCTTGGATTAATTGACAGCTTCCTGCTACCGCAAGTAACCTATTTGCTTAAACGTTTGCATTACCCATTTTATCTCCGCGTGCTGCTTCTACTGCACAGCCTAGTCCATCTTAGCGTTCCATACCTATTTCTACCTTTTCTTATTTCAGTTTCACTATTAGACAGTTAACTGCTGTCGCAAGTTACTTATTTACTCAATCGTTTGCCCAACCTATCTTACCTCCACGTTACAGTTTTCACTGTAAGTTACTTCTCTTCTGCCTTTACTACGCGGTTCATTACACGTTACTACTTTTTAACCTTCAACGCTTCAACGTTTTGGTTGCGTAACTTCTTCCTAGAGCGACGTTTTCGTACTGCCAGAAAGCACGGCCCATAGCTAGGAGAAGCTTTTTCCATACCGCTCCACGGCATTTTTAGTTTTCGTATGCAACGATGTTGCACCGCTTCAGCTTCGGCATCAAATTCTATTCGTATTTTTGCACAGAATTTCTAAAACCCTTCAAATGGCTCCTACACGACGAACATCAGCACGTCAGTAACTGAAGACCCCTAATACCGTTAACGTTACACATGCAGAACAGGCGACTGCGGAGGAGCACATAATAACTCCAGTTATAGATGATCATATAGCGTCTGCTTCACACTCTGATTTGAACTCTTCTGTGTGCCGTGGCGATGACCAACTCGGCAGCTCTGCAAAAGCTGCAAAAACACCCAAATAAAAAGGTGTTCCAAGATTTCTGAAAGAATGGTACTGCAAATCAGTTTACACATATTCGTTGAAAAGTAAGAGGAAACTACCTAAACGCTTGCAAGACAACAAAAAAGCGGCTTCATCACAAACGCTTTTGCGGTCTCGACTGAGCCCGCATCAAAAAGCTACTCGCAATACAGCCGACACCGCTGTAACTTCCATTCGACGGTCCCATGGCTGAGAAAAACGCACGCCATGCAGCCGACGCCGCTGCATCTTCTGCTGCAAGGGCTTTGGAAAGTTCCGCGCAAAAGCGTACAAGGCGGCAACGTGATGCAATTTCAACTTCCGCTGCTAGAGCTGTAGAAGGACCTACTGAAAGGCTTGAAAGGTTGCAGACTGTTGACCAGCGCCGCCATGCACAACGAGGGATCTGTAGCCCACCAAAGCAGTTTTGGTTTAAGCTGGCGTTCAACTATGAGCCAGTTTTCAGGCTTTCCGGTCGCAAAGACCTCCAAATAGGATTCATGTCAGTTGTCTGTGTGCATTGCAATGCCAAAAAATGTCCTGGAGAGTCTGCAGGTTTGTGTTGTTCAGACGGTAAGGTACAGTTGACACCTTTTCGAGAGCTACCTACTCCGTTGAAAGCTCTGTTGGAGGGTTCCAGTCCAAACTCGAAACATTTCCTCGCAAAAATCAGACAGTACAATTGTGCCTTCCAGATGACCTCTTTTGGTGGTAATGCCTTCCGCGAAGTCGGTTGGAATCCCACCTTCAAGGTTCAAGGTCAGGTTTACCACCGGATTGTGTCTCTTTTGCCGGAAACTGCCAATGATTCGATCTTTCTACAAATATACTTCATAGCTGACTACAATCAACAGGCAGATGCCCGCATGGTCATTATTCCCGAGAACGATACAGGCCAGGACAATCATCCTCGCAGGGATATATCATAATGAGTCTTCAACAAATGCTCCACGAGACAAACAGCTATGTCTGCAGTTTTAAGTATGCTTTCGAAAATAACACTTCTGATTTCATTATTGTAATTGATGCTGACAAGCGGCCTCAGGGAGAGCAGGAACGTCGTTACAATGCTACCGCAAGTAACGAAGTTTCCGTCATTGTCAACGGTGATCAGCACAACAGACGTGACATTGTTATCGAATCGCGCGGCAGTGGGCTCCGAAGAATCAGTGAAACGCACCGGTCCTACGATGCACTGTAATACCTACTTCTCTTCCCTTACGGAGAAGCCGGCAACTTTTCTATCAATTCATAGTAGACATGGCTTCTAAGATGGAATCCGAAAGACTCTGTTACATCAGATTGAATCAGACCAAGTTGCGCTGTGACACTTACATTCATCTCCGTGATGCTTTACAAAAATGACGCTGATCGACGCAATTTTCTTGCATGGAAAGGAAAAATGGAATGGAGTTTGCTGAGGACTGGCTGAGGACTTCAGTATACAACATATTTTCAGGTTTGTGAGGGTGAATAAAGGAACACATCATCGCGCCTGCCGACTCGAGAGCAGGCTACGTAAAGTTAGCCGCATGAGAAGCACTGCTCCTCTTAAGTGTACACCAGTGACAGACAGTGTTTGTCCTTGGGCCTTATTAATTGTCATAGCAAAACAGGGTTCGAATGGGAATGGGGATCTTCTGAAAGTGAAGGGTACATCGGCATCTGATGAATACAAATGCAATTTTGGTATAAGCACTTGCTCTTCTTTACCGCATTACTGTGAAGCATTAAACTCATCGCCAACTAATGTATAGTTACAAGCATCAATTGTCTCTCCTCACATCACCATACCATATATTACAGGCCCTTTCAAAAATGCGTGCGAGATCCCTTCGTACAGCAAAAAATCGATAAAAAGCTCCGGTTCGACACTGCCATCAGCTGTCAGTTTTTGACTTCTTTTCACGTCCAGGCTGCAAGTAACGTCAAATGTCGATTTAACTTCCGACATTTACGGCGTCAATTCGTAACGGAGACATTTTCAATTTGGACTCAGGCTTTTAAAAAATTGGTAAATCGGTTGGTACTCCGGTATTTGGGCGGATTACATTCTAAAATTTCGGGCGTTCTTTACAATTCAACCAGAAATTCCTACGCGGCCCAGTTAGAGGTGCCTTGCATAGAATGCCGTGTGACCCCGTCGTGACTCAAAAATCGATACAAATCTCCGTGTTGACCATGCCCTCAGCAGTCCATTTCCCACTTCTTTAAACTTTGTTCTTTCTCCCAGGCCGCATCCCAGATCCGATTTTTCAATTTACGTCATTGTGTCATGCCGGAGCCCGATTTTTTATTTGGGACTCAAACTTTGTAAAAAAAAAAACGATTAACTCACAGGTGATACGGATTTTGGGTGTCTAAGTTGAATATCTCGCCTGCACTACGCGGCCCAGTACATCTGAGCTTTTCACCTCATTTTGTACTCTGTTCAGTTGACTTCGCGCTGTTAAACACTTTTGAGCTCTTTTTATTTGAACTTAAAATCGGGTCAATGTATGGTTTCCAAAGTACCGGGTTAAAAAACAAGGGCAACAAAAACCCCGCCCAAGTAGTATGACCAGTGTCAATATTTCAGGGTTGGGTGTAAAAAATTATTTGTTGGTAACATTCTTTTTTCATTTGGTTTTTCCAGTTACGAGTCTTTTTTTAAAGCTGATCGTTTTGTGTTAATTTTGTTTAGTTCTTTTTTCGTAACAGATTTAATGTTTAGTATAGAGCTTAGAAAAAATTCGCAGTGCCAGATAAAGGCAAGGAAGGGCAAAAATATTTTAAGTCAAGTGATAGCGATTGCTATATGAGTCGTACGATTTTTGAATCAAGCATGGGCAACGCCTGGCCATGCTGCTAGTATATATATATATATATATATATATATATATATATATATATATATATATATATATATATATATATATATATATGAGATAGGGATAGAGAGAGAGGTAAAGAGAGACACCTCAGCCTTGTATTGGAGGAACTAACTGAAATAATGAAAATAAAAACAGTTAATATGATTTTGTTAGGATCATATATGAGGGTAAGATTGTAATGAATTGTCCTTGGTCTAGACCAGACCACACTTATTCCTCCCATGAATGTACTGATATTGTAATAAAAATGCTGGTTATTTGACCTGTAACAGCTGTTTTTCATTCCTCATCACTCATAATAATTTTAACTTCACTCAACTTCTGACTATATAACCTACAGCCAAATATAAATGGCAGTAAAAGTAATGTTCCTTTAACTATTGAATATAAAGATATAAAAAGAAAGAAACCTGAGAGAAAAAGATCAGTTTCAGTAAATTCATACAGAAATGTCTTTTGCTTCTGAATATTTTGCTAATTTATAAAATTTGAAAGGCAAATTTAAGGATAAGAATTTCTGATTAATTGCTCTTCAATAAACTTTTCTGCACACCTTCTTTGCTTGAAACAAAGAAATACAGAGAAAGGGGAAAAAAGTGCAATTTTCTGTTTAAACTTCAAGTCATTGTAAATCAAATAACTGCCGTTTAACTGATGAACAGATTTTATCTGAACAAATTTAGTACAGCAGACTCCACTTTTAGTGGTTAATGCAAACGAATTATGTAAAAAAAAAAAAAAAAACAAACAAAAAAAAAACAGAAAGAAGTTTAATTCAATTTGGCAACAAGCTAAAATGGAATTATGATCTTTCAAGCTGTGTCATATTGATCCATTAAGCATAAGCTTATATACAGGAAAAAATTGCATAGAGTAAAAAGCTAACTGGAAATAATCAAGTTTTCCCAAGTGTTAACAAGATCACACTTTTGTATCTCTGCTGTCTTTTGATCAAGTAGGCATAAAATAAATTTTCTTGATGGCAATTTGCTAATTGTTTGTTCTTTGTTGTTATTGGTTAGCTCTGGGTTTAATGTTTATTTGAAAATCTTGATTACTTTCCATCATGTTTTTAGGGTTTTTTTTTTTTTAATATTGTTGCAACTAAATACAAAAAAAAACAAAAAAACAGTCTTGAATTTAATACAACTTTAAGACTTCCATTTGCAGCAAGAATTTTTACCATTTGTTTGAGAGACATGCTAATTGACCAAATTAGTGTTTATGAATAAAGAAAACAGATGTGTTTTTAACCATTTCACTCCAAGAAAGGTGATAATGCCACTAAGATGCAAAGGGATATTGGGAGTGAAAGATAATGAGAAGACTTTAGAACCAGAAATCAAATCATGAAAAAGCAAAAAGGGAAAAACCTTCTACTCCTGTTCAAAATATGAGAAAGGAGTGTGAACTGCGTGATAGGTGGACATATCTACTATTCACATTATTTGAACTATTTTCCTCATCTTTGTTGCTATATTTATCACAACGTTTCGGCCATTGTACGCTCCGGCCTTTTTCAGGTGGTTAAAATATTGAACTGAACCATTTATTTCGTTCGCTGGGGTAGATTGTTCTAGTTCCACATGCCATGTCTAATGGATGTCAGTTATCAGTTATCTCCTGTTAATTCACCTTTCCAAGTTCTCCACTGCCTTAACCAGGTATTGAACTCACACTCTTTGGGTCCTGTCACTGGATCTAACACATGCCTTTATTCACTGTGCCATGTGTCCTTGAGGACATCTGTGTATGAACTTCTGGGTATTATAAACCTAATGTCATCAGCAACATTTTTTACCAGTGCTCATATTGCAATTTTCGTTGTTATTATTGCTTTTCTCTGGCACTCCTTATTACTGGTTCATATTGTATTCATTTCTATGCTTAGTCGGCTCAGGAGATTTTTGTAGCCTAGCATATGTGCTGATTCCTTAAGATTACGAATTTTCCAATGGTGTTCTTTGTCTATGATTTCAACCTGATCCCACAGAAGGTGATGATCTCCCTTCTCTCTCCATATGTGGTCAGCCATGCCTGATTTTTCCACTTCCCCTTATGTTACAGCTTTTTGGTGTTCTTGAAGACTTACCTTAAGGAGGCGGCCTGTCTCCCCTTTATATTTCTTTCTGCAGCTGCACAGGATGGCGTACTCACAGTATATAAACAAATGAACAAGGTGTCATGATAAAGTAGTTAATATAAGAATTAGTAACTATATTGCCATTTATTCTAGCTGCCAGATAATCTATTATAAACTCTGGGTTGATTGACCTACAGTGTAAAATAGAACATTTCTAGTGTTACTGACATATTTCTTTGTATATCAACAAAATAGTGACTTCAGTTTTATACTTTTTTTTAACTTGATAAAAAAAATTCTAAAATCATTAACACAGAATAAAACAAAAAAAAAAATGCTGTTAAATAGCTTCTATTATGGTGAGCAAAAAGCAACATAAAATGCTATAAAAAACTAAAAGATATAGGCCATAGAAAAATTTTATTAATAATATTCAATATACCAAATTAAATTATTTTTATATTTTTATATGAAATCTTTCACATTCTATCACCTTTATCAGTCTTTTAACCATTGATTTTTTGGTAAATTTTTATGTTGTTTTGACTAATTTTATTTAATAATATTGTTCGATTTTCAATACAATTTTTACATTTTGAATTATAAGCTTACATATTTGTAAAAGTCCTTTTATGAAATAGAAAAGTTATTTTAATGCCTTCCAGACATCTTTGCCTGAATACTGTTTTTATTCTTGTATACATTTCTTTTATTTTACCACAATTTTGGTATTGCATTAATATCTGAAGAGGATTAGAGTTAATGTGATATCTTTAAAACCTTCTTTTTGACAAGGTTGGTAATAGTCAGCTTTGCATAATGGGAAAAATATTGTCTTGCATGAATATATTCAGCTTAAAGTTTCTTGTTGTGACCTGTATCACTCAAAGACATCTTGTCCATGAACTTACACTAATTCTGTGTTTGCTTTGACATCATCATCAACTTTGGAGGGACTTATAATTTTAATATTCAAAACATTACTCAACCTCTTTCTCCCTGTTGTCTTTTGTGTTGGTTGACTATTTCTATTTGTAAGGCCCATTCAGGTTCACTCAATGTAGCTCTATATTCATCACTAAAAATTACTTTAGTGAGTTAACAAACACAAACATTCACATGCTAGTCAAACACATAAACACAGCAACAGCTGTACCAAACACTACATGTATGGAAATTTCAGATTGCTCACAAAATGGTCCAATCCTGGCCCATCTTCCTGCTATCTCAGCACGGATATGAAGTTCTTGGTCTCTTTATGCCTCCAGGATACTGACAGACAACAAAGGCTTCTGAAACCACATACTGCACTTTTTTTTAAATACAGAACTTTCATCATTCTATAATAAAAAAAAACATTCCCAAAAGTAAAAGTTTTGTACGGTGTATATTATTTTGCAGAATAAATCCATTAGTTGCTCACCATAATGAGTCTGACCATAATTTTGATTTTAAAATATATGCTACTTTAATTAAAAGAGAAAGCAATTTGCTAATGCAGAAGTATATAGAAAGTGCTTTAATTGCTAGATCATCCACAGTAGGAAAGAGCTATATACTCAAATAGACAAATTGACTAGATTATATATTTAAACACATCTTTAAAAAAAAAAAAATTTAAAAGTTTAAAATTTCAGTTCCCCTCCTCTTCTTGCACAATTGTAGTTATAACAATGGAAACATCACTTTAGTCTGATGAAGTTCTAAAGGATGAAATGTGTCACATAATTTTTTTCAACTTTGTCATTAATTTTCCTAACGATGTTCTGGTAATTAAAAAATTATATATCATTTCCTCTCATGCTATTATATATATTTATTTACTTATTTATATATTTATTTACAAATATGATAAACAATGCTTAAGTTGCATAATAAAATCTCACATCACAAAATAAGTTATTGCAAATATTTCTAATAAAAACATTGTAAAGTGAAATTCATGTGGTGTATTTATCCTGAAAATTTGGCCATCAATAGATGGTTAATATTAATTTTATTGAGAAACATTGACTTGCATAAAATCTGACATAGTTTACAGAAAATAGAAGTCTGTGCCATCAGTGTTATGAATTTGCAGAAAACTGCATGAATCTCTAGTCACAAGCAAAATCGAACTTCTACAAACAATTGTTTTTTATTTAAAGGTTGTGGTACTGTTGTTGGAGGGATAATCAGAGACAATGCACTAAATGGCCTCCACACTTATAGCCTTGTGTCAGACTAAGAAATACAAGAGAAACGAAGATGAAAAATCTAGAAACACACAAAAAAGAAGTTGAATGAATGAAAATATCATGAGGAAAATAACAAAAAGGAACAATTTACGAGTCTAATTCTCTAATTATGTAAATTGTAGTAAAAATGTAATTTTTGTTGCTCTTTCTTTACAGTACTTTAAGGAAGATATATTCACACATCCAAATGAAAAGATGTTTGTATTCATAATCAGACTGAAAGAGGTGGGTGTCTGTACGGCAGGTGCTAGCTAGAGAGATAGTCAAGGAACTAAACTAAAGAGAAATCGATCAGAAAGGCATATCAATTCGCTTACTTAATTTGTAAACATCATATTGTTTACTTATGAGTTCAGAGTAAAAATGTTTTTCTATATATTTATATACATATTAACTTAGTAACAATGTCTTCAATGTCTTTCTTTAAATAGTAAATACTCATTTATTATTCGTATTTCTTTTCTCCATCTTCTTGACTGTCGACTTAAAATGTCGATTATACTGTTTCTCTCTATTCGCTTTGATACACTGCTTTACTAATGTTTCTATTGATAGCATTCTACAATAAGTACTTGAGCGATTTTTTTCACCGCCGTCTTCTGCATTGTATCCATCAATATCTTTCTGCTTCACAAACTGTCTACCGTACAACTCGCTGTCTGCCTTAATTCACCATCTCTTTTGCTCTACTCAACTGTCTATTACACACTTTATAAATCGACTTTGTTCGAAGCTGCTGTCTCTACTTCATATATTATCTATTATCAATTGATTTCCATTGTTTACTTCAGAAACCGATTGTTATACACTGCATTTTTTTATTTGTTATTTATTAACTTCCTCAATAAGCAAATGCACTCTTTGCGTGTCTCTTTGACTATTATTTTGTCTTTTAGTGTAATTTTCGTTCTGTCGACTTGATTGGACACCACTCAAGTAGTACGTGAGTGTCTATTTCTCTCTATCCTCTTCTAACGTTTACACTTGCGATATACGTTTGGCTACAATCAATTTCGTTAAAAATCCATATCATTTTTTTTTTATTTCGTAGAATTTATTTCACATGTTTTTTCTTTTTTTAATTTATTATTCTGAACATCCTTGATTAAGCCTTCCTGTTAATTCAAGTCTAACTTCGTAGCAGTTATTTAGTGAGTTATGTGTCCTCTACTTATAAACGCCCAAGTTAATAACTTTTAGAGATACGAAACAGTGTCTAAATTCAATTTTTGAACATCACTCATTTCGGAAGTTCAACTGTCTTGTGACAGATAACGTTACTCTAGCTGCTCAGGATCTTCCAGTTTAAACAACGTAGTTCGTGTTACTGTTGTTGTCTCTCTGTAGCGATATTTTTTCGAGGTTCTCTGTAGTTTTCACAAATAATCTAACATTGGAGTTTATCTTTAAACAAATTTTTATTAAAGAAATTCTTCTTTATCCCATATTATTTATTTGGTAAACACTAATCAATATTCTTCTATGTGCCATGTTCCTTCAGGACGTGGGTAATCATGGCTTTCCACAAGTTCCTGTCCTTTGCAACACTTAGAAAAATTTGTCTTTTTGCTATCTCTCCTAATCCTTGTTCTGCCAACAATTTGCACAAGCTCATTAGGCAAGGGGGTCTGGGCTGATTTCTTGTATCTCTTGCCTTCAATATGTCTGGTGAGCATCTATTTTTCCAAGCCCTCTTTCCTCATTATGTTCCTTAGATATTTCAACTCTTTTGCTGAAGTTAATTATACTTGTACTTTTTGCTTCTATTTTATTTAAAACTTTGTCAAATACTTTAGTCCATGTACTCTCAGCATCCTTCTGTAGAACCATATTTCTGTTACCTTGTCTCTTCTTCATCTGTGAGGGGATTGTCTAGCATTGACTGCTATATAGGAAAATCAAGAGCTAAAAACATAAGAGCTAAGTACTCATTTGTAAAAAGATTTTCCTGTTAATACTTTGCTTAGCTTTTGCTATCTCAATGTGCCCTTGAATTTTAGTATTTCATTTTCTGTCCTCTGTTAAAACACTTCTAGATATTTAAACTTTTGTACTTGCTTGATTTTGGTATCTTCAATTTGTAATTCATATGTTGGACTCTTCTTTTCACTGACAACCATACATTGACTTCTTACAATTGATTTTTAATATCATCTACTTTTCTGTCCTAGAAGGAAAACCCAAAACCCCCTCGTTTGCCTACACAGTAATTATGTAAGCACAAAGAGTCTCATAATCAAAAACTCATATCAATGTCATTCAATGCAATCTGTGTATGCAACAAGCTTGTTAATTTCTTTTGTTTCTTTTCTTCTACTTCTGCACAAAACCCTTAGCTATTATTTAATACCTTAACATAAATTTAGGGATATGTGGGTAGTGTAATGTTTATTAGCATGGTTAGCAGACTTGGCAATCCGAGTTCAAGTTCCAGCCTAGTCTGTTGCATTCACTTTTGCATTGATGCCCTTAGGATAGGCAGGAATTAATTTTTTTCCACAGTGTTATAACAAGCTTTTGGTTGCAAAGGAAAGGAATGAACAAGGATTAAGATTTCAACAACATGTATTCGTGAAAATACAGAATATGTACATAGTTGTTTGGTAAAGAAAATTAGGTATAAGGGTGTTGCTGGTAGGATCAGGAGTTGACTGATTTCTTGGGTTAGTCAATTGAGGTCACAGTGGTGGGTTAATTAGTAGTTAGGCAAGTTGGTTGTTGTGGTTATGGTCATAGTCACAATAGATTAGGTGTAGATAGCGGACATTGATGAAGCAGAAAATTTCTGTTGGATTCTGGTCGAATCAAAGATCAACAAACAAGGTCATTGTGGTGGCAACAAGAGAAGCCTGGAGTAGATAGTTAAAATTGGTCAAGTGGAATGTCTGTTGAATTCTGGATGAATGTGATATCAACGAGATGAGGTCACAGTGGTGATGATGAGGGATCCTAGAGTGGACAGTTAAGGCATTGAGGAGTGGTGATGTTGACAGCACCCTTTTGTGCTGATAGGTAGCCTTTCTAGCCTACAACTGTGTTGGTCATTATGAGAGGCTTTCTTTTAAGCAAATCTGATAGTCCTCAGGGTCATCTTTTTTTCCAGAGGAAACATTCATGATTGACTATTGTATTATTTTTATTGCTAGGATTTGTTTTGTGGACCAGATGTCATGCTAGGAGTTCATGTATAGAAAATGACTTTTTATTTTGTGTTTTGTTTTCTTGGCACTCACATCTGGCCAACATGTCGAGTGAATAAGAAGGAGATCCAATTGCAGTTGAGTATAACACTGATTATAGGGTAAATGTTAAGGTAGACAAATCTCTTTGCCTTTAAGTTGCAACCTATCTCAGAGAAGGAAAACTATGTTAAAAAATAGGAAATAGGAAATCACTTTGCTCTTTCTCAAGAAGTCATAGCAATTCATAGATTATAAAGAAAAATAATCCATGGAGAGTCATAGTCAACTATATCCTAAAGCTTGTTGCATAGCATCCTCATGCTGGGAGGTCCAGGTCAATGACACCAATTCAATAATTTGAAGTGAATGATCTCAGCTTGGCTTTTCTCTTGGCCAGTGATTGCCAATTGTTTCTGTTCAGCAATGAAAGACTTCAACACAGAGAATTTTAACTTAACTATTTTATTAATATCAACATGTACTAACTATGCGGTGGGGGTTGTTCCTCCTCACTGGGAGCCATTTCAGACAGAAAAGAGAACATGTCTACATTGCTTGATGGTTAAGACTCAACTCACTGAAAAACCTTTCTCTATCTATTCTTCCCATGCTATCTCAGCCAATCAAAATTGACTTCATTATTATGTCTTACATTCAGAAGTTAGAGCTGAGATACTTTTTTCTAAAAATAATAGTCTGCTAAACTATTATTTAACAAGCTGACTGGTAGAATTTACAAAAAATAACTTAGTACAAAGAAAAACATTTGTAACAATATATATATATGTATATCACTTATACATTGTTTATTATTGTTATCAAAAGTCTGTTTTGATATTGTTTATATACTTGTAAAATCTCTATGATTTACACAAAAACAAAAAAAACAAAATCCATTAGTATTACTTTTAAAATGACAAAATTGCGAATGAAAGATGGTTTTAAGTTTTCACACATGCTGGTGGTTCAATGTAAAATATCCAAAATCATTTTAAGCTTTTGATAATTTTATAGTTTTTAAAGAAATTTTTTTCTATTTTTTTTAATATATTTATTTTTAAATGCTTTCTTTGTCCTATAATTGTTGTTACACTTCGATACACATTTCAGACACTATATGTAGCACATATTATGGGACAGAGATAGTACAATTTTTATTGTACTATCTGTTCCATAATTGTTATTACATTTGCATACATATTTCAGACACTAAATGTAACAAATACTGTGAGATATCATTAATACATTCATATTATTGATCAGTCACTGAAAATTAATTTCATTAATTTTTACATTTTTTATGCAAATCTATAAAATCTTCCAAGTTCATAATTTCTATATTTTATGAAATCAGTCTGTCAAAAGTATTAGTGTTTGAAGAGTAAGATTTTAGTTGTAAAAATTTCTAAGTACAGATTTGACCTTAAAAAACCAGGAAAGATGTCTGCTAAATTATTTCGTGATGAAGCTTTTATAGCTATGGTGGAAAAGAATACGCAAGTCATTGGCTGAGGTCAGAGTACATGCCAATGTCTTCACTGGAACTAACTTAAAACATTTCAAAATAACTAACAAAAATATACCTCAATAATTTTTTCTTCTATTTGAAGCACATGGAGGCCTAAAGGATAAATGATTCATTTTTGAATCATCAACTGTGAAGAAATTTAAATTTTGTGTCAATACAAAAATTAAGGAAGACCTGTAAAATTACTGGATTTGGAAGAGAATTGAAAAGGTCATGACAATCAAATTTCTTCCCCTGGTAAAAATTATGGAATTAGCACACTTAGAGGATGTTCATGTTTGCTTCATTAGATGAATGTCAATATTGTATTATTCCATAATATTTTCTTCTGCATGGCTTGGGAAAAAAAAGATACCATTAATTTAAATAATTTAATCTAGTTTGTTTAAATTATATTTGGAAGCCAGAATGTTCAACTATTAAATAGAAAATGTTTGGCATCTCATGTTATTAGGTTTGTTCTTTAGCAGGATATAAACTAAGTGAGCATCTTCTACATGTGCTAATTTTATAATTTTTACCATGGCTTTGAATAATTCCTGGAAGAATACAATAAGAACAAGGTTAATTTGATACATCTTAGATTCTTTTAAAATTGACATAATTAATGTGGTTTATTATGTAGTTATTGGTTGTTCCTTGTTTCCAAGTATTTCATTTTAATGCTAAGCTCATTATTTGTTAATTCTTGTATTTATGCATTTCGTGGCTGGCATTTTGTTTTGCATGGAACAATTGCCCACACTAGATACACCAGACCACTGGGAGTGATTCCTAGTTGAATTTGGCAAGTCTTCTGTCTTTGCTGCTTAGCCTATGTTTCTATATTGTTCTTGTTAAAATAAATATATATATATAAAAACCATGGAATTTTGAGTTGCACTACAGACGTAAGTGCATTTATTAATATATACTTTATAACTCAGTTTAACTACATTGAGCACCGTTTTGTTTACACCTTAAATTAAATATTTATTTGCTCATTAGTATATGTACATTATCACACACATATATATATTTGCTAATAACTTGTTATTTAGTTTATGTTCACACTTATATATATATATATATATATAATTAATAAATTAATTAATTAATCTTGCCCTTTTTATGATTTGTTTCAATGAATCCATATAGTGATGCATAGGGCAGCTATGGGTGCTTAGGCCAGTTAATTATGTAAATCAACTCCATACACAAATAATTCATACTCAGTTTGGTGACTTGACAGAAACTGATTTTGTTGCTTGAAAATTACTTCTCTGATATTGCAAGAATAATATTAGTGTGCAAGGGGGTGCTGAAAAGTTCTCAGTTTGACCCACTTACAAAAATCTGTCCAAATATCAGGATCTTTTTAAAATGACTTCTTGGTTAGAGTGAACTTTTTAGCACTCCATTACAATCAAACCAACTAAAGAGAGAGACATTATTGTATCCTGTCTACTCATCTAATTTCTCTCCTAATAATTAACATTTTTAAGCATTGAGGATTTACAGTTAAGAACTTTTTTAATTAGATTCAATGAATTTATTAGTACTTTGAATGAAACCTTCTTGAGTATGGTAATTCTGCTTCCAAGATGGAATAGAAACTAATGGGGAATATTTTGATTGAATAAATAATTATTTTTTATGAATGTATTTGAATATATTTTCATTAAATTGATATAAACACACACACACACACACATGCACACGTGTGTGTGTGTGAGTGTGTGTGTGTGTGTGTGTATAGCAATATTGTCTACTTTAATGACTGTTTATCAGATATTGAATCTATGATGAGGTTCAATGTCTTTCATTTTGATTTACAAACCATTTTCTCCTCTTTTCCTAACCATACTTTTATTCTTCTCTGCCCACTTTAATATTTATAATTGAAGTGCAGTTATCTGAATTGATTTTTGTTCACTTTTGGTTCAACTAAAACCAAGTACAATACACTCATATTTAATGTGGGTAATAATGTACTCACTATCCATTACCTCATTCTCAAAAGATCTTGCTAATTCTCTCTTATCAAGCAAATAAATCTGTTTAACCTTATTCAGAAAATGTTCTTTCTTTTTCACAATGCCACAAATCCACTTTACCTTGAACTTGTTTACAATGAGAAACACAAAAAATTATTTATTGATCAATTGCTATAGACGTTTAATTTTTCATATTTTTTCTAGTCTGATGGTTTTCATTTAAAATATAATTAAAACTCATCTTTTGTTGTTAAATAAAAAAATGTTATAAAGATTATTTTTTGAATTCTATTAGAAAAGAAAAGCAAGCTTTTGAAAATCACTTACAAATGATTAACTCTACTCACAGGTTGATCTACATTCAGACTAGCTTAAATGCAATATGATTGACTGTCATATCTGTCTCCCAACACATAACGATGAAGTACATAATGATGAAGTGCTGATTTTATCAACACTAACCTTTACCCAGTTTGTCCACAATGCCTGGTCCTGAACATTAACCATCTCTCAATTTCCTTTTTCAAATAATATTTTCTCATCCATATTCACATTGCCCTCTCATCCCTTTGCTCCACCATCTTTCTTTCAAAAACTGAACAAAGTTTCTTGAGCAAGAATTTGCTTTTCTTTCCATAATAAATTCAGTGTGCTTTTTCAGGGTCACAGTTTATAACAATTACTTTTTTCATTTTTACCTCAGTACTATTTTCAATATAGCAGCAAACTACCCTGTTCAATCAGTACCATTTCCCCATATATTGTCATCATTTTTTTTTCTTTGTTTCACAATTTTCTATGTTTCTATGTAGCTAGTGTTTTTGTCACCCGGGGTGACCCTCAAGTTTACTGCCCCTCTCCAGAAGGAATACAATATTACAATGCACATTAACCCCTTAAAGTTTATATATATATATATATATATATATATATATATATATATATATATATATATATATATATATATATAGTTTTAAAATGTGCTATATTTATGGGATAAAGTGCTTAATATCAGAGACAGAGTGTATGTAAATATAAATATATATATCAGAGACTACACAGTTCATTTTTCTTTTAATAATATAAAAAAATGCCATGTCGTTTTAAATTATTTTCTTTTACGTAATTGAAGTTATTATTAGCAAAGTAGTAGACTAAGAATTATAAATCTGATAAAATTAATTTCAATTTTAAAAACTGAAATAATTCTTAGTCTATTTTGCTTAATAAAACTTCAACTATCTAAACAAAAAAATAAACATTGCATTGTTTTCCTATAGTGAAAGCTTGTAAATTTTTAAAAAATGCCCATTTTTGGACTGTAAACAAATTTTTCTGCAATTAAAAAAATATTCATTTTCAATTTTCTTTTAAATTTCCATTTGATATTTTCAGAAAAAACTAGAATGCATGTCATATCCTTAAAGCATTGGAATTATTTCAATTTATTTATCTATCTGTTTTATGATTATATATCCTTATTAAAACTAGTTGTATAAGATAAAAAAAAAACAAAAAACACTTGGTTCACTTATTTCATTTTTTTTTTCACTAACCGTTCACACACACAAAATATCAAAATCAAAGAACATACGCCAAAGTCTGGACTTCTCACAGAGGGTGTGAACAAAACTGTGGATTCACTAAATTAACTTAATCCAACCCCACATCAAGGCCTTTAAAAATGTTCAAATTTTTTTCACACCTTTTGCTCATGTCTTTGGTTTTATCCCCACCAGCTAACAGTACTTTTGGAGACAATTTTTTTTTTTTTTTTTTTATTGCTGGCTGGCTTTGAGCCAGTTATATCAAAGACAAATTAGCTTCATTTGAACCCTATCTTCTTCCTGCATTTTTGCAAAAAATTATTAAAATTATGCTATTGTTTTTTTCTTTTCTGAAAACTCACAGCGAACCAAAAGTGCCATTTGGGGTGGACTACCCACTCCACACTCCCTAGCTACCACACTGTTCAAACTCCATATTGGACAATTGACAACTTGGAAATGGAAACAAGTGTATCCCACATTCAAACTGGATCATAATATATTCTGTAGTAATATTCCATCATTTTCTTTCATTTCAGCGTTCTTGATTTTGTCATTGTGTTATTTATTTCTAGGTATTTATACCCATCACCATCGATTTTATTTTCATCAGATAATAACACAATACCAACTGATTATATCAACATTCCTCTTAATCTCCACCACTGCATCATATTTCTCTATATGCCAAACTATTCCAATGGATCTTCACTAAAAACCTATTTGTTTGCACCCCACTGTGTCAATTTCTTTCATGTCCTGTCAATACAATGAAGTTGTCCATATTATTTGTAGTACTCAATGACAAAGAAACATGTCAACAAATTGGCAATGGGAAACCAAGATACAAAGCCTAATATATATCCATTATATCACATAGTCTGTTAATGTTATACCAGTCACATACATCACAGCCAAATATGCCAGGTTTTGATAAAAGCAGTGCATATAAGCTTGCAAGTAAGGCCCAATTAGAAATGCCTTCAAGGTCAGATATCCCAGTCTACTCAGACAATCTCTATCTGAAGGTGTTCCCAAGTACCTAAAAATAACTCCTGAGTTGCCATAGCTGCCTCATCCTGAAATAATTCTCAACATCTGGCTATGATGCTCCTCCCACTACTCCCACTACTAAACAGATGCATTGCACATCAGCTCCTAGGGAATATGCTCAGCTGATTAAAGTCAGGCAACTTATAAATAAATGTGTGGTACTGAATAGGATAATTAATTAAGGAACCCTTAATTCACCAAAATAAAACATGTACACATTTTAACAACTATGTTTGTGGAATGTATAATAGTATGTGAAGCAAAAATGAAAATGATGAAACAAAGTGATAAATTTATAAACAATGCATTTTACTAAGAATGTCTGCTTTTTTGGCTTCCTCAGGTTAAAATAACACGAGGAAGCCAAAAAGAGCAGGCACTCTCGGTGAAACTTTCCACTGTCAGATCATCATTATCAACAACTCCATTCAATTAAAATCAAAATCCATGAGAACCATAGCTGTGCATTATCATTAATAATAATAATAATAATTTTGATAGCTATATAATTTCATTATATCTTAATATGAATTTTGTGTGCATCTTATTTTTTTTAAAGTTCTTTATATTGATTTTGTTCATATGCATAACCTTGTCATTTTACCATTTAAGAAAGATTTTGATGCAGCATCACTTGTTAGTCATTGGTCAATATTTGTGCTAAATAATTATAGTTTTGTCTTGGTTTTCTAAGCTTTATTTTCTTACAAAATGATATTTTGTAAACTATTCTATATTGCTGTAGTTTGTAAGTAGAAAATTGTAATGTTGACTATATTGTATAGAAATATGTATGTCGGGTTTGATAGCAACTTATAGTAAGACATGTAATATGTAGAATTTTTATATAAAAGGTGTGTCCAAAACTGATCTAGCCATCTCAGACTGACCAATCAAAATAGACTACCGAGGATAATAGCATTTTAGTTACTACAAAATAATCCACTTCGGACGTCATACACTTATTCCAGTCTCCATTTCACTTTTTAAAATAGTTTGCAAAGTCCTCAACACTAATGTGCAGAGGTTTGGCGAGTCTTGGTGATGCCTGGGCCAACTCCTTGATTGTTTACCCCTAAGACTCAAGTAGGGTGGCGGGGTTCTATAGGGCCTAGTACTGAGAAATTTGAGAAAGGAAGACATTTTAAATATATAAAAACAGATGAAACATGAAAAATACTTTATTCAAATTAAATATAAACTAAATTTCTATCTCATTGAATACCCTCCGATATGGATGCCCAGGGTTGTTACACTCTCTGCCCTTACCTTCTGCATGCTACTGGATCACAATCAACTTTCATCAAATTCTCTTTAATCTCGTCCATAGTATTTCAATGGTAGCTTTAGTTTTAGATATGTTTTTCCCCAAAAGAAAATTCTACCAAAGATGTAAATCATATAATGTAATCGTCATAATGCATAAGTTTGTTATATTAAGTGTATGGTAGTGAGAGAAAAAAATAATGAGGATTAGAGTGAAGTAACATTTATTGTTGATAGAGAGTACAGGAATAGGGATCGGGTGGTACGTGTAGTGTTGGGAGTTGAACTATTTCTTATGGTGGCATGGCTGATGTCACAGGATATGGTTGGTGCACATTTGGTGGATAGAGGTCACAGTTGTAGTTTGTCTTGTCACTTGGTTGACCTGTTGTATTGAAACAGGGTGATGTCAGATTGGTATGGTCTTGGTAGCCCTGTTCTGAGGAATGGAGACCACTGGTGTCGACTGTGAAGGGAATGCCTTGTAAACAAGTTGAGGTAGAGCTGTTCTGTGGAGTGGAGGTGGCTGTGGTTGACTGCAAAGAGAATGCCTTGTATGCAGGCTGAGGTGACAGCAGGTATTGGGAGGCCAAGGTGGTTGGTGAAGCCATGAAGTGGTTATGGTTGTTGGGATGTGCGGTCATGTTGAGTGGTGGTGGTGAAGGCGGCAATGGTGACAGTAGTAGTACTTTGTGTGGTGGCCAGTCTGCAACTCTGTTGTCATGGTGATGAAGTTATAGCAGCAGCGCTCTGCATGACAGCTGCACTAGGCAGTGACTGTGTCTGGTCATCTTCAGAGTCTGCTTTTAAGCATGTCTGGTATTCCCAAGGGCCATCTCTTTTACTGGTGGGGACATTCGTGATTGACCACTTTGTAGACCGAATCTGGTGCATGGAGCCCAATGCACAGAAAATGACTTTTGTTATTTCATCTTCTGCCTTCATGGTGGTCACATCTGGCCAGTGTGCAGAATGAATCAGAATGAGATCTAATTGCAACAGAGTATAAAAAGTTCATTCAATGGTATATCACTGCAAACATTGATTCTCACTGAGGAGAATGTCTTTTTATGTATGTACAGTCTTCTGAGTATTTACCAAATTACATTGCAATTAGTTCTGGAGATATGCAAAATGGCTGCATTTACCTGATTTTTATTTCTCTAGCTATATATGATAAATATAAAGTTTCATACTTTTTCCTAAAACATTACATCCTTTGTCTGATCTGAATTTTTGTTCAAAAGAAAAAATTAATTCCATCTTATTTAATGCTAATGAATCAAGTTCACTGAAAAACTTTTGAAATATACATGTTACAATCAATATTTAGTCACATATACCTTCCTGTTTATTTTCCCCACAGACAGAAAATTGCAAAACATAAGAGAAGGAATGTTGTTTTTCATGCCATTGTTGGAAATTAATGATAATGATGTATTTCCATTAAGATTATTCATAGACAATTAGAAATGGCATGATTCATTTTCATTTTATTAAAATTTGCATATTACTTTGTGTTCAGTTTGTAAATTACAAAGGTAGATCTTGAAAATTTCCTCTGTCTTTGTTGTAATGTAGGGATAATTAATAATCATATCTTTTTTTTTGCCTTACGTAAAGTCTCTATGGATTACAGCTTTCATTTGTTGACATCTGTAACTTTCGTCTCAGATTATCTATAGCTTTTTACATTCACTTTCTTGACTAATTCAAAATAATCTCTTTGTGCTTCTGTTCATTTTATTTTTCAGTCACTATTTCACTATTGTGTTCTACATTTGTCTTCTTCACAATATTTTTATGTTTCTGTCTGTATAAACAGATTGCTACTAAAAACCAGAAGTATTACCAATCAATTCTGTTTACTACATTGACTGTTCCTTGACTAAACTGTCTCAAAATATTATGTGCTTGCTACACTTTGATGTAACCTGCAATCCTAATCTGTTTATTACAATATTGAATACACAGTCTGTTTCTCTATTTTATAGCATAATTTAGTCATTTTATTTTCTATTGTTTGTGATTCTATTTTTTTATTCCTTAAATACTTCTCACCTTAAATTACTTTCCGTAAACGCTTTTCAAATTCCTGCAACTGCAATGTAATATTTAAAGTCTTCAATCAAAAAACTAATAAATTCTTTGATACTTTCAATTTGATTTTGATTGGAGAAATACTTAACTACAGGGCACTGATCTAAATGCTTGAAAAAAAATAGACAAAAAAAAGAAAAAAAGAGAAGAAAAAAAGAAAAAAGAAGGTAAATTAGGTGGTTATTTACGAGATCCTCTCAAAACTTGTAAACCACATGACATTATCTTGCATTAATAGGCATGTTCAAGCTTTTCCTGCTACTAATCACAGATCCATTAATGGTTCATACCAATGAATGTACATATGATGTGCATAATATTTTTTTATATATTTACACAAGTTTTTGTAAAGAAAATATTAAAGTATCCAGGTTTTCAGTTACTTTATTACCTTCAAATCTTTTAAGGATTGAGTTCAAATGGAAAAAAACTTTTAGATTTTTCCATGAAATAAACAAAGATTCAGGCATGACTATACAGATGACCATCATTTGTATAGTCATGCCTGAATCTTTGTTTCTTTGTTTCTTTGCCACTGCAGACACCATTACTAATGACACATTACTCCATCAGCATCTAGGAAATGCTGCCAATGATGGATTCTATGTCAATGCCTCTAAAACTGAATTCATAAGCTTCAACCAGCAAGGTTCAATACAACTGTCTTAGGTGACTCAATAAAATCTGTCAAATCTTTTACATACCTAAGAAGCAAAATAAATTCTACTGAAAATAATGAAAACCTTTGACATGGTTAAAATACCAATTGCTGACATTTTTTCTGTTGATATAGTTTTATAAAAGGTACAAATTAAAGTAATATAGTTGAACAAAAAACAATTGTTGGCTAAAAAACTGGAATATTTAACATGTGAAGCTTAAGGATGTATTTGAAAATTACAGATAAATGATTTTTATAAAATATCTAATTTTGAAAGTTATTGATGATGATATGTATTTTGTTTGTTATCAATTAGCATTTTTCTCTAGTTCTCATTAGCCCACCTCCAACCTCAAAGAAAAAATGAATATAAATGTAGTAATTTTTGATTTTTAATTCATGTTTATATATATATATATATATATATATATATATATATATGATGATGGACTCTCTTATCGAGTTTGACCTATGAAATTCTGACAACCACCTACTAATTATCTGCATACCTATGATGGGCATGACTTTTGAGGCCAGCTCAAGAATTGCACAAAAGACCACAAACAATACAGGAGAAAGTATTGCATGCAAGTGCAGCAGGAACACTGTTAGCTGTTTTATTTTGCATTTGCATTTCACATAATCGAATGATGCTTACTGCTTGATGTTTTATTCCTGCATGGCAACTGAAATGATATTCTGATCTTTTCATAGCTACTTCTTCAAAGTTCTTGAATGGAATGTTGACACAAGAAAGGTTGCTCTTCAGTTTATCTTTATACCTGAACCAAGGTCTACCAACATTTCTATGACCACTATGGAGTTGGCCGTAGAAAAGAACTTTTGGCATATGATCATTGCTCATCATTATCACATGGCCAGGCCAATGCAGTTGTGATTGCACTATGAAGGTCTTGATGGTACCAATCTTGTATTTCTCAAACACTCGACACTTGACCATCAAACGTCAGGCCACAGATTGTATGGAGACAACTATTATGGAAGACATTTAATTGATTAATGTGCCATCTGTAAGGTGTCCAAGTATAAGAGCCATACAAAAACATTGACAAAATGACAGCTTTGTACACTTGGATTTTAGTGTAAAGCTTTATTTCCCACAACCTATGATGAAGTGAACCAAAGGAAGCACTGGCTTTTGCAATGCAATTAACAATCTCGTCATCAAGTGATGCACTTAAATTTAGCATGTTCTCGAGGTATTTGAAAGATTCCACATACTTGAGATTCTTTCCATCAACTTGCAAAGGGACCTCAGGAAACTTATGAACAGGGAGTCTGTTTTACACCTCGAATTTGCTTCAGTGTTGGGCAAGGTTAATAAATAACATGTTTTCTTAATGCTGATGGTAAGTTCAAATGCATTGCATGCCACAGAAAACCAGTTGAATAAATCTTGACCTGCCTCTACAGAGTTAGCTACAAGAGCAGTGTTGTCTGCAAAAAGTAGATACTGTATAATACTGGTACATTTATGTGTTTTGGACTTAAACTGCTGATGGTTAAACAATCCTCCATCAATTTGAAAATGAAATTTAACACTAGTTTTTGTATCACGAAAAGCATACCTCAGCATCACCGAGAAGAACAGTGCAAACATAACACCATGACACAGCCTTGCTTAGTTCCATTAGTGACATCAAATAGATCAGAACGCTGACCATCAGATATAACACTAGCTTGCATACCAATATGAAATGAAATAATGATATTCAAAATGTTCAGGTATACCAAGCTTTTTCAGGACTTTTCAGAGTGCTTCTCTGTTTACAGTATCAAGGGCCTTAGTAAGGTCCATGAATACTATAAATAGCTCCTTGTTTCGCTGACGAACCTTCTCTGCAACCTGACGTAGGGTAAAAATCATGTCAATAGTGCCATGACCAGATCAAAATCCACATTGGCATCAACATGTTTTATAATTCTGTTGGGGATGAATCTCACCAAAATTTTTCCAGATGACCCCTATGGTTATCGCATACTGTTTTAAGACCTTTTTCTTGTAGAGGTGTTGCATGGAGGCATTTTTGAAGTCTTGAGGAACATGGCCTGATCTCGAAATTTGAATGAACAGATCATGCAATAGCTTACAAAGTGTATGCCTCCATGTTTGTAGATTTCAACAGGGATAGAATCCTCACCAGGAGCTCTTCCTGATGATATCAACTTGATAGAAACTTGCAGTTCCTGAAAAGTGGGTTCCAGAAATAACTCATGAATTTCAGAATGTCATTTATCCAGCTCTTATGATACCTATGCATCTCATCAATCAGTTTTTGAACTTCTGTATCATCTTCATCAAACCAATCTTGATGTTTGTGCAGTGGAAGTCTGAGATCTTCCAGAGAGGCAGCATGAGTTGCTTTGTACAATGCCTTCCATGATGATTCAATGTCAGTAGTGATATTAACTACCCAGAGAGCAGTGTCCAGTTTATCAGAAAGATTGGCTTGCACTTGATGGTCTTTCAGCAAAGAGACATTAAAGTGTTTTGGTACAGATGACTTTTTTTAAATGTTTATGTTTAGGACAAAACTTGACTTTGTTGCAGAGCTGGGTGTCATCAGAGAGGTAACAGGTGGCATAAAAAGAGCGTGTGATGAGAAAGTCTTGAAAATCTCTCTGCTTGGTGAGGACAAAGTCAATAAGATGCCAATCTTTCAATCTGGGATGCATCCATGAGGACTTGTGGCAGCTGAGCTGCTGAAATAGAGTGTTTGTGAAACTGAGATCAAATTCTCTACACAGAGAGAATAATCGCAGATGATTAGAATTCATTCACCTAAGACCATGACAACCAATGACACCTTTTAATATTTGATGGTCAGAACAAACACAGCCATTGAAATCCCCCAAGAGAACTAATTTATCCCTATGGTCACAGGTAGATATCACATTCCAAAGTTGATTGTAGAAGTATTCCTTTATGTGCTCAGTGCTGTTCATGGTTGAAACATAACTGATGAACAAGGCACTAGTTTTGTGATCAAGGTCGAGTTTGAGAGTCATCATTCTATCAGAAACATTGAGTTTTGTTTGTTCTTTGGCCAGCCATTGTTTATGTTGAATTGTGTGGAACTAATTATATGTAGTCACCATAAAACCAACACAATGATTTGTTTAAAGTGGTGAAGGCTTATGTAAGACTACCAGACTTTTTGGATCTGTCAATAACAAAGTAATGGTACAAAAGCCTTGACACGGAAACTCCAAACAACAGCCCCTCATGTGTTATTATTGCAGAGTTTAATCTCTCCAGACCACAGTCAATACCAGCCAGTACACACCTCTCAGTGAACACATGCAATATAATGAGCAGGTTATGCTTTCATGATATTTCCTTCTCATTTGAAGTCTTTTTATCATGAAACCAGCACTAAAAAGATTTTTCTATGGCCTTGTGCAGTGCTAGATGGCCATTGACCTCTCAAAGAGGTTCATCCACCCTTTGAGAAGTCTTGTTTTTGACCTGTGGGGTTTCTAGCCACCCTCCTCACCAGGTAGATCTGGTAGAGAAAACAGTTTACATGATACCAGTAGTATCCTATCAAAATGACCTGATCTATTATATATATATATATATATATATATATATATATATATATATATTATAAATTAATAGACTTAAAATATGGTTTTTCGCTACACAGTTCCAACCATGTTTCAAAAATGGAAGCTAAAAGCCCCGAATTTAATTTTGTAATTAAATTAAAGACATTAGTTCCATTTCATACTCAAGCGAATTTTTGGAGTAACTTTAAAAATTACTGGGTTTTAAATACACAGCTAAAACAAAATTCATGTTTCCAAGGTTACAGATAAATCTATTTTGCTAGACTAAGGGTGTCTGGGTGTTCAATTTGTCTATATTTTAATGTATCAGTTATTGTTATGTTTTGGTAGTGGGTAGGGATGTATTTTTCAATGAAATCTAACATCCGTTAAAAGCGTGTCGTCTGTTTTTTTTTGTTAATGGCTAAAATTCTTACGGCATTTTTTCCCTTTGTATATTTAAAGATTTTTGGGAGGTGTCTACGTCAGAATACTTTTTATTTAACTACGATTTGATGCTCTGTAAATTTATATTGAGCACTATTTTGTAAAAATAAAAATATCTATAAGAACACTGGATTATATATCTTACTGTTCTTTCTTTTTATTAATATACATATATATATATATATATATATATGTATGTATGTGTGTGTGTGTGTGATTTATGTCAGGGCTTGATGGAGGCCAAATTAACACCAGTAATACATGAAAATGTCTCTTGCACCAGTTCTGAATCAAATAGGTAGGGTGTGTAGGAGTGAAGAGTAGCAACTTCCAAAGGTGTCTGGCAATGAGGACAACACTTCTCTCTCCAACATTTGCTGATAAAATTCTCTCTCTCTCTCTCTCTCTATATATATATATATATATATACACACATAGCACACTTACCAAGCCCATAGAGGGAGGGAAATGACGACAGTGAGAGGTTGGAATGACGCGCCTCTGTTTCAGTCTAATATATAGTGCCAGGACCCATAATGGTTGACGCTGGTGCCCATGTGCATGATAGCATGCAGGTGATGACAATGAACTGACTGCTCGTGGCCTGTGTCACATGTATTAGCTCTAAAATTGCCACAGTTATCCATCGCTTCTGAGGAGAATTACAGTCCTGAGGATTAGATCTGGTTCCTCAGCCATTTGTGGTTTTGCCCATTCTAATGTGTGGCATGAACTTACATTTGCATGGCTTAAGCTTTAAGACAAGCAAATGTAACAAGGAATGCAGATTGATGGTTAGCTTTATGAGCCACTGTTGTTCACACAACAAATGAATGCGATGTTATTCGGAGGGAATTTAACAGTTGGACTGGATATGTCAGTGATGGTCATACTTGGTTTGTGAGTTGACAGCCACTATATATACACACACACACACACACACACACACACACACACACACACACACACACACACACATATATATATATATATATATATATATATATATATATATATATATATATAAATCTTTTATTGGATGGTCAGTGACTAAATTGGCTCTCTGTCCCACTTTGGAAAAAGGAGGATGGTTACCAACCTTGTAGAATGAAAAATAAGAACCCTCAAAGGGCAGAAAGAATCTTGTGTCAACATCCAACTAACTTGATTTGGTGTTTCAATAAAATCATTGGAGAAGCCACTCCACTATCAATTTCCAACATCATTCAGGACAGCTGACAATGTTAATATCAGAGATAACAATGTGAAGAAAGTCAAGCTCCTTGGGACTGTCTCCTCACTCAATAAGGTGAGTGGCAGATATCACCAGTCATCCAGCAACTGTTTACACCAAACAAAAAATAGTTATATGGACAATGTAAGAACCTCTAAATTAATGTGACCAGTTAGAAAAGATCAAACGAGAAATGAATAAGGTAAATTCTAGGAGTATGTGGAACTAGGTGGGCAAATAATGGAAATTTCTTCAGCAACTAATACAGAGTAATATATGCAGGTGGAGAGAAAGAATGAGAGTGGATTAGGACTAATACTAGACAGGGATATGAAGAAATCCATTCTGGCATGCAGTCAACGGATAGAATTCTTCTAGTGAAGCTGAAAGGGAAACTGTTTAATAGATCTGTTATAGTTACATATGTGCTGACAGCAGAAAGCACAGAGGAAGCAATTTATTTTTATTCTACACTGGATAAAAACCAAGTCTCAATATAAATGGCAGAAAATTACAATCATGGGAGGCCTGAATGTTAAAACAGGTAATGAAGTGCAATATAGAAATAGCAAATTTGAACTAGTAACCTATAAAGAAAGAGAAAAATGGGTTCAATGGTGCATAGCAAATGACCAGATAGTAGCTTATGGGAGTTAACTCACATCATAGCATCAGAAATTAGCTTCTTGTTCATGGAGATAAACATATACTTGACAAGAAATAAAAATGTACACAAATAACAGGAAAGCATGGTAAGTTGTATGTTAATTTGATAAAATTTATTTATATTTTTTATGTGTATTTTTAGGCTACAATTGTTTTATGGTGATAAAAGGGAGAATTTACTCCATAGTATTACAAACCATATCATAGAGAGAAGTTGGATACATGTTGCTCATACCAAAGTTCATGGTGAAGAGATTGAATTTAATGTCTCTTGGTGGGATGTCCATATATAGAGACATACTGATAGATATATTGAAATACAGATATATATATATATATATATATATATATATATATATATATATATATATTAGGTTGGTGCAAAAATAATGTCGTTTTCTCACATATGTGAGAAAACGACATTATTTTTGCACCAACCTAATATATAGATAGATAGATATACAGATAAACATATAGATGAATATACAGATAGATATGTAAATATACAGATATATATATATATATATATATATATATTAGATAGATAGATCCACAACAATCAAATATATGCATCAATAGACATACAAGCAAATATATGCATCAATATAGAGACATATGTACAAGGGTAAGTCAAAAATATCTGCACTGCTTTTGGCATAACACATCTGTGTTATGAGTGTGGATAATTTTTTACTTTCCCTAATTCATCCATTAATACACACACACGCACATGTATCTATGTTGGGCTCTTCAGTGTGGTGTGATGGTTAGCAAGCCTATTTCGTTAGATCATTTACGACTGAATAGTGAGAATAGAACTCACTATTCAGTCGTAAATGATCTAACGAAATTGATGCCCCATACTTTCGGTCTTGTGCCATATCTAAGCTACGCTTAGAAAATCACTGTGTGTAGGTGTGTGTGTAGGTGTGTGTGTGTGTGTGTGTGTGTGTGTGTGTGTGTGTGTGTGTAAAGATTATAGAGAACGCAAGGGACAGAACCACAACAAAATTAAAACTATTTGTACCAAGTTATTTCCCTTATAATTAGTGATAGTTTTTTAAAAAAAAATTATGGTTAGCGTTCTAAATCTAAAAGTAAAATTGACAATTGCTTTTTATTTTAAATACACATTGCCAACTTTCTATATTTGCGCTAATGGTTTAAAGCAAAAAAAAAAAAAAAAGAACTTTGTTTAAAATGTTCGTGGTTTAAAGAGTACAAATGACGGAATATAATTACTACAAATATATTAGTCAGACTTATTTTAAGCCAGCAGAGTCATCCTGTTTTCGTAATTGCATGACATCACCATTTCATTCTGATTATTCGTGATATTTTTTTAAAGTTTTAAATCACGGCACACACAAAAAATAAAATTGTAAAAGTATAAATTCCTTGAGCAGAGGGAAAAATTAATTTTATATATTTAAATTTTGCGATCATTTTTCTTATTCTACTCATGATGGAGTTGAGAAATGAAAAGTTGTTCAATATCTGTCGAGAACTCGAAACGAATGGTTATAAATGTCTCTTTGATTAAAAAATCTGTTCAATTTCACTTTATTCTCACAATCTATACGAAAAAGAAAAAGTAATTTTCTTTTGATAATAGACTTTTTCAAAAATTAAATAGCCTTATTTTTATTACAAAACTTGAAGCATAACTTTAAGGGAAAATAGGCATTCTAAAAATAAGGAAATTAACACAATAAAATATTTCTTAAATAAAATATAATTATGGTTATTGTTGTTATTGCTGTTAGCCAATCTGCCATTTTTTATATTGAAAACATAATTTAAACATCTGGGGAGAAATATACACATTGAATATTTTTTTAATGATTATTTTTTGTATGCAGTTGCCACCAATAAAAGTTAAAAAAAAGATGTGTTGCCCTAAATTCTATCAGCTGGAGACTGGCATGAGTGCTTGAGCTGCAGACGTTGCAGATGCTTATAGAAAAATATTCTGGATAAATTACACATGACTTAGAAACTCATGATTAGCAGCTATAGAACCTAAATGACACATTCAGACAAATATAAAGGGCAATATTTATTTATGCAAAATATGGCATAAGGACAAACGTCTAAGAGAAGGAGAAGGCATTGTGGGAAAATTAAATAATAACACAATAATAATGAATAAAAAATAAAAAGAAATACATTTTCCCATGGTGCTAGTAATAAAGGAACAGGAAATTTTATTACCCCATTTGGCTTCTCTAAATGCCCATTAGGTGATGCTGTTTAAGTTATATATGAAAAAAAAAATTCCTTCTTCTTCCTCCAAGATGTAATAGCATGTGGATGAAGATGTCCCCAGCTTTTCCTTGGTTGACTGAACACTCATTTTGTCCTCTTACTCTAAGATGTAGCAGAACACAGATGAAAGGAAATGTCCCCTTTCCCCAGTCAATTGGCTGATGAAGTATAACCTGTATTTCGGTCATTCCAACTCAGCACAAAGCTGAATTGATTTTGGACATTATAACCATTATCATTACTTACCCTAACTTACTTCTGGAGTAACAAAAGAAAACAAACATACAAAAGAAACAATACACACAATCTTAAATTCTATAATGTTGATTCTCACAATCCTATCATTAACTTAGCTTTTTGCATTTACTATACTAACCATTCTTCATTGTTTCTTTCATCCTAACATTGCATTTGTTCAAAATCTTTCATGCAACCAAAAAATTTTAACTAAAAAGTTACATTCCCTAGGGGGAAATTCTAAAACTGTATTTACAAAATCATGTGCAGGAGAGGAATAAAAATGTTTTATTTATAACAATTAAAAAAATGTTTCACAATGATTTAAATGAAACAAAATACATTTTCAAAAAAATGTGTTAGTATATGTTCCCCACCCATAATCGAATATAACAAAAAGAATGTTAACCAGTAAAAAGAAAAAAAAACAAAAAGCAAACATTCCCACATCAGTGGAGAAACTTTACCGTTTATCATAGAGAGTCATTTCATTAGCCAATAAAACTCAAGAGGTCATTCTAAGTTCGCTCCTCTCATATGATATCTGTGCCTTGGAAGCAAGTTCTGTTTGTAGCAATTCTGTTTGTCAATTTAAAGAAAAAAACCCCTCTTTTTCCATTTTGATCCTAACCTTAAACTGATGCTTGGGCAACCAGATGATGGCAGAGACAACATGAACATGTAATGTTTTTTTCTTATATAGCAATGGATGCGCATTGCTACAAACAGAACTTGCTTCCAAGGCAAAAAAATCTATCCATGAAGCATGTGAACCTTCAACGAGCTTACACTGAGTTTATGATTGTGCAATGAAATAGACTCTTCTATGTTACCATAATAGTGAAATTACAAATCTCATCAAGAAAAGCCTATTGCTTATCTAGTGCATGCCTCAGATGAGGTGGGGGGGGGGGCATAATTATTGAAGAATTTCAACCTGAGTATCCAAGATCATAGGGAGCAATAGTGTTGCCCTTCCAGCCAAAAACCTTGAGTACATAGTCATGCACAGTCTTTCTGTCTTTTTCAACAATGGCTAAGTTTGAAAGAGGTTAGTCTTCACTTCAGAGAAAATTCTCATAGTATGTCAACATTTGTAATTGAAGTAGCACTCATTTTAATTCATACGGCAGCCCCCCCCTTACCTATTTTAGCATTTGCCATTATTATCTTGTGCATACATCTAACCTATGAAATGTAACCAGGCTGCACATAAAAAGAAACAAAACAATAATAATGGAAACAACAGATCTGATGACACACCATGAGAACTTGTGACTCCAAAGATGGCTAAACAGAGTTCCCTCTAGCTCAGATAGTTTGTGGTACACAAAAGCAAAGAGAGTAGAAGTACACATGTTGGGAATTCAAAGAAAGATTACTTTCTCCAATACTTCTAAATATCATGCACATCGCATCCAACTGAAGAAGTCTAAGAGAAGACAACTGTTGCATGATCCCAGTCACAAGCCAACATATTGTTAATTTTTGACCCTGTTTAAATGTTAAAATCATTGTATTTCTTTGCTTCTCTCTTCAATCTCATCATTGATTGTTAGAAATATGGAGATGATATTAGCATAGGAAGATTACTTAGTGGGGATGGTGGTACCAGGGGTATTATAATTCCATGCATGGCTGAGTTCATTTGCAATTTGTGCATAAAAGTTCCAACTCAAGGACATAAAGAGTGCAATGGGTAAATTATCACCATTTTATATTTTTAATTTTACATATTCATGTTGTTTATTTTTGATTTTGTTGACTGCACAATATAGAGGAGTCAGTTGGGGACCATCTGTGAGAAAAAGAGTGCCATGACACAATTTACTCCGCCAGAAATTTGGAAATGATACGCTGTACTGTTTGGCATTTGTGCCAGAAGCTCCAATACAAAAACTTCAGAATGTTTGTGTGTCAATCTTAGGACAGTGTAGAAAGAGCTGGATGAGTCTAATGGTGATTACAAAGGTACAGCAGCTTGAAAACTCATTCTGATCGTTTTGATAAGAACTCCTAAATTCTTTGGTGATGGCCTTTGACTCAACACGGTGGTCTACATCAAGTGCCTTGAGGAGGTAGTACTACTCTGGGTCAAGAGGGTAGCTGCTGAAAGATCCTATGTCTGCCAACAGAACTCTGCACCATGTCACACAAGCAGAGGAACTCAGGCATGGCTGTCAGACAATTTCTGTGACCGCATCACCTCTTACATCTGGCCACCTAACTCCTCAGACTGCTAACCTTGATTATTATGTGTGAGGCGTAGTTGAGTGAGATCAACAAAACTCCTTGTAACATCAAAGATGAACTGAAGAGAAGGATTATGGTAGCATTCACTAACTTAAACAAGGAGACCATCCAGAAGAGATGCAGGAGATTCTAAAGTCTTCTGGAGACCCTGGTTTAAGCCAGTGGTGATTTTATTGAAAAAAAATTTACACTTTGGTATTTCAAGATATTTTTGTGTAATTTTGGTAACTATATCTGTTAAAATGAGATGTCAGTGTTGGTTACATTTTTGTGTAATTTAGATTATAATTTATCCATCGCACCCTAGACAACTTGATTTTACCCTGTTCAATTCTACCACAGCTCCAATGGTCTCATAATATGAGATAAATCTAAGAGTGTATGTTGTTTGAATCTAAACACAAGCAAGGCAGCCTCTAAGAAATGATAGTCAGCCTTATTGAAAATCTTGGACTGATAAATGTGGCTTGATTATTGACTTTATCTATAATCATTCAAAATCAAATACGTTATCTTGAATCTCCTAACCTTCACAAGTTTGGAAGCTATTTAATGATTAACTATTTTAACTAATGCTAAAAATTGACTTATCCCATCCCTGCCATATTTTTGCTTAGTAACAACTTCACTACACCTGCTAGTAATACATTAGGGAATATTTATCTGCTTCATCCATTTGTTGAAGAACAATTCCAGCAAGGAGACAAACATCTGTGTCTGTCTCAAGTACATCTCTTAAGGAAGGCTGTCAAACCTTGAAGTCTTGTTCATCTTGACCATCTCTCAAATTTAATCCTCTACTATAAGACACCTTTCATCAAGTTGCTTCAATCATCTTAAGAGGAAATTCCTTTAAATAGGCATAAAACAGAGACTGGACACTGGCACAAACTTTCTCAAATATGCAGCCATTTGGTGTTTCTTTTAGATCTTTGTTTTCTTTTACTTTTCTGAACACTTTTTTTAGGGCTGGAGGTGAGGGGTGAAACAGGCTTTTAGGAATTGGTCAGCATCTTTTGTTTTTTATAATAAATAAAAAAAAAGTCAGTCCTACATTGTGGTAGCCTGACCCAAAGCAAAAAATTGCTTGGTTGTCTCTTATTTAGAGTAAGAAAAAAAAATCTTTCAGAATCTTGTAAAAACTCATGTAGTGTCTATGTCATAATTAAATATGTACTCAAGATCACATCAGATCATCAAGAGATTCGGGTACATATGGTTGACTTGAGGGGAACTCCCAGCTGTTAAATGTAGAATCGTGTGACCTCAGAAAACTGCACCCAGTTTTGCAAATGAGGAATGAGCTGCATGATAGAAATGGATATATAAAAAGTAACCACAGAGAGGAACTGACAAGTCTCTCACACATTGCAGATGAGAACGCCATAGAACCACACACACACACACACACACTTCCTGAATGCATAAAATGTAATATTAAATGAGTGATTAAGTCCCACATTTTCATTTGATCTGCACATCTACTTCATTATTATACTAACAACAATAAAAAGAAACATTGATGGTTGAGCCACTGGAACAATCCAAATGACTACTGTTCGTACTTTTATTTCCTCTTTAATATCCAAGATATATACCAAAGAATACTAACTGAATAATTTAGGGCTGACAACCAATTAAATCACAACAAAAATATTGCCAAAAATACAGCCATTATTTAAGAATGAGAATTTGAAACATTATGAATAAACAATTTTATTAACACTAACTAAAAAAAAATGTGAAGTGACAAGTAAGTTCTCACTTACCGTCATTTTCTTTGTAAATTGACATATATAACATTTACCGGCCTGAATGTCCGAGAAATTTTCATAGAAAATATTCGTCCTTGGACAGGATTCGAACCTGCATCCTATACGGAACTGTCATTTACGCTGACGTGCCTTGACCACTCGGCCACCAAGGATCGTTCGGTAGGCAAGGTCGAATTTACTGTTTATAAACTTCAATCTTCCATGAATCTCGTACATTCATAACTGCTCATGGTGTATCGAATGTAAACAAATGACGTCATATATTACGAAATGGACAAAGATACAATTTTTATAGATACAATTCGAATCCTGTCCAAGGACGAATATTTTCTATGAAAATTTCTCAGACATTCAGGCCGGTAAATGTTATTTAATACTGTTTATTATAAACAGAGCATTTACTTAAATACTTGTATCTATAAAAAGAACCTTAAACATAAAAATGTCTTTAATAAATAAATTGTCGGACTTTGTCCATTTCGTAATATATGACTTCATTTGTTTACATTCGATACACCATGAGCAGTTATGAATGTACAAGATTCATGGAAGATTGAAGTTTATAAACAGTAAATTCGACCTTGCCTACCAAACGATCCTTGGTGGCCGAGCGGTCAAGGCACGTCAGCGTAAATAACGGTTCCGTATAGGATGCAGGTTCGAATCCTGTCCAAGGACGAATATTTTCTATGAAAATTTCTCGGACATTCAGACCGGTAAATGTTATTTAATACTGTTTATTATAAACAGAGCATTTACTTAAATACTTGTATCTATAAAAAGAACCTTAAACATAAAAATGTCTTTAATAAATATATATATATATATTTACATTATTGTTCACCACATACAAATCCCAAGAACCACTCAATATAAAGGGGAACTGAATGTGGTTGTTTCATTGAAAGAAGAATTAAAAATTATGAACATATACAGGATAAATAATGGTGACTCTAGAATTCAGTGAATGGGTGGGTGGTGTAATAGTGGCTTAGAATGAGAAATCAGAGAGTCAAGTTCAAATTCCAGATGGGTTTGTTGCATTCATTTATGAATGGTATGAAGCCATCTACTCCCTATCCCCAAGTATGTATAAAATTATCGGACATATCTGGAAAAATCATTGTTATTCTTAAAAAAAAAAAAAATAGTTAAAACAATATTCATTTGCAAAGAATTAAAAAAAAATTATTTTTACAATCCCAAATATATTTGAACTTTAAATAATCCGCAAAAGGGTTGATAAGCTATAAAAAACAAACAAAAACAAAACCCTGGACTTGAAGAGGTTATGATTATTGTAGTCAAGGAAGTAAACTCTTAGGAGTTTGTTCCACAAAGCAGTGGCTCTTGCAAAAAAGCTGTCTGAATGGAAGTTCTTCCTTCCCAATGGAATACAAAGGGAACATGGATAGTTCACCTCTGTACTTGCCATGGTCAGTCTTAGCTGTAAAGATCCAAATTAGTTGAACTAGGGAATGTTACTCATCAGAACATTTTCCATGGAAAAAGCAATAGAGTAGTGAGAAGGTTGTACAATTTTTTTTTAAAACACTTGGTTTTGAATAACTTATTCAAATTATTTTTATTCATTTTGAATATGAAGGGAATCATATTCAAAGAAATAGATTGTGTTTGAACACTGAGGGAATAGGCAACATGAGACTCTGGAAAATGTGGGGGGTAGGTGAAGATTGTGGAGGAATAATTACTGGAAGAAAATGATTGATAATCAGGCAGCTCACGTCCATACAGATTATTTGCTTGTAATTGATAAGACATTCTTTACCATCAATTAAAAGTTGTTGAGAGATCTAGTTTCAGTTTATTAACATTGTTTATGGTTATGAATATATGCCTAAAATAATCAAAGAGAAGTGAAAAGGCATTTGTAGAAGCAGTCAATTTGTAAATGGATATTGTCCTTCCTTTAAATGTTCTGTCAATGGAACATCACAGTGTAGACAGTGCAAGATCACTTTTCTACCAGTTCATTTAACAGAGAGATTTGGTACTTAATTGACAGATGTGAAAGTTGGGCTTGTGTTGAACTCCTGCCATTACATATACACATATCTATACCGCTTTCTTTTTCTCATATATATATATATATATATATATATATATATATATATATATATATATATATATATATATATATATATATTAATTAATGTCTTTTCCATACCATAAATATCAGGTGTATACAGGAAACTGCTTATTCTTACTAGTTTATTCTGAAAGACGAAAATTACATTACATATTTGTCATTGTTTTAATTTAAAAGTTTGAATTTTATTATCTAGAACATCTTGGTGAACATAATTTAAATATTTGAGAGCAAATCATGTTTGTTTTTCTCTGCAATCTGATTTTTAATTTTTGAATTACTGTAAAGATGCCCTGGGAGCAATTTACTATAGAATGTAATTGCAACTGAGTTACTTTTGATATATAACTCTCCACAAAAACTACCATGATTGGTAGGAGAATCACATTATGAATCATTTTCCAAAAACATTCAAAATATATTGCAAGTAAATTACAATACAAAAGCAGGGTACAAAACTTTCCAATAAAAATGTATAGGAAATAATTTACAATCTTCCTCATTTCTTCATTCATGTCAAGAATATTGTATTGTCGTGCTATTAAATACTTAACTGCTAAATATTTATAAAATCTGTGCGACCATATAATACCACATGATATTATCCTCAGATTCAGGCTTTCTCAGCTTTTGACTCTTACAATATATATATATATATATATATATATATATATATATATATATATTATTCTGACAATTACAAAAGTTAAAACAAAATAACAAAACAGTCTAGTTGTTAGATTATTTATTTACAATATTTTTATATTTACAAGATTTATAAAAATGTGAACAAACTATAATGAAATACTTATTATTTCCCATTTTATGAAGAAATAAATATGAAAAGAGATATTTTTATTTATAAATTTATAAAATGTCTGAGCAAGAAAGTTAAATAAACACAGAACAATGAAAAACTGTAGTTGTAAATTTAGTAAAAATGCATTTTCTTAACATATTTTTCAAAATTAAATGAAATAATTTGAGTTTCAAAATAATCTGAGAAGAAAATCTATAATGTCTGAAATGTTTATGTAAATTTTCTTGTTTTATATTTCAGACATTTTTAACAAAAAATTTCTGTTCATATTTCTTTATAAAATGGTAAATATTACATTCTAGTTGGTTCACGTATTTTTATCATCTTGTAATCATTTTGTAAATAAACTCTCTAACTAGATTCTGTGTAATATTTTTGTTGTTATTAAAATTCTAAACATATAAAGTGGTAGGACAGTACAGTCAAATTCAGGTTTTCAGCTTAGTATCATTATTTTAATGGTCACATGATCAGGTTTAATCAGGTTCCAAGAAACCCTGGTGTTCACACCTTTCATATCCCAAAAGACAATGATCATCACTTTGCTTGTTTCTGGCTCAAAGTGGTGACATCAGTGATGTTGCGACACAAGAAACTATTACCTTTAGCCTCATATTAATTCAGTAGTTCCTGACAGATTTGCATTAAATGATCTTTGTTTTTGTCTGAGTATCTGTGAGGAGTTAATTAGGGACACTTCACTGTTGATTTTTTATAGTTGACATTTACAATGTTTCTCACTACTACTGGATAAACTCACTCTTTCCCCTCTCTTCTGTTCTTCACTTTCATATCTCTGGTGGTTTTCCTGATCTCTCTCAATACTGGATTCATTCATCATTTCTTGTGTTGTCTGTTCTTCTGTTTCCTCTTCCATAACTTCATGTTCTCCTGTAGTTATTGGTCTTCCTGAGCCAGTATGCTATATCCTCTTTTTTGGTTAACTGTTCTAACCTAGGTTAAAGGTTACTGAATAAGAATAACCAAAATGAAGGTTGGAAATGAACGATAATATTTATAACAGGAACAACATACAAGATTCACCAGCAGCGTGTAGTAAGTAATCAACTGCTACTGGAGAATCAAGGTGAATCACAATTAAATCCAAATGACTACCACATACAGTATATTCTACTGTATATGGATTGAAACATAGCCATTATAGTCCATATGTATGGTATAACATTAATACAACTGTGTTAAATTCCTTTTGCACCACAAAATTTGCCTTTTCAGGACTTGAATCCTTGTAATTTCTGTACCACATACTTTCATTCATTGCTAATGACATCGTATTTGGAGCTCTTGTTTATCTTCTCATCAATGAGGATGGGCTTTGTCTTCTGCCTGCATGCAGAATAATTCTATAACTTAGGAGTAATCTGGGTAAATAACTCTCTATATCACAATCCATTGGAGAGAATGCTTTTAATCCTGTTTTTATCATTTGAACCATTTTCTCCACAATTCCATTTGACTGTGAGTTGTAAGGTGGTGTTTTGTATGAAACACAGCCAATATGTTTTAACCTTGCACATAAACTTTCTTTATAAAACTCAGTTGCATTGTCAGAGACTAAGGTTTCTGGAAATCTATTTCTCAAAAGCACTATCTTCAATAGTGGCTTTTCTATCTGCAATTTTAATAACTTCAGGTCAACCTGAATACGAGTCGACTAATATCAGAAATAGTCCTATGCCTTAAATATAGGCATGATCTATATCTACTCATGTCTATGGTCCCATTTCTTTTGCCCAAGAGTGAATTTTAGTTTGCCTAAATTTTTTTTTCTTTCTGCACACTTTGGGCATTTTTTAACATACTCTTCTACATCTCTTGAATAGCCTGACCACCATGCTTGCAACTTTAACCTCATTTGCGTAGCCAATTGCTCCATGTATTTCTCTTTATTCTATCCATAATTCTATTCAACACTGGATTCTGCCAAAGCTGATTTAATGGTAATATGTCCATTTCTATCCAGTGCAACATCCTATCCTCCCAATTTTCACTTGCTTTAACATTTTTACTCTCAAAATTTAACCAAGATAATGAATCAACATGCAGAATAGTTTTTCCTTTATACAATATCAAAGTCGCACGCCATAATCTTAATCGCCCATCTTAGTATCTTGGAAGATGTGACCTTGGCAACTCTCTTCTAGGGTTGAATATAAATTCCAAAGGCTTATGATCAAAATTTAACAGAAATTTCTTTCCCAGCAAAATATTTCTAATTCTTTCTGTGCTCCACACAATTGCCAATACCACCACTGCAATATTTTAATAATTTGCCTCTACCAATGTTAGTTTTATGGATCAGTAGATTACAGGGTGATCTTCCTGTGACAATATTGTGGCTATAGCAGAGTTACTGGCATCAGTAATTAATGTCAATTCTTTTGGTTGGTCGAAAATTTTAACAACTAGTTTTTTTATGAGTGCCTTTTATAATTTCTTGAAAGCAACTTCCACTCTTTTTACCTATTCAAACTTGGTATTCTTCCTTATTTTGTTAAATAGTTCCACCATGTCACGATATCATGGTAGTTATCTGTTATAGAAATTGGTTAATCCTAAAAAAAGATTCTCTTTTTTATTTCCGGGTACAGCTATCTCTGATATCTTATTAATGAGTTTATCATCTGACAATATACTGTCTTTGGATATTTGATATCCTAGGTACAAAATACTCACCTTGTATCCCCTTAATAATCCAACATCCAGTTTTACAGACTTACAGACTCTTAACATGTCAATTCCTGTGACTTTGATGTTTGCCACCACAATGATGGATATTATCTCAAATCTGTTTTTTGTCTCAAACATGCTTTCAAAGTATCCTAAAATTTTGATGATTGACCCAAACTATTTCAACTGGAGATTACTTTTCTTTAACTTTGGTCTATCCATTCTTTCCCAAAATTTCCTCGGTATCAACGTAACATCACTTCAAGTATCCACTTGCATGAGTAAAGTTACTCTTTTCAACTTCACCATTTCCCTACTTTTATCCTGTGCTTTTATCTGAAATACTTCCGTACTTTCAATTGGTGAATCTATATTTTCCACTCATATGTGTGCATACTGTCTGGAAATAATTCTTCTTTTTACACTTACAACATCATTTTTCAAAGGCCAGACACTTACTTTTGCTCTCTTCACGTTCCTTATTGCAGTATTTACATACAAATATGCTTTTAGCTGTAAGTTTCCATGCTGCCTTTGGAGGCATTAAATTTTTTAATCAATTCCGATTTTTGTAACAACTCCACACATGCTTCCAGATTTATATTATGAACTTGAAGCTGCTCTAGAATTTTATGCCTGTACAAAATGTCAAGCATTCCTTCAATCAGTCTTAGCAAAATTAGTTTGTCTTGAATAGACATTTGTTCCAGACCCATTTTTTCAACCTCACAATATCTTGATGCTTCTTTTAATTGCTGTACATAATGCATAATAGTTTTGTCTGGTTTCTGTCTACTTTTGAGAAATTTAGTTCTTTCCGCTATGATCAATCTTTTTTTTTTTTTTTTTTTTGTCGTATATTGGCTTTGCAATTTCTTCATATGCTAAATCTTCCAACACTTTGGGATAGACCATTTTGGAGATTTTTTATAGCCTCACACCCTGCTGAGGTCAAAAACAAATCCATAACTTCATTTTCTCCTCCACTAGCTTTGGTGCCCTCTAACCTTTTTACCCTTGACAATGCTGCAAAACACTTAAGCCAGGCTTCTACATATTCAGGATCCCCCATCATGATTAGCAACTGATTAGTAATGCCATGTTGTTATGATAGGTATTCTATCTGACAGATGTAGTCTCATCAAAAGAAGATAATTCTCCGATAGTTATAATGATACTGCTTTATATACAGTACCACATTTACATATCACTACAAAATCATTATTCAATAGTATTAAATCCTATACCATCTTATCCAAATAATAAAAAGATAAAACACAACATCCAAAAATTGAATCTTTATTTACACAATAAAGTCAACATATACATATCTTACAAATTATACGCAATGCCTCTAAGGTTGATTTAAAAATTTTAACCATTGCTAAAATATAAAATGTTGCAATTTTCATTTATAGAATGGTGACTGGAAAATGGCAACTATGAATCATATTTTTGTCTGTGAGACCCCATCTGGCATAAACTTTGCAATATCTCAATTTTGCCATCCTTGTTTCCAGTGCATAAAAGCTGACATTCATTTCTGTACACATTTCCCTGTCATAATCTGAAAATCTGTATTGATAAACTGATCAAGGCACTTTATTTCACAGGGTGACAGCTGTGCATGGCCACCCAGAATGTAACTTGATACACACTAAGTTGCCATTACTGAAAAGTTTTAACAATTACCCAACTTTTCTCCTATTCACTGATTAGTTTCCATAAGTATTCAACAAGCATTGATGAATATCAATAGGTGGAATTTTTTTTCTACATAGATGAATTCAGTTATACACCTGTTTCATATGCAATTTCATGCCGGATGATATTTTACCAAACTGCTAATTGTAACAAAACAAAAAGAAATTATGGGTTATTGGTGGAAATATTTAACTTCTATTAGTATACTACTACTATGCACTTCTGATGTTGTGTATTACTTCACAGTAACTCATATATATTTAATTATAATTAACAAAATGTGCCTGTGTGTATGTATGTATGTATATATATGTATATATATATATATATATATATATATATATATATATATATATATATATATACACACACAAGTTTCATTAAAGATGACTGACAAGGTACTGCAATTAAGCTTTTTATTTCATTTTTCTTGTATTCATATAAGTGTTTTCTTTTCTGAACATAAAGTGTGTAAAAATTGGAAAATAAAAACATTCCCACCACTCTAGAAACATAAAAATGTCTACAGATTCAGTTAAAAATAAAAAGTAAAAAACATCTTTGATAATGGTTAATAGAATAGCCAAAAGCATTCAGATATGTAGAACATTCAGACAATTTTTACAAATTTTAGCAGCAACAATGCACTAATAGATGTTGAAAATGATGCACTTCTATTGAGTTTTTGTTTTTATTTTTTGTCAGGTGAACAAAAGTTTTTTGCATTCTTAATGTCTGTGGAACTTGTCCAAATAATTTTTCATTCTGAACAATTTCATCTCATCTATCAACCATTGTCAATAGCATTGTTCGCTAATAAATTAGCTGAAAGTGCTCAGAACGAAAAATCATTTGGATAATTTCAACAGACACTAAGTCCAAAAAGGAAATGTTTGCACACAAAGAAAGCACAAAAAAGTTAACTTTACCATTATGTGGGAGGTATTTCTGCCACACCCTGTATCTCAGTCTATTATTTATCTACCTTATCTATTCTATCTAATTTATTGTAATCAAAAGCAATCAATATTATACATGTGTAACTGACCAAATATGCTCAGGTTTTCCTTTCTCTCTCCTTTGATTTCTTTTATAAAATCAGAATGAATGATTCACAATACTATATCTGGAAGCATCATTAATTTGTACATTCCACAAAAATTTCCTACCATGCATACATACTAGTTAAATTACATACATGTATATGAATTGTGTGGGTGTGTATATTTATCTTTAATAAACTTCATTAGAAACATGAATATTTACTAACATAAATTATGAATACAACTAAATACATATATGCACATGTGTGTATAGATGTGTGTGTGTATGTATGTATATATATATATATATATATAAAACTGAAGGTATTGTCGATATATGATTATATAAGTGCATGCATGTGTAACAGGGCACTGACCCAGTTCAAACATTTAATTGTATAAAATTGCAGGATGGTGATTTGGAGGGACTAATTGGATAATAATTATAGTTTTCAGGAGAGTAGGTTGAATGGTTAAGAGAAAAATGGATAAAAAAACAAAAAAAACAAGTTAAGAATTATGTCTTACACAATAAAATGAATTTAAGAACAGTTCCAAAAAAATCAAATCAGCAAAATTGAGCAAAACCAAGGTACCCCCACCCAATCCACTTCCCACTGATAAGACATGATTAACGTGCTTTTTGAATTTTTTGGTACTGAGAAATTAAATTTGGAGGTTTGTTTACAATTATACTATCTGTCCAAAACACACACAAATCTACAGAAAAATTGACCCAAATTCTTTTAAATAAAGAAGGCATCTGGGTCATGCCTAATTCCCAAACTTGGGGTTTATGTTGATACTGTCCAACAAAAACATCATTATCTTTATAGAAAGAAAGGTCAGAAAATTCTAAAAACAAAGAATGCCATGTAGTTATTAACAGATCTCCTAAGATTATGACAGTTGGGGTCAGAGTAGAAATTCAACATATCAATGTCACATTTTAGTGGGGAGTCATCAATATAAAAATGTCTGAAGGACACACAAAGAAGGACAGATCTCACAAAAAACACACCTACATTTTTAGTGGTTTGAGTGAACACACAGACACATGCCCTGCTTTATTTATTTTTATAGAAATTACTACTAGATTTCACAAATCAGTATCTGGTAGGGGAAGGGGAAGAGCTTCTCAGTAAATAAACATTTTATTCAGTTTTTCTTTATATTCAATAAACTTTTTGTTAAAGTTATCAACAGTGTTGTGCATATTACTGAAGGAGTTCTTATTTGAGCACTGATTCCCTAGATTGTCCTTAGACACAAAGAGACAAAATTTACCACAGCCATAAACAAGAATTACACAATCTTGTCTGTGGTACACAATGTATATAGATGGGTCCACATTAGATATTGTTGTCAATCCCAACATTGTAAGATTTTGGGAAACCCAAATCAACCCTATTCAGTTGGCACATTGGTCCCAACCAAAGAAGGAAAAGAAAGTTGGATGACCCATAACATTGGTACTACTCAACAAAGTTAGTGGTGCTAGTGACTAAAGAAGAGGAAGAAGATGAGAAGAAAGTAAATAGGGCATTGGTTACACATGTATATATGCACTTAAATACATATGATCACACAGGTCAGTAGATGTAAGTTTTACACTGTTAAAAAATGGGCTGTCTATTTATGTACATATAGCTACTAAATATAACATAAAAATATTTGTATATTTATAACAATTCTTGATGTTTACAGAATAACTGAAGCACAAATTAATGTCTTCCTTAATTTTTTAAAAATGTTTCTTCTCTTTGACTCTTGATTTACTTCCAAGCATAACATCCATTTACAATGTAGATCATTGATTTGAACAACTGAATGCCATCACTCTTGATCTGTTTATCTGTATAACTTTATGATAATATTTTGAATTGATAAATTGAGATATTTCTCAAATATTTCACCAATTGCTTTATAACTTCTGGAAAGCTTGTTTGTTAAAATATTATAATTGTAGCTAATACACACACAAGGATAGATGTACACATTCAAGCTCTTAAATAATGTGACAGAGGACATCGTGAGTGTGTATATAAAGTTTTGCATATGCATTTAGCTTGATATAAATGGTCATTTATCAAATTCTTCTATTAGGTTGGTGCAAAAATGATGTCGTTTTCTCACATATGTTACTATGTGAGAAAACGACATTATTTTTGCACCAACCTAATAAGAATATTTGTATTACTTAGATATATATTTTCATTTTCAATATTTCTGTTTTGATGATATAGGAAAATAAGTATGTCTCTGCATGTGGTCAAAAAATGAATTCCTGACTCATGCAAACATTTTATTCAGAAACATAATATAGAATAGATAACTGTATCTTTATATAATCTAACACACCTGCCCTCCCTTTTCATATATAAAATTCAATGACAAAAGTGTTCTTTGATAAGAAACTTTTATAGGATTAAGATATTTATTACTTACCCTATTTTGTAGCAAATGATAAAAGCCCTTTATTGGGCAAAAAAAGAAAACCATTTTCTTATATACACAAGTAAATGTACATACATACACATACGTGCACACACACACACACACACATATATATTTGTGCATGTAAGCATACATAAATAAATTATCAATGCTACATATATATATATATATATATATATATATACATATATATATATATATATATATATATATATATATATATATATATATATATATATATATACCCTACCTATATATATAGGGTATATTTAAGAACTCATACAAACAAGCTTTGTTAAATTCAACTAACATGGTCTATGTTTAATATTTTTATTGTAGTTTTTTCATTTTTTTTTTTGTAGGTATATATATATATATATATATATATATATATATGAATGCATGTTTGTAGGATGAATAATAGTATTCAAAACAAAAGTGGCAATAATGGGACAAAGTTAAAAAGTTATTAAATGAGGTGTTTTGCTGACAGTGTGTGCTAGGCTCCATATCATCAGGTTGAAGTGAAAGACAAAACTGTGTATAAGGAAAATGTGTTGGGATATTTGAGGACAAGAAGGAAAATAAATAAATTGCCCTAGTCAACAGATATAATAAAGTAATTTATTGCCTCTCTCATCCCTCAAAATCTCAATACATTTTCCTTTGACACAGTTTTGTCTATCATTCAAACCTGAAAACATTGAACCATGGCCAAATTGATAACAGCATTTTTCTTCTATGGGAGCAGTTTCTGTTGGAAAAAGTAATACAGCTTCGATTCCAGTTGGAGGCACAATTTCACTATTTATCAAAATAAAAATCGAGATAGCAATGTAAATGTAAACATGTGTACCCACTAAAAATAACATTTAAAGTAATAAGAAAAAATATATCTCAAGATTTAAGCAAAGAATGGAAAGAATTAGCTCAGATAATGGAAGACACATCAGAAGATGAAAGCATAACTCAAAAGACAATTCTCCTTTTATTGTAGCAAAAAGGTAAATTACAGAGAGAAGCAGGATTTGAGATAAGCAGGCTAATGACTTTGGGTACTAAAAGTCTTATTTACTATATTTAATGGACACATGCAATTTCTTGCCACTGCTGTTTCAAACAATATTTGACTCAAAGTGTAATCCAATGTCTTTTTGCTAATTTGGCAAAAGACATGGCTGCTACTACTATAAGACCACCTGTTGGCTCAAAACCCCATTTCTCACAATGGACTGCATTCTCAGTTTGTCCTTTGAACTCTATTTTTAAATGCCAAATAATGTTTTCAGTTATGTACCTCTTATCCATTAGTCTTTTAGCATCAACCATATCCAAACTATTCTAAAACATACTAATAATTTTGTCACCCTACAATCCTATGTTAACAAGCAAAACATTTTATATATGATAACAGTATACAATTTTTTAAATATCAAGAAAGCTTTTAAGGGAAAGAATATATATATATATATATATATATATATATATGATGGTCTCATTTCTGAGTACACCAATCTACTAGGGCAGTCAGTCAATCCATGTTGCACATTTCTGCTTGGACATATTTGTGTTTGTTCAATACCTACAGAGCTCATAGCTAAACTTGTGTTTTATAATATAACTATAGTGAGTAGACTGTAGCTAGATTCTGGGGGAGAGAGCATGATGAACAGTTTGAACAATGTCATTATGACCCTATGTCATAAGGATTTGTGACTTTGTGCTAACACAACCAGTGACATTTTTAAATAGTTCCATCTATCTAATTTCACCCACAAGTCTTGGGTCAGTCTTTGGTACAGTTTTCAGGTAATTTCCTATGGTATTGGTATTAACTCTCCAGGCTGATAACACAAGGATGTCATCCCCCTGACAAATCAAACATGGTGAAGTGTAAAACCAGGTCCCATAATCAGAAAGCAAACATTGTAACCACTTGGCCTCATGGTTGGTCTGTCTGTCTGTCTGTCTGTCTCTCTCTCTCTCTCTCTCTATATATATATATATATATAGTGTGTTCAACTGTGTGTGAAGCATTGGGAATTGCTACTCCATAATTAAGAGTGTGAATATGGGGACACTTAACCTGGACAGATTGGCCAAAATGTCAGCAATTAATATGCAGATGACTCACTAATTAAGAGCATGACCTTTAACTTCTGCAAGTTATATGGTGAAAACTCTACAGAATGTTGGTCCATCATATCTCAAAGTGCTCAATGGAACCAAGGCCTGGGGCGTTTGGTAGTCATGATAATAAAGTAAAGTGTTTTTCATCATACTTGCCATGAACGGATGTATATAGTCTTCAATAATGTTGAGACAGCTGATACATGATAATGTATCTTACGCACAAATAATAGGATTCAGTATTTCTCAGTTGAACTTTGTCCAAGCCATTACGCAAGTTGTTGAATCCTGATGTTTTCACTTAGCTAGGATAAAAACACTTACCTGTCATCATCTTATTTAGGAAAAAGACTTATTGGACCAGATTAGAATCTTCTATTGATATAAGGTCAAGTTTCAATGTTTTTATATCAATTACAAACACTTTTATAAGGGACATTGGGTTGTATAGCTATTCTCTCTGGCTCATGCAACAAAGATCAATGCTGTGATACATTCCTTCCTTCCTTCCTTCCTTCACCTACTTGGGCCACAGTAGCCTTTCTGATAGGAAATTTAAATTTTTAGCATCTGATATGGGTTGTATAACAATAGAGGTTGCTGCCAAATAACCCATAATTTTAATACCCTTATACCCTTTGTTGAGAAAATCTCAGTCCCCCACCACAATCTGTGACAGTGCAGGCTGGAGAAATGAGCAAAAAAAATATAAATAAGTCGCAAAAAAAAAATAAATATCTACTTCTGCGACGTAGCTTCTCTGTCAGATAACTTGCGTAGTATAACAAAGGTTAAAAAAAGAGAAAAACTTTTCCTTTATAACCACTTCAGTGATTATGTGATAACAAGTCCCAAGACCTTGTAATTACAAAAAATTGGTAAAAAAAGGTAACAGCTTTTAGCTGACCAGAACAACAAACCAAGTAAGTACCTTACTCCTCCCAACTGAACCGTCAATTTTTCCACCTGAACTGTCAATTTTTTAAGAAGCTGAGCAGTAAAAAAATTGAACCTACTGACATTTATCAATGCTTGCAAACTGTTTATAGAGACCAAATACTGGATGTTAGCACAGTTAGGTGATATGTAATGTGTTTCAGCAATGGCAAGAGCATTGTGCATCATAAGCCACATTCAGGCCAATGAAAGAGCATCCGTTATGTGCTTATATAATATCCAAAAACAGATAATATGAAACAAAAACATTAACAAATTAGTTTTCTTAATGAAATAGTCCATTGTTATAGTAACACAAAACTAGTTTGATTACTGGCATCAAGTAATGTCTCCTATTAAAAAGAATGTTATCAGTAAGATCAGATTGTGTAACTGAAAAATATATAACTTTGCATTTTACACACTAGAATTTTATCAACTATTATAAATATTTTTCTTTTTTTTTTAAATAAGATATGAATTTTATTTGATAATATTATAACAATGTGAGATTTTGTTATTTGGGTCACAACATGATTGGTATTCAATATTGGTAAGATTTTCCAGATGTGCTTATGTGAACAATATATATAAAGTTTCAGCTTTTAGTAACTGTTCTTGTTGAAAATGTTAGTAATAAATTTTTTGGCAGGGAGAAGTTTTACTATGTAAACAAATTTAAAAGACACAGGTTAATATACAATATGGTAGCATGTGTAGAGAATGTAATAATTAGCTATAAATGGCAACTATTGAAAGAAAAGAGGAAAAGGAAAAAAAAAGAGAAAAGAGAAAATAATTAAAAAAAATATGAAGAAAAGAACAAATGATCATGATACCCTGCATGGGTGCACACACAACTATAAACAATACATAGAAAAAAACTTATCCCAATGTTAAATGCATAAAAAGGAAAAAATATATGCAGTAAATTGCTGATATCTCCTGAAGATTGGACAGATAGCTCTGTCTATGAAACTTTGGAGTCAAGATGCTGAAAGTAACATCAGTCAGCTAAGTGACAAACTTTGACTTATTTATATATATATATATATATATATATATATATATATATATATATGCAATCCTTGAAAAAGATTTGAAAAGCACCTACTGATACAAAGATACTAAAAAGCCAAAGAAACGTAATATGTATAATAATGCATAGATACAATTAACCTACAAAAGATTCTTTGATGTCTTAGAAAAGCCAAAAATATTAAGGTGTAAAACAATTTATGTTCAAATTCTGCCTGGAAGCCAATAAAATTCTTTGAACCAAAAATTTAAAAAAATGAATAAAAAATTTTAAGCAAAGAACTTTTGTTAGACCAAATGTGCGTGTATGTGTGTGTGTGTATATATATATATATCTATATACATGCACACACATACAAACAAAATCTTAGATAGGATTGTTTGCAATTTATGAAAGTACTACTTATGTATTTTAGTTTTAATAGTATCTAACATAATTCTGTAGTGAATTCAAAGTTCATTCAATTCATATAATATTTTTGTAAATGTTACAGTCTAGTGATCTAATTTCTACAGTTTTATTCATAAGGAATTTTTTAAATTTACCTTTATATTGAAAGCCCATCCCCACCCCCACCGTTTAATATCTTCAAAATACATGTCTTATTTTTGGGGAGCACAAATCTTTGCATCAAAAATAATTGTTAGATAAACCTTTTATTTCTCATGTCACCAACATTTATAAACCTTTGTATAAATCCCACTTTTTCAGGCTATCTTCAATAACACTTTCAGTTTTTAAAATCCTGTTTTTATTTTTATTACTGTCAAAACTCATTTTGAGGTCAATACCTTTTCTAATAACCTGCCATCATTTGTTATAATTGTATTTTAGTGTATTTTTGCTATTTGTGTCAAGGTTTATAAATCTTGAAAATTGATTTAATTTATTTCTTGAGTAAACAATAAGACAGCAGTTGCCTTTTCATTTTTTCTTTCTCAAATATTTTTCCATTTTGTTGCATTGGGAATTTACCAACTGAAATGGATTTCCTGAATAAAAAAAGAAAAAATATTTGAAAAACAGAATGACAAAAAAAAAAAAAAAAAAAAAATGAATTAAAGGGAAATAGGAAAAATGACATAATGTAAGGAAGTAAAAAGTAAATCGCACAGAAAAAGTAAAAAGTATATTTAGGAAGGAAGGGAAGAAGAAAAGTTGGAAAAATATATATCACCATAAAAAAGGCATAAAAATTGAAAGTAAAAAAACTAAACGATGATGTTGCTTGTGGTAATGGAAAATAAGGAAGTTCTAACAAATGAGAGAAGTGCACAAATTTAAAAACTAAAAAGAAAATGTTCTAAAATATAAAAACAAGAGAAAAATGAATGTTGGATAATAAAATAAGAAAAGGTACAATCAATGAAGAAAAGTGAATGAAATATGGTTTCATAATCTGAATGAAAGTTGAGGTAATGAGGAATTAATGATAAATTCTGAATGTGGAAAGTCTAGTGGAATTGCTAAAAAATGGAAAACTTTCAGAGAAAAATGAATAAGAACTGGTTAAAAAAATTGAAAGCCAGATCGAGGTTGTGAAAAAGAACTGGACAAATATTTAAAGAAAAATGTCAGGCAAAATGAGTATAAATTGGATATTTGATGTCAAAATATTGGGTGATTTTTTTATACAATGCTGGGATATGAATTTCATTGTAGTAGATTGATAGCAAGACAAAAGCGTTTTTTGCATTGGGTTGAAATCTAGATTTTTCTTCTCTGGTAAATTTGAAATAGTGAGCGTATCAAACTGATAGATGGGAGAATAGTTTGGGAATCTTAGTTTTGTGAATTAGAAATATCAGTTGTAAAGCCTGAACAAATAAAGGTTGGCTCATTTAAGACATGAATTGAAGACAGACTTTTATGCAGAGTCAATGATTTGATATAAAAAATATTTCAAAGTAAACAAGAAATGTCCGTTCAGCAATCTGTTTTGAATGTCTTACTAGATAACAATTAGTTTCCTTTTTCACAAAAATAAGTTATCAAAAGTACAGCCAAGTAATGCATATTTTAAATGATTGGCTGTTAATGAATTTCCTGTGAACAAAAAGAACCAGAAATTAATTTTCAGAGGCAGTTTGCAATGTTCACTTAAAAAAATTAGATTTCACATGATTGAATTTTTTTTTCGCATTTAGAATGAATAAATACAGTTATTGTTTAAGCCCCCCCCCAAAAAAAAAACATAATTTACCAGTAAGAAAAGGTTTGTGGTAGGGAATATGTAATTAAGTGATTGTGCATAAAGTAATAAAACTTGTATGAGAGGACGATAGATAGTATTTAAAACAGTTCAATGATGAAAGTGGGGTGGGGGGTAAAAGTGCTTATCTAAGGGGAAACGAGGTGAATTAATTGAGAAAACTGAGAAGGTGAGGTATTAAATATGGTGGTGGCAACGACAACGGTTGGGCACTGAGGAATTGTGGGTAAGGGTGGTAGTTGTAAAAGAAGAATCACAAGCGATAGTAGATTTTTTTTTTGATGGCTGTCGAGATTCATCAGACTTGTCCCCACGGTGCGTACTATGTCATTTTTTTTAGCCCTCACCCCCGAAGTAGTGTGTGAGAATAGATAATATTTTTTGTTGCATACAAAAACCGTTTAGTAATTGCCGAACTGAGAATTCTTCAAACTCTGTAATAGATGAGAAAGGAAGGCAGTGAAGGCTAAGACTTCAGAAAAAAAAAGTGAATATGAATTTGAAAGACATTGCGAAAATGTTTTAAGGTTCCTGAAAACGAGATGTCTAAAAAAGAAAATATAAGAGACAAATGAAAATTCTAACACTGAAAATTACAAAGAATATCAGCTAAGCTGACCAGTGGAAAAGACACAAAATGCATCTCCTATCTGGAACGTACCTTGTGTCTGTATTATTGATATCGAAGACTTTGTAAGGCAGCCAAGGGATTGTACCCATTTTGGTTAAACAAGATGGGCTAATCATGAAAATAACAGAACTGAAGGAAATTGCAAAAAGAATAGTTTTTTTTTTCACTGTAGATTTTAAACAACAACAAAAAAACACAGAACGAAATTGTTGAATCAACCAAGGACTGTACCAAAGCTGCTTTGATAAAGCATTGTCAGATCTGGGAGTCAAGATTGTAAAAAAAAAAAAAAGGGAAAATTCTCACACCAGAGAAAGAAAAAAAAGTGAAGGATTATCAAAAGCAAAGAAAAGTCTACATAAGAAGGCAGTATTATCATGGGTCGAATATGTACATCAGCGTTTGATGCAGTGTATGAAGTGTCTTGCTTCATCTCTGAACTTAATTGAGTATCTATGAAAAAAAACAAAAAAAGCTGTGGCGGACTTCACCACATTAATTTAACTTTAGATTAGGAAACAGGGTTGACGCAGAAAAGGATAACCAAAAGACATTGTTACACATAAAATATGTATTTAACAAGATGTACAATATCAAACAACAATGTGAAGGAAAGCATGCATTTAAGTAAGAAAAGGTTGAATTAACCAAGAGTTGTCACTCTTTAACTGTTATTTTAGTGTTCCAAAGTTCACTGGAAGAATGTTCATGAGAGTCTGTGTAAGAAGAGTTTATGTGAGTGTGTACAAGGTATGTTCAGCATGTGAGTGGTGTGTGTGAGTGAGAAAGTTGGTACATGGTTTCAACTGTCAAGGATTCATTTGGCAGTTGAATTTCTCACTAATGAAATGAAAAAGACCTTAGCTTAAATAAGCGACTGTAGGCTCCAAATTGCTGTGTGGGAAGAATTATTCTTCACATGCAAACGATCTGATTGGTTGGCAATGGCCAATCAGTGAGCAAGCTTTGGGGAGACTTAAGAAAGCTTCTGTGATCTGTTTCTCCCAAAAGTGCACAAAACTGACTACTTGAAAATAGAGCGATTACAAAATTGTCGCATTGCTGCGATTTCTTTTTGGATTGCGAAGTGGAATTTTTCTTCTTGTTATCCCTGACCTTTTTCTGACTGGTGGTTGTCGCCCAACTTTTTTTCAGGCTCTACGTTTTTTCTTTGCACTACAGTTTTGTTAATATTGATTTTATTACTGTCTTTCTTGCATTTTTTATGACTGTTTTGAAAAAGTTTTGTTATTTTCTTTTTCATTTTTTACTCTCCCCATTTTTTTTTCCTTTAATCTTTGCTCTTTTTCTTTTATTCTAGTTTTCTTTTTGATTGTCTTTTTCTTTTAATTTCCCTTTTAAATATATTTTCATTTTTTATTTTGTAACTCCTGCCAGAGTTTCTATGACAGAATACTTTAATTTCTTCTTTATGTGTTATTTCTTTATTTCTTTTTAATATCTTTTAAGATTTTCATGTTTTATTTTGTTTTATTTTTTATGCCATATTTGTTCTCATCTTTGTATTTATATTGTCTAATCTGTCCATTTTTTTTTTTTCTTTTTGTTTATTTGTTTATCGACTTGTTTCGGAGTGACAGCCATTTTTGTTTTGTGATTAGCTCTGTGTATTTTTGTTGTTTTGTATTTTCTTTGTATAACGTTTTCCTTTTTCTTTGTATAGCATTTAGTTTTATTTTTGTGTTTTTTTTGTTTTAAATTTGTTGTTTTGTCTCTAAGCGAACTTTGTTCTATTTTTTCTTGTTTATCGTCTATTTTTTTATTGTACATTTTAAACTTGTCTTGCCTTTTGGCGATTTTTTTTTTTGTCTGTAATCAATTTTTATATGTCAGTCCTTTTTGTGTTTTTTCTTTTTGTTGTTTCACCTTTAGGTGAACCTTGTTTCATTTGTTCGTCACTTAATTTTTGTACAAACCTTTGTGTATATTTATTTATCTGTTGTTGTTTTTGTACATTTTTGACTTGCTGTCTCGCTTTCGGGCGAACCTTGTGCTTTTTATTTTTGCTTATTTGTTTTTTGTCTGTCACCTTTTTTTGTCATTTTAATTTGTCTGAATTTTCTAATTTTTCTTTTTTCCCCTCCCCTTCCTCTAAAAAAAATGGAAAAGAAAGTACCTTTCTTCAAGAGATCTGTAAGAAAACACCTTTTCAATCCAAAGAAGGACCCGCCAGATAAAGACAATCTAAAGGAGTACCTGGCCTTGGAATCTTCTTCCTCTTGTTGAGGGGTCTGTTAAAAATTATGGAGATCAATAAGGGTCAAGAAAAGACCAAGAAATACCCAGAAAGTATGGAGGCCAATAATGGCCAAAACAAAGACCAAAGAAAACCCCAAAAGTATGGCCAATAATAGCCCCTAAACAGGCAAGAATATTGAAACCAAGAATGGCCAAAAAGATAAGACAAGTGATACCGCTGAGGCCGAGGAATTTGCTCTGTTGTTGGAAGTCCCCACCTAAATGCATTATCGATATTGTACAGTTCTTGGAGCATGCTAATTGATACGCACACCTTGTGGTAGAAGGTGGGCTCTTGAAATTCTGGGTGCTTCCTGCAATAGCCTGACTGGGGGATGGAGTTTCGACATCATGTTCGATCGGAATGCCTTCATCTCCATCCCCAACTGTCTGGATGTTGGTGGCCTGAAGCTACTGGTCATAGTGACCGGCCGTAAACCAGTTTGTTGGAAGTGCATAGAGACTGGTCACCTTTCCTCTTACTGTCCAGAGAAGAAGGCCTCTAGAAGTCATGCCCCAGTTGACCAAACTCCCTCTCTGTCTAAGTTTTTGAAATCTGCCTCGCCTGTAATGGACATGCCAGCTTCCGGGACCAGAGTGGTCAAGCCCCCATTCTCCCGCTGCAAGTACAGTTGTGGAGGAGTGAGAAGGGGAATGGCTGGTTGCTGGCAGGGCCAGAGGGAAGCGTCAGACAGCGGGTCCTCAGTCCCCTGAAGCCCCTGGGACAAAAGGCACTTACAGTCCCACACTCTCTGTCAACAATTAACGCCTCGGTTTCATTACCGATCCTTAAAAAATACGACCCTGCATACGAAAAGACGGTAAAAATCAAAGATTTGAAAGCAAAGTTAGACCGCCAACGCAAAACAAAATCCTCCCCATTAAGAAAACACCTCCCTCTCCGCATATCCACTGCCCAACATTCAGCACAGTTTCCCCAGCCCTCTACATCCAGTCATTCCAACTCCATCTCTACAAAGAAGTCCACTCTAGATCCCCTGTCCAAGCAGAAAAAGCCCGTGACTACGTGAAACAGAATAAAGGACCTCAAATACCTCTTATCAATGAAGCAGTGTGCTGATAAAAAAGACGGCTCGATATGGGCCACGGGTCGATGGGGGAGGCGGTCGGTATCCTTACCCCGTCGATGTTCAATTCAGGAAAGCAACTCTAATTGGTTAGATCAATGTGTCTCAGGTTAGCTAGTATAAATGTCCGAGGCCTGAGGTTGGAGTCTCGCAAGGCGAATCTCTCTCGCGACCTTCAGCGCCTCGGAGTGAATGTTTTAGAACAAAAAGTTGATCGGCAGTTAAATCCCGTGATAGTGGGGAAATAGCCTTAGCTAATGCAGAGTTGTCCTCCTTGCTTATCAAGAAGGATCAAGCTCTGGTAGTTAGGGCTAGGTTAAAAAGAATGTCTTCTGAGGCGACGAATATGGCCGCTGAATTGCGCACAGAGGAGAATCGGAGCGCGTCTCGGCGACATATCGCGTTCGTCACATTGCCAGATAAGCGGACCGTGACTACAAGCGCGGGCATATGTGAGGCCTTTCGGGATTACTTTCAGGAACTTTTCATCAGGGAGCCCGGTCTGAGCCCTGCTCGGTTCGACGCCTATTTAGCCGACTTTCCCTGCCTTGAGGCAGCTGAAGCGGCTGGGTGCGAGGATTCCATCACAGAATCGAAAATCTGGAAAGCGCTGAAACAGGTTGGCCTGGATAAATCTCCGGGACTAGATGGTCTTCCCTACGAAGGCGGTCGCGCGTTTTTGTTCCTTTGCTGGAACTGATTTTCAACAACTAGATGAAGCGCGGGTCTATACCTCAACGCTTCACCAGATGTGTGATCAAGTTGGTGTGTAAGGACAAAAACGGTGGGGATGGGGTAGATAACTTTCGCCCTTTAACCATGTTGAACACGGAGTTGAAGATTTTGGCGAAGATCTTAGCCAACCGTTTGCAGCTTGTTCTGTCAAATCTGATTGGCTCCGAACAGACTTGTGCTGTGAAGGGCAGGACTATTCAGAACAAACTTCAGATGGTACGCTTGATCTTAGAACAAGTCGACAGTGAAGCTGCGCTGATCAATTTAAATCGGTCCAAGGCCTTCGATAGGGTTGACCATCGTTTCGTGGAGGCTGTCCTTTCGGCGGCCGGTTTCGGGCCGGACTTTCGCTCCTGGATCCGACTTTTGTATGCGACTCCCAGTGCGCTGGTGGAAGTGAATGGAGTAAGATCAGAGCCTTTCGTATTGTCTCGCTCCATTCGTCAAGGTTGTCCGCTTTCGCCTTTGTATTATGTTCTTGCGTTGGAACCTTTCCTTCGCAAGTTAAAGGCGAATCCGGTCCTGCACGGAATTTCGTTGCCTGGCGCAACCACCTCGGCCAGGTATTCTGCCTCTGCTGATGGCGTTTCGGTTCTTGTGTCGAGCAGAACCGAGATTGACGAAGTCAGCAAGGAGATCAGTGGTTATGAGATGGTGACAGGGGCCAAGATCAACCGCGATGTCTGTTGGCTTGCGGTTGGGTACGTGGAAGGGAGTTTCTGTTTCCGGACCTTTCCTCTGGATGGATGGACCGGTCAAGATACTCGGCGTCTGGTTCGGTCCTGTTATCCACTTGGAAATGAATTGGTCGGAGGTACAAAGGAAGGCCGAAATCGCAATTAATTTGTGGTCTCGGAGGAGGCTTTCCTTAAAGGGGAGGGCGGAAGTATGTGTTTCACACATCTACCCGATTCTCCTTTACCGAGACCATTGGTCACGCCTTCTTTCATTGCAGGGTGGTAGCGCCGTTGTGCAAGTTTGTTGAAGGCCTCATGGTTCGCATGCTGCAGGGAAAGTTTTTTGTCCTTGAGGCCAGTTCTGTTTGTAGCAATGTGGTGCCGCAGATGACGAAGGCTGAACATTATGTGTTCTTTTGCTTACTAGGTGTTATGAGAGTCATGATTTGGACGACGCGTCAGAAGGAATTCTATGATGGCGAGTAGTTCACTTCTTCCCAACTGATCTTGTTCTTTAAGCATCGGCTTAAAGTCAAGATTAGGACGGAAAAGTGGCGGATCACCTCATCAGAATTTGGCAAAAGGTGGCTGAGTCTTGCGCGTTAGTGTCGAGTAAAAGGGGCTGACCTAGAGTGGCATTTTGATGTCGGTTAGGCATCAGAATATTGTTTTCCTGGGTTGAACTTGACAATCCATCCCTGAAGTTTAGGCTAGTGTAGATTTTTTGTTTTTGATTCTTTAGTTTTTTCTTTTTTTTCAGTAAACTTAGCTAGGGAGTGTTTGCTCATTGGCCCTTTTTAGTTCTGTCTCTTCTTTCCTTTTAGTTTAACTCCTCATCCCTTTCCCCGTTAGGTGGTCAGTGATGTCAGTTCTCTGGTTGATGCGAGACGCCTTTCGTTTCGCGTGTGTGTTTTTTCGTATTTGTTGTTGTGTCAGAGTGAGTGCGTGTCTGTGTGAGTGCTTGGGATGGGTGAATGTTTTTACATTATTATAGTCCCGCGTCGATTTCGTCCAGTTAACTGATATTTCTGCCACATTTAAGGTTTGTTGAGGGGGTTATTACTAACATAATTTTGTTTAGTTTTTTGTAAATAGTTTATTTCATATTGTATATACACATTGGGGATTTTTTAATTTGTTGTTTTTTTATTCACCTAGAGACGAACGATTTGTACGTATGGGGACTATTTAGAATTTTAGATTTTCATTGAGACAATGAGGTATTTTGGTGGATATATTAAGAAAGGTAAGTAAGAATGTGTTGTTTTGATGCTAGGATTATTGGTTGTGTGTTTGGGTCAGTGGTTGTGGCTAGCTAAGTTTTAAATTAAGACAGATGATGACCGTCCTTTCCCCACCCCTCTTTTTGGGCCTTGTGCCTCATTTTCTGTTAATTTTACAGAAATAAATATTATCATTGAGATTTGTAAATTGCCTATAATAACGTAGTGGTGATAAATTAACCAATGAATGCTTGGCGTTATATGTGATTTGTATTTTTGTATGTATGTATGTCCGTGTGTAATAGATCCGCACAAAGCACTTATAGCTGCAAGACCTGAGAGAACGAGGGGTCCTCCAAAATTTCGGGAAGGTAGAACTTGGATGTGAAAGCGTCGAGGGCTCTAAGAATTTCCTTCGGTTTCAACGGGTTTTGACTGTTATTCACGTTGGCCCTGACATACGACAAAAAGAAATTAGGCCGGAGGAAATAAATAATTCAGTCAAAATGTCTCTCTCACACAGGCCATAACCGAAGATGACATGCAAGAAAATGAAACAATTTTGTTCTGAAAGGGTCTCCGTTTTTGTAAGCCCATCCCTGTATAGTGCTATGAAACTAACCTTCCCGAGGGACATTGGTGGGATGTCTCGAGGTGACCCAATTAAGAGTGAAATGGGACCACATTCCATTGTACAGACTATTGATGTCCTGATCCCAGCATGCTTGTCTCGGTTGCGCAACACCATCTCTCATGGTACTCTGATTAGCAACTTTGAATAACCGACAGGGTTTCTGGACGTTCTAGGTACGCAACCTTTTCACTTATTTTTGCGGATCCGGCAGGTGCGTGTTGGATATTACTATAAAGAAGAAAATGATCCGTTCAAGTTCATGATATTGTCGAAACTGGTAATTTTAGTGGGTGATTGGAACGTTGTCCTTCCCAATTTACACCGCGGAGGCATTAATAAGGGTACTTATATTCTTTTTAAGGCGCAAAAAAAATCTGAATTTATCGCCAGAAAAAAGCTGTTTAAATTCGAAGCGGGTAAACTTGGCCAGATACTGGCGGCCCGGGTACGGGGCAACAATTCAGTTACATCAACTGGGTTTTAGTTAGAAAAGTTGATTTAGAGCTCTTAGCTTGTACAAGTTTCCATAGTTATGCGGATCATAAGCTCGTCTATGTTTGAATAAATTTAGATAAGTCTAAGATGGCTGGTTAATTTAACACATCTTTATAGGATTTTTTTGAAGGATATTCGGAACAGCTACTAAAAAAGTGAGAACTGGCGGGGATTGTGTTTGGTAATAAGTGGTGAGATCACCTCAAAAGTTGCATTAGGTCTTTTACTGTCTATTATAGCAGATGACTCAATCTGGATAGATTAATGACAAAAAAGGCACTAGAAAATAGAGTAAATGACACTGTTAAAACAGGAGATAAAGTAGTCATAGCTAAAGCTGAGTTGGACGGCTAAGCTAGATTACATAGAATCTGCCGAGGCAACGAATATGGCGGAAGAAATCGGAAATGTTACTGATCAGACTATTGTGAATGCCCACAAACGAAGGTATATGCGAAGAATTTTGTGATTACTTCGAAAAGCTTAGTTTTACTAGTGAACCTGGTCCGAATTCGGCCCAGTTCGACAGCTATTTAGCTGACTTTTCTTGTCTAGAGATGACTGAATCGGCTAGTTGTAAAGGTTACATATCAAAAAGAAATCAGGAAAAAGTTGAAGGCCGGGAACGACAAAGGGTCTAGGAATTGATGAACCTCCGTACAAATTGCAGTTTTTGCCCGTGTTTCTCACAATGCTGGCATTGACTTTCCACCACTGGATGGAGCAGAGGAGTATTCCTCAACGTTTCACCAGAGGATTGGGATTGAACTAAGTAAGTCGTGCGTCAAGACGCCCCTTCTTGCGGATTTCAGTTGCGCATATTAAGATGCACAAGGCACTAATCTGTTCCATAATTTCCTTTTGAATCGGAATAATTAGGTCTCAGCCATTGTTCAATATGAAAAATCTTTTGCATCGCACCATTACAGTTCAATTTTTAAAAAAAATTGATATGTTAGATTGTCTTTGCAAACCGATTGCAGGTTGTACTCGATCATCTGATATCCCCGAAACAGACGTGTATTGTGAAAGGTAGTATGAGCCAAGATAATTTCCATTTAGTTCGTACGATCATAGAAAAGGTCGGTAAATTAGACTGCTAAATTAGATTTGGGTCCATTCAAACCCTTTGATAAGGTGGCCCATTGTTTTCCGGGTGCTATCTTGTTTGCGGTTGAATTCTAGCCGCATTTTTTGGGGGGGATTTGCCTCTTGCTTGCGACTTCCGGAGCTGTGGTTGAAGTGAACGAGGTAAGATCGAAGCATTTCATGTTTTCCAAATCTGTTTATAGGGTTTTCTATTGCAGCCCATGTTGTGCTTCCTTGCGTTGGGTCCTTTTCTGAACGTGTTGACGGCGAATCCGGTCATATGCGTAATTACGTTACTAATAGCATCTCGGCCAGATAAACCGCCTATGCCGATGACGTCTCCAGACAAGCAATGCCGAGATCGACTAGGTTGCTAAAGAAATCTGGATGTATGAGACTGTTACAGATGCCAAAATTAATCGTGATAAGTCTACTTGGCTTTCAGTTGGGTTCGTAGAAGTTTATCTTCTTCAGGGCCTCCTTCTTCAGGACCTCCTTCAGTTGGACGAACGGGCCTTGCTAGAGGAAGATTGGCTGGGAGTAATCTTTGTATAGTAATGACTTTTTACTTGGTTCCAAGCATTTCTGTCTGCTAGATAAGTTAGCTAATCGTTGTTACTCAGGCACATTTGTGTTTTTTCAGCACCCGCAAAGCCTACCTATAGTTTATATTGCAACTACGCCATTTATAAAGTAAACCTTTGATTAATGCAGTTTGTTTATTTTTTTATTCATCAGAGACATGAGGAAAGAGGGTTTGGATAACACTCACAAGTCATTGAAGGTAAAAGGGGCAGGGGTAGGCAGCAGACCATTTACTTGATAAGAAAATTTGAATGGAGGAAGAACGTGTAAAATGTTTTTTTAATCATTTCACCCCAAGCAAAGCAGTAAAGCCACTAAGACACAAAAAGTTACTGAGTATGAAAGAATAAAAAAAAAAAGAATTATTATTAAAGAGCAAGAACAATAAAAGAATAAAACACTCAAGAAGATACAAGATAACGATTGACATTGCATTAAAATTCTTGAAGATCAAAGTTGGTTGGAAAGCATGGAGCCAAAAGAGAGTTCCACAAGCGAGAAGTGTGAGAAAAGAAACTGCTAGCATAGAACTTACAGTTACATCTAGCCATTTCAACTGTAAAATGATGAGATCTTCTTGCCAATCTAATAGTGCACTTAAATACATAAAGTCTAGGTATCATAGAGGAAAGTTAATCAAAACAATTACCATAAAAGTATTTATAGAAAAGGTAAAGAAAAGCTGCATTATGGTGGTGAGAAAGTGATTAAAGCCAAAATGCTAGGTCATGACCAATAATATTGCTGATTCTTCTTTGGATTTTAATAAGAATCTCTAAATACATAGAAGAATCTCCAGACTATATAAAGCAAGAAGATTCAATGCATGTATAAATGGTAGCCTATAAATATGTAAGATAGATTCCAGAGAGAAAAATCATCACAGTGAAACAACCTTCCTAACAGCTGACCTAGCAATGAATTTAATATAGTCTTTCCATTTCATGTCAGCTGAGAACATTAGCCTGAGAAGTCATGAGGGAGTCAATCTCCTGCAGGTTAGCATCAGCCATGCTGATGGAAGAAAGAAAGAAATCTCTCAGATGATTAACAGAGAGTTTTGTTTTGGAGATGTTAAAATTAACAAGCCATTCCTTGTCCCAGTTAACAGCTTGTGGGTCATTTTTTAGATCAGCTGCCAATTAGAATTTTAAATATTTAATTAAAGATGGACGAATGTCATTTTTTTCACATATTGGTAAGTAATTTAAAAAAGCTTTTACACATTTCTTTTTTCTACATCTATCTTCCTTAAAGCTTATATTAATAGTGTTAATTTTTGGTAAATCTTCGTATCCTTCATATTTTCATTTGTCTTATTTGTTGTTAATTGTTAAAGGAACAAAAAAAATTGCCTTGTTTGATTTTTGTTGAATTAGATTTAATTGTAAAATTATAAAACATTTCATTAGTTTTGTGCTTGAGCAACAAAAATAATCCTGAATGAATTCAATGTCTGTAGATATTAATACAACTTTGAAGAAAAAACACATTTTATATTGTCTAAGTAAGATAAAGATGAGTCACAGTGAATAAATAAGTTCAATGATTTGAGAATAGCATAACACTTTCTTCCGCTCAAATGATCTTTTTCCTGCAGACTGTTTCCCTTTAAGACTACTATGAGCAAAAGCATAACTACTGCCTATCTTTACAGCTCTGTAGAATCTTATTCTAGACAATAATAGTGTTATCACCAATAGTTTTCATTCCAGTTCAGTCAATACTTCCTCATATTGCTTCAACAAGCCAACACAGTCAATAGCAGCCCAAAAGCAACAACTATTACTATCTAGCTTCTGAATCTGGCTAAGTAAATCCCAGCTGAGCTTGGAAAGGAAGGAAATTTCCTATTTTAACCTGAGCTCAAAATATGAACTCACACGCACAGCTGTTCGTGTTATGTGTCTGGGGGTGGTGCTAGTTGGAGTGAATATTGCTGAGTTATGTTGAACGTGATCTGCGTTTGTACTTAGGCACACTGAAGCACATGTTTCTGCTTTAGTAGCAGTTTATGTTATTCTATTATCTAATATTAATTTAGTTGTTGATTTTTAAGGCTCTTATCCATATAAAAACTGTCTATTGTATTTTGAGAAATATGTTGTTTCTATTATATTCAATGGGCTGTCTCCTTTGATTGCTTTTGTTACTCTCATCATTGCCAACAGAATTTATTCTTATTTGTTTCATACATTCTATTTGAATATGCAATATCCACAGAATTTAGGAGAATGCGTTTTTTTAAATTTGTTTTCATGCATATATTCTTTATGATTTCAATTTATGCTAGGGGTGCAAATATTCCTTTGTAGGTGTAGAAACTGTCTTAACATTTTGTAATATATATAATGATTGACTTAGAAGTAGATATAAAACAGTTGGCTTTGCATAGATGAATTTTCCATTGCTAAAATGTTTCATTCATTTTTTTCCAATGTGTAAGTCTATTTTTTTTAATAATTATTAATTAATATCAATTAATAATTATTAAAAAAAATAGACTTATTAAAAATAAGTTTCAGTTTTTGCAAAGTGATAGAAAAATTTGAGAATTACAGGTTTTATGAGTAGAAAGAACAATAAAGCACTTTAATTTCTATAAAATGGTTGTTTAAACCCAAAATTATATTTCACTGCTGAATCTCATCTTAACTTGATATTTTTATTGCATTAAAAACATTTTTCAAAATAATTTTTATTCAAAGCCTTTTATAAATCTGCTTTTATTTCTAAGTTTTCAAAAACCAATTATTTTCACATTATTCCAGATTTTGAATTATAATCAAATAACAAATGCCAGGGGAAATTTGACTTGCAAAACAAATAATTTCCAGATTTTACAAGGACATAGATTAGATCATTCTTTTGTTTTTTTATGAATTTGTAGATAATACAGATAAATGTGTTTTCCTGATAAAAAGAAAGTTGTATGTTGCACTAACATTTCAGCTAGCTATGATCAAAAATATTGTTGCAGTGAGGGCTGCTCTTCCCCAAAAAATTTCTGATGATTTGGTCAGATTTTAGGAAATGAGTCAGGCTGATAGTTTTTCAGCAAACCTTTGTAAATTTGTATAGACTTTAATAATATATTTAATGATTTTGAAATCTTAAGCTTTATTAAAACTCAGCCTTTCATGAGGAATGCTGGTGGCACTTTACTCATTTGGTCAATGAAATAAACCTATTTGTAGAGTTGTTTTTTTTTTGTTTATCTGTACTTAATCTATTTATCTATCTGGAGAACTTTCAGCTAAACTATTAACCATTTTCATGGATTTTAGTTACCGTTGTTGGCAGAACTCATCACTGAGTATTAAGGTGCTCATAGACATTTCCTTCTGTGTGAAATGAGTCCTATATTGACGTTTGCAGTCACAGTATAATAAATGGTGTGTAAGTGCTACAGCATGAAATTTGCTGAAAGTAGATCTATTAATTTCCGAATATGACCTATAAATTGTGCCCACATTTACAATTGATGTTATTAAGGATTATTTCCGAGTTTTACATAAGAACTTCCATCATTTTACACAGTTTTTTTTACCATTGTAGTTGTGTATCACATTGATATTCTCAGCAAGCATGTTGTGTATAAATGTTGGTGCTATTCCACATTAGTTTAAATGTGTCCATATGGAACTCTGGTCAGAGAGATCTAGAGTCAGTCATCTTGAGATGCAAGTAGTGGTGTATCCACCATATATACTTATGTATTTGTTTTAAGTGAAATCTATAGGGCATTTAAATTCATAAATAATGTTGGTTTGATATAGCTTTTGTTTGTTAGGTGAGCTTTTATTTCTGAAAAATGATAGATGTTTTTAATTTTTGATAATTGATATTTTTAGTTTGTTCAACAGGAATCATGCATTAAAATACAACTAATATAAAAGTTGTATTAAACTATCAACATCTACCAAAATACTATACAGCACCCAATGCAAGGAAAGACACAAGATCCTAGAAGCCATTCTTATACAAAATAAGCTACCCACATTAAATAAAATACATTTCATCACAGGAGACAGTATATTGAAGTGTGTATAAAATATTTAATGTGTACAAAATAATAATAATACATATAATATTTGATACATTTTTTTCAGTCATATGATGTCATTTTAGGCTACTTCAGACATTCAGTTTTCTATAAAATACCAGGATGTAGCCAACAAAAGCTTGCCTACCACACTTGAGAGTACATGGTTCTTGATCATGTCTGAGATGGTTGAAAGTGCTTCAACAAAAAGAGAAAAAAATGTGAACTTTGGACAGTTTATTCAAAATTTCAATGAAAATCCTATTCAAAAATTTGAAAAATATAAATAAAAAATTAGACAGACTTTTATTAGTTGAATTTAATAAAACTTGTTTGGATGAGTTGTTTTTTCTTTAATATATATATATATATATATATATATATATATATATATATATATATATTCCCTCACTGGAATGACCCAAAGTTTCATGCACAACACAATCTTCAGGTGCTGAGTAGAGACTGACTGTTACATAAGTTAAATTTTAATAAACATATCTTATTAACACAATGCTGGTGTTTTTTTTATATATAAAATAAATGGGGATAAATATTTTATTTTATATTTAAATAAACAGGGATTAATGGTATTTATTACAAAAAAAAATTAGACAGACCTAAAAGTATATGAAAATTTTTTTATTTAACGTTGGGAATATTATTTTAAACATAAAGGGAGATTACTGGGTTTTAAAAATGTAATAAATACCATGAATACCTTTCTGATTAGGGATCTTAAACATAACAATCTATCAAATGCATTAGTTATATATAGAAAGAAAGTTCAACCACAACTTTGATCTAAAGAATACCACACTTATTAAAAGAGAAAGTAACTTAGAAGGAAAATTCTTGAAAGTGTCTCTATTGAATCTTATCAAAATATAAATGTGCCCTGGATTTTTTCAAATATCTCCATTTCTTAAAAAAATTACTCCTTTCAACATACATAACTATAGAAATGTTAGAAAAAAAGAAAATGGTCAAATTCATAACCTTATGTTATATTAAAATATATAACACTTAAATTAAACTCAAATAATTTAAATGCTAAATTGTATTAAAAAATCACTTGTTTATTAGACATTGAATTATGCCACTTCACATACCCCATAGCTTGCCTGATTTTTAAGTTAACTGTATGAATATCTATGAGTGTTCTTTCATTTATAAATTTTGAAAAACCAATAACATTTTTACTCTTTTATATAAATACTTTTATAAAATAAAATCCTTGCATTTGCCTTGATGAAGTCCCTTAGAGGATGAAATGTATTAAGTTTTCCTTTCATCTTTATTCATATTGTCCTTTTACAGATATATTCTATCTATAATACACCCACTTATGGTCATATGTTAAAACAATGATCTTTGTCCAATCAGTGAATTTAAACAACACTGAGATTGGTCAGTACCCAGATGGGTAACTACTGGGGAATACCAGGTGCTGTAAGCTATGTGACAGGCCTACCAAGTCGGTGATGGATGCAATCTCATTACCTATACTAACATAAGGCATCGATATGCAGAGATACTTCTGGACTGACATGTTGCATGACCTACCTGGAGCTTGATAAGTGATACATATGTATGCACACACACACACACACACAATATTGTATAATAGATAGAGCCTTTGTACATATAGGCAATGTGAGGATGTAGACTTGTTCGGAAGATTGCTCGAGGCATGAAACTGACAGTAGCCATATAATATTGATTCCTATGTTTACACTCTGCCTGTATCGCTCTTTCTCATATGTATATATATATGAATGTATAATGAGTACATCTGTATATGTCTGTCTATATTTCTGAGATGAGGTATTATGTACAGTATTTACATTATGCGGACCATTGTCCTCATCTTTGTCGCCATATTTGTCACAACGTTTCTGTGCCAATGCCTTTATCCACTGTGCCATGTGTCCTTGAGGACACATGGCACAGTGGATAAAGGCGTTGGTTAGATCCAGTGACAAACCCAAAGAGTGTGAGTTCAATACCCGGTTAAGGCAGTGGAGAACTTTCAGAGGGAAAATTAGCAGAAGATAACTGATAACTGACATCCATCAAACATGGCACGTGGAACTAGAACAGTCTACCCCAGGGATCAAAATAAAGGGTTCAGTTCGAAATTCCAACCACCTGAAGAAGGCCGGAGCGTACAACGGCCGAAACGTTGTGACAAATATGGTGACAAAGATGAGGACAATGGTCCGCATAATGTAAATATCTGTATATGTATTTTGTTGCATTTTAAGTAACCCTCTTTTCATACTTGTTTCCATTTTGTTTTAAGCCCCACCCCCATTATCAGATAATATTAAATTGTAATCCATAAATTTGGAAATTATCTTAATTCCCAAAACTGTTTCTTTGTATTCAAATGCATAATTTCTGAAATTCTTCTTTTCCACTTCATTGTTTTATGTATTTCTCTTTGGCATTTTTCTTATTTTATTTACATTTTTGGCATTGGGTTTAAAAGAAATTAATTCAGTCTCTTATCTATTTATGTCAATCTCTATTTAACCAACTGTTGTCTATCCCTCTTTCCCTTTCTAGTGTTTCACCAGAATGACATCTATCAAAAGAAGCCCCATTTTACAAAATTTCATTTTGAAGTTGACTCAGCATTTTCTTTGTTTTAAAAGCACCTGCTATGCAGCTATTTTTTCTCAATATTAAACTTAATTTTATGTTTTTTAAACAATTAGTTTTTCTTTCCTTCTTTTTATCTCTGATTTTTTGCACTCCTTTTTAATCCTGTGTTAATAATTGTATTTTTATTCTTGTTTCTCACATTTATTTGATCACCTTCATTTTTTTCTTTCTTATTTTTAAAAATATTTCTTTGTAACGCACACCCTCTTTCTTAATTTCTCTTAATTATTTTTGACACTCTTTTCTTTTATTCTTTCTCTTTTTTTACTCTTTTGTTTTACTTAACCTTCTGCTTCTTTTTATTTCTCTTTCTTTTTACACCTACTTGTGATATTCAGACAACTTCTTCCCTTACTTTTTGTTTCTCTCTCATTTTTTGTTCTCTTTTTACTCTTTCATACCTTTTTTGGTTTTAACTTTTTCTTTGATTCTTTCTTTCTTTTTTCATTATTTTTGTTTTCCTTTCTCTTTTTCTCCTTTGATGCTGTCAATTCAACATTCAATCATTTCTACACATTCTTTCTAGTTACATTTTCTTACATACACACAAATATAAGCTTATTTTTTGATAAACAAAATATATAAATTGACTTTGTAATAAGATAAAATAATTATCAGTTTTAAATAAGACACAATTTCTATGTTCCATTTTTTTTAATTGAATATAAAAATAAACAATCTTTTTAATAAAATAATTATAGAATTATCAACTCTAAACAATAGAATTTCTATATTCTATAACAATCATCCAATTTGCATTCTCTCATTTTGAAATAACTGTATTGCTTTGAATTATGACAAAACTCAGAGTTTCTGAAATTACTCTTTTCAATGGCATAAAAACTTTTCAAAAGCTTTCAGCAAATTGCAGAAGTAATTGTGAAAATATTCTCTTAAATAACAAGTCAGCTTGAAACTGGAAAACTTTTAGACTTTTATTAAAAAATAATTAATTTACTTCTTTCAAGTAAAAGAATATAAAATTAAAGCAAACATGCTTTAAATGAAATGCACAGCAGAGAATCCATTTTCCAGTGCTACAGATTTGTTTTTTGTTTTTTTGTTTTTTTTTTTGAGTGAGCAATTAAATTCACATCAAATATCAAGTTTAGTTCCATCCTTTGCACCTTTTTCTACATTATTTTATTCAGTGATTGAGAATTATGGATTGTCTCAAGGAGAGGAAGGCTAAGTTAGATGCTATTGAATAAATGTGATCCCAATATTATCCAATATTGTAACATAATAAAAGTGACTATGCAATCACATTAATTTCATTAAAAAACAAAAGTATAGACTTGGGGCAAATAGAGAAGTAATAAAAGAAGACAGTATGGTGAGCAGCTTAAAAAATTGGCTCTGGACAATGGAGACAATACATTTTAGATGCAATATAATCATATCAAATACTTAATCAGCAATGATTCATGTTTGTTCATTAGTAAACATTTTCTCTTTAAATAATTATTTTACATCATTAATAGTAAAAAAGCCAGGAAAGCATACATTAATGAGGAGAAATATGTTAAACTGTATAAAGCAAATTCTGCTTTCAATGTTAAACAAGAAAATAGGTTATCAATGTTTTTGTTGCTCTTGAGCATTTTGACAAGTTTCCATATCCTCCTAAAAATTAAGGATCAAAAATTGATAAAAATTATATTGGTTGTAATAAAAACTTCATTTAATTGTTAGTGAAAAGGATTCCTCCAAATGCATGAGATACTGATTAATTATTTAAACATGTCAGTCTTATTCATATTCCTGGTGTTGTGATAGGAAGCTTCATCAGTAAAGTTCATCCCTAGTATCTTTGAGGATTTAAGGCTTATAAAAACATCAGAACCCTTTTTCTCAGGCAACCCAACCAGGAGTGATCACCACTTTGTTAGTTTCCTGGCTTCTTTCAATTGAATCTGTGAATTTCAATTGAATTTGACTTACACTTAAATAGGTTTTATTATTTAGGAATTCAGCCAAAGAAAATTATTTGAATATGATGATCTTACATCTATATATAATATATTTATAAAATTCTGTGACTTCCATCATACCCTCTAAAATAGTCATACATTGACCAATAAAAACCAAAGCTTAATTCAACAAATTTTCAATTAATAAAAGTACAATATTGTTTTTTAGAATCTTTGTTTTAAGTTTTTATATATACAAGAATCCAGTTTCAAGTTTGCCCTGCATTTGCAAGATTTATAAACAAGTCACAAAACCAAACACTTCAAAATTTAGAATTTGGCCCCAGAAAGAAATATTTACATATGGCCAGTTGCATGCTCAAGAGTAAGAAGTTAAGGGAAAAAATAATTAAAAAAAAAATATTGTTTATCATGAAGTCCTATAAAATTAAGTTAGATTAAAGCAATTATTAAACTACTAAGTAGGGTTTTTTGTCAAAGTATTTTTCCAAACAAATCATCTTATTCAAAATTCATCTATTGGTTTGCAAAATGAAATGAAACACAGTTTATAAATGTTGACAAAAATGTTAGCAATAACTTCAATAATACTGTGAGGATTTCAACATGAATTAATGTGTTTCAAAATTTCTACTTAATCCAAACAAAAGGAAACCTAAATAATTGCACAATAAAGATCATGTTCTCATGTTTTGAGCCTTGATTTATCATTTGATTTAATCCACAAAAATAGAATGTTTGTATAAGTTTTGCACCCAAAAACAAAACAAAAAAAATTCACATAGCTTCTCAGAAAATACAACATCCTCAATCTGGAGGCTGACTAGCTCCTCTTGAATATTTGGTCCTGCCTGCATTATCAGAACACTTGTGGTGAAAGTATTCTGAAAATATAAAGAGTTTGCTTTATTGGCTGTGTTTATCAGTTGTTTTCTAATGTTGTTACCCTGTATAGCTATGTACATCCTATTTATATTCTCCAACTATATTTACCATTTGTGTTCCTGGTTATGCAAACCTATATTAAGATATAGTGGATATATAAGGAAAGAGAATGTATGGAAAGCCCTAATGACATTGATTTCCAAGTGAATGTTTTTGTAATGTTAATTTTAAACCTTCATATCAGTATATTTGTCATGTTTCAGATGGAATATTTTTAGTGCTTATCTTATGCTTAACAAATACAAAATAAGTGTAATTTGATTTATTATAGATGTGCAAGTAGTGTAATGATTAGTGACTCAGAACAAGAAATTAGTAAGCCAAGTTTAGATTCTGTTCGGGTTCATTACATTCAGTTTCAGGCAAACACCCTTGGAAAAGGTGTGAATCTATTTCTTCTATCCCCAGCTATGGGTTAAATAGCAAAGCACAATGGACTCTATAGCCATGATTAGAAACTAGTCTCGGAGAAGGAAAACTCTAAATTCAAAAATCTGTATATCACTAATGAAGCAGATAGTATACAGCTATGGAAAGGACAATAGAGTTCACAATGATTCTATGATCTCAATTGCAGTTGATGAAGTAGATATAGATGTAGATAACTGGCAATAAAATTTGTTTTAACCATATTTGAAAAATGGAATAAATATATTTAACATTTAAAATAATTTACTCTCTTTTTGTCTTTATCTTTTTTTATAATTCTTTCAAATTGCTTGTTTCTGTGATAATTTTTTCCCAATTTTTTGTTCTAATTTTCTCTCTCTTACAACAGCATAAATAATAACGATGATGATTGTAAGGACTTCCAGTCTCACTAGAAAATGCTAGGATCAAGATGGATCTAGCAGACAGTTTGAATAAATACGTTGTTGAGTTTACCATGTGTTGTGTCTTTGTGTTGCTCTGGTTTTTCAGCAGCCAGTCTCATATAATATCTTTCCACCCTAAGCCCAGTGTAACATTCTCCATTTTGTTTCACAGCTGACTGCACCTGTGGGTCATTGTGTACACAACATTGTTATGTATATATCTTTTGTGTCAAGTTCACCCATCTGTGTCAATATGGTTTAGTCTCTAATATTGTAATTTATTTTTATGTTTGAAATGTATAATGTTTCATTTAGAGTATCCAGTTTTGCTTGGTAAGATTCTAATTTATTTCTTCATGGGGAAAAAAATAAATAGAGAAAAAGATCTTTTTTTTTCTTGTTCTTCTGTGACAGAAGACAGTCAGAAGAGAAGAACATTGTTCAGGGTTTAGCTTTCTTGAATATTCATTGGCAATAAAGGATAGAAATTTAACATTTAAAGCTGGATTCTTATGGCTGTCCAAATTGAATGCTGATTTTTGTTGGAATCTGCCTATTATTCTGAAGGGATTTCTTAGTTTTTACTTCTGCTTTTTGGATGCTAGTTTCTTAGCAAAAAATGAAAAAAGTTTTTTTTTTTGTTTTGTTTTTTCTAAAAGAGGAATTCTTGGCTTTTAATTTTAAATTTTTTAATTGAAAATTTTGGATTTAAGCTGAGAAGATGACTAAGGTTTATTGGATTAATTCTTCTGTTACTGAAAGAAATGTTATAACAGAAATCATTGGAAGGAAAAATCACTTACATATCCACTAAAGGATATCAAATAGCTGCAGAATTTCTTAGAAACTGTATAGCAGAATTTAGAAAGATTTTAAAGAAATGTTTTGAGGAGAACAACTCTTGTGATTCATATAAACTGATTTTCCAAAAATAAAAATTTTAACTGAAAAGAAAAATAAATAATTAATAAATTATTTGCTTTAACACTTAACATTTGTGATATTAGACTACCATTTTATATATATATATATATATATATATATATATATATATATATATATATATATATATATATATATATATCTGTGGGTATATGTGTTTGCCAGTAAAGAACAGAAATTGTATGAAAGAAATTATCTACCTTTTGTAATTACTGATTATACAGAACTTTTACCAATTTTCTTCTACAATTGCTTTTGATGCAACCCCACAAATTTTACCATGTTTGTGGTGTATCAAGCATTATTTCTTTCTCCTACTGGTCTTCTGAAATTAGAATGTAACTACTTTTTGCTACTTCCCATCATCTGATATTACATGTTCTTTTGATCACTTCAATCTTCTCTTCTGATATGTTTTAGTTAATGATGTTTTATTTTTCTGCTATGCACCCATTCCAGTTATTTTTTGTAACACTCTACATAGTGCATGAATGGAAAACTCAATGTTAAAACTGAATTCACTCCTCATTTTTCTGGCCATTCATTTTGGATTGCACTATCTTTCATCCCTCTTCTTGTCTAACTTTTCTGGTCTTCTTTGCATTTAAAACACTTCCAGTAGTAGCAAACATTTTCTGGATGTTTCTGGAAATTCCCAGTCACCTGGCTATCTCTTGTTGAGTCATCTCCTGCTTCAAAATTACAACATTCATTTTACTTTCAGCAGAAATTTTAGCCATGATTTTAGAGTAAAGAAACAACCTAATGTTCAACTAAATAACTTGCTAAGGTAACTTATCATCATGAAAATAAGATGGAACATTTCCTATTTAGAAATTTGCCTATTATCATAACTTTATCATCTCGGATCTTTCATTCGACCAATAGATTCTGGCTGCTTAAAGTGGTATATTTTCTTTTACACACTACCTACAAAAACACAAAAACTTATTTTCCAATCCTCAAGGCCTATAGATACTACTGATAAAAGCATACTGCTAAATAATCTTAATAAAGGTGTATAATCTTTTTATGTAGTTATCCCAAAACTTTTGCATGCTAGTGTATATTATAAACCAAAATATATCATGAGCTTGTTTGTCAGGGTACCATGCTGGCTCTTTTATGACATTTTTTCAGGCAAAGGGATGACCTTCGTAATCTTACTTCTGTACAGGTTTTAGGATAAGAGAGTGTCAATAAGTTTCCAAGCTGACATATAGGCATTAGCTTAATTTAGATCTAAAATTTTCATATATATATTTTTTGTATATTTTTCTGTGATGAACATTCATTAATGAATAAGTACATGATAAGGGAACATTTAATTTTATTTAATACTATGCTTTATCTCATGATATCAAGCACTCTATTTACAAAAACTGCTTGCCTTAAAAACATTATTTTTCAGAAATACTCACTTCAAATGCTTTTTTTATATTACATATATGGTGGACTCTCCTGTCGTATTTAATCTATGAGGGTCAACAACCAGACACCAGCACATATGATTTGACTATAGTAGTGAAGGCTTTGTGCAGAAGCAATCACACTTTTTGAAGGGCTAAATACAGAGACCTGGTTCACTACATGCCACAAGGTTCCCAAACAACCTTCAACAAGTTTTGAATTGAGAGTTGTCCTTCTCCTAGACCAGTTGCCATCTAAGGCTATAGAACTCAGTCTGTCCTGCGAATTACCCATAGTTAGAGGGAGAAGAAGAGGGTTCATACCTTTCCCAAGATCCTAATAATATAAAATATTAAAACTGATCCACGAAAGAGAGCTCAATATATTTATTATAGAGCATATAAATGAATTACATAAAAATGAAACTCTATTACACCATTCAGATGGCCGTTACAACTCGGGATATTCTCCTTGGGGCTTGTCAATGCAAAAACGTTTGTTAAAAAATGAATTTTAACGTTTTTTTTGTTTTTTTTTAAATAAGAATTAAAGAAGGAAGGAAAGAAGGGAGAAAAAATAAGAAAGAAGAGGAACAAACAACAAATAAGTAACATGGCATTAAAAGAGAAGGAGAAAAAAAGAAAGATAAAATAGTTAGAATAGGATGGACAGGAAGTTATGACATGGACAAGATAGGATGGACAGGAAGTTATGACATGGACAAGATAGGATGGACAGGAAGTTATGACATGGACAAGATAGGATGGACAGGAAGTTATGACATGGACAAGATAGGATAGACAGGAAGTTATGACATGGACAAGATAAGATGGACAGGAAGTTATGACATGGACAAGATAGGATGGACAGGAAGTTATGACATGGACAAGATAGGATAGACAGGAAGTTATGACATGGACAAGATAGGATAGACAGGAAGTTATGACATGGACAAGATAAGATGGACAGGAAGTTATGACATGGACAAGATAGGATAGACAGGAAGTTATGACATGGACAAGATAGGATAGACAGAAAGTCATGACATAAAAATTTTTTTAACAAATGTTTTTGCATTGACAAGCCCTAGGGAGAATATCCTGGGGGTGAAATGGCCATCTGAATGGGGTAATAGAGTCTCATTTTTATGTAATTCATATATAGTCAGCAGAATAATAAGAAATTAATTTATTTTGCACAATAAGTATTTATTTTTCAATATCACATCCTTGTCAATGCTCTTAATACAGTAGTTAATAAAATGAATATTATATAAATTGAATTTTATACAGTAAATTTTCAGATTAAAATTCAGGTTATAGATTTTCTGATCCATCATACTGGGAAGCTTGCAAAATATTTCAATAAATTAATTTAAAATAATAATAAATTTTTAATAAATTTAAAATTTTAAAATAATTATAACAGAGTGTGTTCACACGTTTTTAAAAATCACCATCACAACAATCACAGCTACAATAAGTTTTTCTTTGTAATTCACCCCTGAGGATGATCTCAGGGGAGATCATAAGTACTTGGGTTAACAAAAACTATAGTACCTTCCTTGATGAATTTCAACTTAATACCAAGAATCTAATTAGAGAACTAGAAAAGATTATTATAAAAATAAATAGACATAATATGTGTATATTATTCAATGAAACACACACACAAACACACACACATTTTCTACGTGGTACATGTAGTTATTGGAGAAGCATGTGCTAAGAGGATTTCCTATACTAACACCATTAGTTTGGGTGTAGATATTGCCATTATGGTCGTAGAAGGGACTTTAGTTCTGCAGGAATGGAATAATTTTTTGAGGATATTTGGTTTAATGCCTGGTAGTGAAATGGAATTATTTTCATACACAGAGTTAAGGATTATATCCATGAACACAATGTGCTGACCGTGTTCACAAAATAAAACATTCCTATAACTTTAGACACATACATAAAAAAAACACATATTTAGTTAAAAATAAAAAAAATAAAAATTGTCCTTGATAATGGCTAAAAGAATTGCCAAAAGTGCTCAGATATGAAGAACTTTTGGACAATTTTTACGGAAAAGAAAACACTTGTATGAACACAAGGAGAATTAAATAAAAGCTTCATTACAGTACCTTGTCAGCCAAAATATATACATATATATATATATAAATTTGTATATTCTTCTTATGCATATAAGAATGTTCAATTTAAAATTCTTTTAAAAGGGATTTTTAATCCGCATAAAAAAATGCGTATTTTTTAATTAATTATCCATTTATAGTCAGTTTCATGCAGAATAAACAGACACCTATCTTGAAATATTGCTAAGCATGAAGCAAGCTGTAAATGGGTAACTAAAATAAATGTTATTTTTTATGTGTAATATATATATATATATATATATATATATATATATATATATCAGACTAATGGTAATTGCATGACAAAATGGAAAAAAAGAAATTCTGCATTCCTCAGAAGGACTTCTAAAGACTAATAATGGTTTTATTGCTGGGGTTTTATATATGGCAGGTAGAATTGTAACTAACATTTCTTGTATTTCTTCCTCCCCTATAAGACTCTATCAATAAAACCATTAATAATCTAAAGAAGTCCTTTCAAGGAACAAAATGTGTAAAAAAAATAAATAAAATAAAAATATTATACATAGTTAGATTTTGTGAAATTGTACTCCTGTACATGTAGATACATTAATATAGATGAGAGAGCAATACATTAATGTCTATGAGAGAGCAATACATTAGTGTATATGGAAGAGCAATACATTAGTGTATATGAGAGAGAGCAATACATTAATGTATATAAGAGAGCAATTCATTAGTGTATATGAGAAAGCAATAAAAAAAACCCTGCAGGCTTTCCAATAAATATTTCCTGTACATTTGATAGTCTGTCTTTCTCAAAATTGCATTCTCATTTAAAGGAAGTTATTTAACTTTGTTTTTGTTAGAATGTTTTCAAAGTATTTACCCAAATAATTGTGCAGTGAACCACTTTCCCTGTTGACTGTCAGAAATAACTACATGATTGGATTGCAATTCATTGTCATTTTGGGAATTGCTGAGGGCAGAGTGTTACATCTTTCATATAACAACCAATTCATTCAACTTTTTGCCTAAAATCTCATTCAGTTTCTTTTCAATAAGTATTCCTTAAAGTTGTTTCATCTTCATGGAAGGTCAAATTTACGATAATATATCTAATTACTGCTTGGATGAGAAAAGGAGGACAGTAATAATCATTATTCTGTTTTAGCCTAAGTTCTAGGATTCTGAATAATTATATATAACTAAATAAATATTTTCTTCCCTGTTTATATTGTAATTATGATAAATGAGTAGTCGTAACAAAAATGTACATAAAATGTATAATGAGTTCTGATATTGATAAATAATCTTATTTTTATGTATTGGATTGGAATAAAAGTTCATAGCATTTTTCAATAGGTGATGTTTGAACATGTGATTTCATTTCACATATGCTTGTGACATATATATTTTCTGAGATGTGACATTCCAATATCTCTTTCTGTATGATTTATGTGAAGATTGTAAATTTTGAATGATTTTACATTTACACCATCACTTGATAAGACACCAGAAGTGTTGAAACAAAATGGCTATTTTTGTAGTGATTTTATAACATATTTATGTTATAATTTTCAAATAAATTATATATATATATATATATATATATATATATAAAAAGAAAGAACAGTAAGATATATGATCCAGTGTTCTTATAGATATTTTTATTTTTATAAAATAGTGCTCAATGTAAATGTACAGAGCATTAATATTATAAATTAATTGATTTAAAATATGCTTTTCCGCTACACAGTTCTAACCATGTTTCAAAAATGGAAGGTCCAAGTTTAATTTTGTAATTAAATTAAAGACATTAGTTCCATTTCATCCTCAGGCGAATTTTGGAGTAACTTATAAAATTACTGGGTTTTAAAATCAGCAAAAATCATAATTCACGTTTCCAAGGAAACAGAGAAATTCATTTCAACCAGACGAGGTGTGTTTGCGTATTCATTATGTCTGTATTTTGATGTATCAGTTTTGGTAGGGGTTAGAGATGTATTCTTCAATGAAATCTGACATCCGTTAAATGCATGTCGTCTGGATTTTTAAAAAAAATGTTATTGTTAACGGCAAAGATTCTTACGGCAGTTTTTCTATTTGTATATTTAAAAATTTGGAGGTGGGGTGGGTATTTAGGTTAGAATACGTTTTATTTAACTACAATTTGAAAAATATTTTCACTTTTAATTTTTAATATACTATATTTCTTTTAAGAGTAAGTAATTTAATTAGAAAATTAAATTTGAACCTTCCATTTTTGAAACATGGTTAGAACTGTGTAGCGAAAAAACCATATTTAAATTTTTATTTAACTACAATTTGAAAAATATTTTCACTTTTAATTTTTTTATACTATATTTCTTTTAAGAGTAAGTAATTTAATTACAAAATTAAATTTGAACCTACCATTTTTGAAACATGGTTAGAACTGTGTAGCAAAAAAACCATATTTTGAATCAATTAATTTATAATATATATATATATATATATATATATATGCACATACAGATATAAGGGGAGGAAGAAATTGATGGGCATACAGATAAATGTGTGCTTGGTTGTGCCTGTACATATATACAAATATATGAATGTGATATTGGCAGTAATATTTAGCAGTAATAATGAATGAATAATGACCAGACTGAAGCTGAATGGTTGAGTTTCAAATAATGCAATTTTCCAAACACTCAGCTGCTATGAGAGAAACAAAGATTCATTTTCATGTTATAAAACAATAAGCCATTTATTTCTAGTGTATGCATGTATTTGTCAGTCAGTCAATTTCTGTCTTTCTATCTGTCCAGCACTCTTTATACCTATCTTTTCATTATCTATCAATCATATCCTAGGTTCTTTATACCTATCTGTCTTTTCACATTTATTAATCTCTCTTATATTTTATTCCTGTTTATCTCAACAAATCACTTTTATATTAACATCTGTCTATAGCTTCCTGTCATCAAATCCATTTAATGTAGATTTTCATTTTTAGCATCTTGTATACAAATAAATCTTTCTGCACTTGAGTTTCAAATAGATGGGATTGATTGAATTTTTAATAATATGTTGATAATTTTCAGTAATGAGATTCATTGTCTTTAATGGGTGGTAGGAATTTCCTAAATATTTAATAAAAAGCATGACTGGAATAAGGAATTTTCTCTGGAAAAGAATAATTATCCTTGGCCATCAGTTTGAAACTCAAAGCTATCTATCTACTTGTGTTTCATATATTCTTATCTATCTATTTATATAAGTAAATCACTCACTAGAACTTTATATCTGCATCTGTTCATCAGAAATTTCAAATTTCATTTAAAACACTGTCACCACTCAGTGCCCACTTTTATCTTTACATACGCTCTATCCCTGATATTGAACATTTTTATCCATAGATATAGCATACTTTAAAACTATATTTTTATTATACATACATCTTACTTATTATAAAACGCAGATTGTGTGTGTGTGTCTGTATGTTTATATATTGGATCGGATTTCCTACATTTTTCAACCGATTTCAACAAAACTTCACAGGACTATGTAAAATTATCTTGTGGTGGTTCTGACAGTGCCAAAAATTGGAAAAACACAATTGTTTTTGCACAAAATCAATTTGAAAACACAATTAAGAGGCATTAATGAAAGGGGGACAACTCATATCGAGTTATACTTATTAATATCAAGTTATCGAGTTATACTTATTATAAAACCCAGGTTGGTTGTTTGTGTGTGTGTGTGTGTGTGTTCATTTATATATGGGATCGGATTTCCTACATTTTTCAACCGATTTCAACAAAACTTCATTTTTTTTTGGCAGGTAGTGTTTCTTATTGTCTTGCACACTTTTTTCTTTATTTTTACATTCAGAATGTTTTAAAAATTCCATTTACAAGATAATTGTTTATAATAAAATTCTATTCAATCGGTAGACTCATAACGATTGAAAACAATGTTTTTGTTTGAGTTTGGGTTTGACCAATTCGTAAAAAAAAATAAAAAAATAAAACAAAAAAATAAAACTAATTAAGACATGCGTGTCCATAAACCTTAAACAATAATCTTTGTCAATTTTATTTTTCAGTCTTTATGATGGTCGATACTTAATCTATCTCTTACTGTTACATCCCCGGGCAACGCCAGGCTCTACTGCTAGTATATATATATAATAAGATAAAGTTAATTGGTAATCCATATGGATAACTCCAGGGAGGATATAAATCCCAAGAGCTCAATGTAATAAACAGAGCAAGTAATAATTAATTAACAAATCGGAGACTTCATATATATATATATATATATATATATATATATATATATATATATAAATATAAAAGTGAACATAGAAGTCAACACTTAGAGGCGACAGTCTGTTTCATGCTATATGCAATCGTCAGGCCACGTGTGCTGTTATTTTTCTCGGCTATTTATATATATACAGGTTAGTGGTGCATTGTGGGTATTCTGTTATGGCGGTTATTTCACCGGAAGTCGTTTGTTTATCTATTTAGGTCAAATTATATTGCTTATTTTTATTTTTATTATATTGCTTATTTTTATTTTTGTTTTCTAAGAAAAAGTCGTTTGTTTATCTATTTAGGTCAAATTATATTGCTTATTTTTATTTTTATTATATTGCTTATTTTTATTTTTGTTTTCTAAGAAACAAAAATAAAAATAAGCAATATAATAAAAATAAGCAATATAATTTGACCTAAATAGATAAACAAACGACTTCCGGTGAAATAACCGCCATAACAGAATACCCACAATGCACCACTAACCCGTATATATATAAATAGCCGAGAAAAATAACAGCACACGTGGCCTGATGATTGCATATAGCATGAAACAGACTGTCGCCTCTAAGTATTGACTTCTATGTTCACTTTTATATTTACACACGCTCTATCTCTGATATTGAGCACTTTATTCCATAAATATAGCACACCTTAAGACTATATTTCTTTATATATATATATATATATATATATCACAGTCCACTCATCCCCTTACTTAGCTAGATCAACTTTAGTAGTCTTTGTTTTTCCATCACCATTTTTTGTCATAGTTTTTATGCATAATGTATTTAGAGTAGTCACAGCCCTCTAATATATATGAGCCCTGCATATCACATTTAAGGCTAATTTCTAACAGGCCTATTTGGTTTATAGTCAATTTATGTCTGATTTATCTAAAATATGTTAAAACCATCCCAAACTACACAAACAGGTTGTTTTTTTCTCTTTTTAAACAGAAAAGTAATAATAAAAGATTTTAAACAAATAAAAAAAGTATTAAAGAATTAAGCAGTAATACAAAACAAATACAAGTAAAAAAAACTTACCAACAGTTTCTCTATAAATCAATTTTCTTTTGACCGTCACCTTTTTTTAAAACATTCTACAATATTTTTTTGAACTTCATTCAATGAAAACTTTCATTTGTTGTTGTAAAATATATTCACAACAATTTTTGCTGCAAAGTCAATTTCTTTTTCAGTTTGTTGTTTACAAGTAAAAATCATATTTTGGAGAATAAGTTTCCAAAATTCTTTCAGCAGACTCTTTTTACAATAAATTTATCTTCATTATGTTTTACAATAAATTTATCTTTGTGCTTGTTTTGCTATACATGACTATGCAGTCATGTATAGCAAAACAAGTACAAACTCTGTCATTTGGCTAGATGGAACCCTAAGACCTCCTCAAGAAAGTATGTCAATGTACTGATTCTCTTTAGCATCATCACCATCATTGCCTACCATGACCAGGGAACACATTTCACATTGAAAATGTTTAATTCATTTTTTTGAATTTTCTCTAATAAAGAAAAAGATGGTAATGGAAATTTTCCCAGAAGTAATTTGTAGGCTTGTTGAGACACATAGTGCAGTAGTAAGGCATAACGTATTAGTTCTGCAGAAAATGAAGTATGACCTATTGGTTGGTAATTTTAATTTTTGTAATTCTTTTAGAATTGAGTATGGTTGTTCTTTCACTACATTTTGTATGTAGTTTTGAAAATTTTCTAACATGATAAATCTCGTCCATGTATAAACCACTGTGTTAACAGTATAGGGATTCCATCGCACTGGAGCTGGACATGAAGGTTTTGATGAATGTGAATACATTCTTTTATAGATGGAAAACATGTTTCAGAATCAAAGACTATTCTATAAATTAGAATATAATCTAACATTTTTTTCAGTTCAAAACCGTTAAGACAACACTTTGCTTCTTCCAATTGAGTAAAATCCTAATTTTTCTTATTTTTTCTGAATGTATTATGTAAATCCCAATTCAGTTTGTTTCATTTTCCTTTCAAAATAAATTTTTCTTCAAAACTTGATTTTGTTTAGGTTGGGTTTCAACTGTTTGATGTATTATGCTTCAAGGATTTTTAGTTTTTGTCTATTATGGCATCTCTACAAATATTCTTAAATGTCTATAATTGGTAACAGAAGCCATTGGTTTAGAACAACGGCTTTCAATTCATACTTCTACAATTCACTCGCGTGTGGTCATGTGTGACGTCATGAGATGCGGTGCGATTTTTGCTTCTAGCGTCTTATATGCGCGTGTTTAGTGTTGCTTAGAAATCTTCATTGTAAACATTGACAGATTATTATCACTGTCTTGTCCGTATATTGTTTAATATGTTGTAATTGACATCTTTGATAATGGCTTAAGTAAGCCGAAAGCTTACATTGTATTAAAAAAATATGGATCACTATTGTGAATTTCTTTCTTCTTTCAACGATAATGTTATTAAACTTATCAGAAGTTACGAAAAAAGTTTACATAAAATAAATAGATAACACTTGTCTATATTATTTAATGAAACGTGTATGAATATATATATATATATATATATATATATATATATATATATATATATATATATATATACACATACACATGCATACACATATAACTATACATATATTACATATACAGTACTATTAAACATATAGCTGGCAACATAATTTTTTCAAAAATGCATAACTGGCAACATTATTGTTTCAAAAACACATAGCTGGCAACATTATTGTTTCAAAAACACATACCTGGCAACATTATTTTTCCAAAAAACGTATAGGTGGCAACATTATTGTTTCAAAAATGCATAGCTGGCAACATTATTGTTTCAAAAACACATAGCTGGCAACATTATTTTTCCAAAAACGTATAGCTGGCAACATTATTGTTTCAAAAATGCATACCTGGCAACATTAGTTTCAAAAATGTATAGCTGGCATCATTAATGTTTCAAATATGCATACCTGGCAACGTTATTGTTTCAAAAACGTATAGCTGGCAACATTATTTTTCCAAAAAACGTATAGCTGGCAACATTATTGTTTCAAAAATGTATAGCTGGCAACATTATTTTTCCGAAAACATTATCTGAAGCCTTGTTGTTGGATGTAGTTTATTGTCATACTCAGGACGTGGATGTAGTTTATCGTCATACCCAGGACGCGGATGTAGTTTATCGTCATACCCAGGATGCAATTTATATGTTAATATTTTAATATCAACTAACATCTATCTTACTGCATTCATATATATGTTTATTTGTACCCATTGATGCTAGACCTAAGCAGTTGATAGGTTTTTCATATTTATTAACTGCACTATTAAATATAGCCTTGTTTCAGATAAATATTCTATCTATCTATCTATCTATCTATCTAAATCTGTTCATAATTATCTCTAAACATATTATTGAATATTTAAGCAGTATAGTTGCCCAAAGATATGAAAAAAGAAATTCTCTATCATATTATTCTTAACCTATTTAGAGGGCATGGACTTCAGTATCTCCTATACAATAACAATGTATCTTTGACATATCTTATACAAACCTATTTAGAGAGTATGAACTTCAATAGATGTTGCAAAAGGACTATTTTTTAAATTTTTATTTTTTTAACAAAAAAGATTTTTTTATCTCCTTCACAAAATGTCTAAATAGAATAGCTGAATGTCAACCAAAACTGTAACTCAAAAAGTCACAATAATTTTGTCCTTTTCCAAATATGTTTCATCCAATATAATTTTCTCTTGGTAAAAATGGCCCTACTCCACTAACTGCCTTGACATAGTACAGACTTATTGTTATTGTTCTATGATCGGTCCTTACTTGATTGATAATAACAAAGATGAATAGTGATGAAATGCTTCGTGAGAATAGACGAGAAGAAGTAAGGCTTGACCACTGATATATAAAATCCATTAGTGATTTGTCCATTGTGTTGTCGTCTGACAGTTCCATCAGTGTAATAAGTATTTAGGTAAGCAATTTGCTAATGGTTTATGCCATCACAACACAAGTATATATTTAGTTTCCTTTCCATGTCTTATATTTTTCTATAATCATAAATGCATATATGCATGTGTATCTGTGTGTGTCTGTATTTCTGTGTGTCTATATACACTGAGCTGAAAGAAATATTTGAACATTTGTATAATATTTGTTAAGAAAATTCTGATGTTTACATTTACTTTAAATTTACACAGGTGATTTATTTTGGTATAAAATTAAAAATTAGTAAGAAAAAAATATTTTCAAACATACAATGCATAATATATTAAAAAAATGTAATAAACAGAAAGAGCATTCAAACACATTGCTTTCATATTTGAATAATTAAATACATAACCCTGGTTTGCAAGAGATGTTTTTCACAACATTTCATCGGCCATTCACAACATTCTTTTGAAATTTTGGTCCACTTTTCCCTACAAATGATCTAGTTTTTAATGATTCTGGAGTCCTTCTCATGAATGTGATCTTTAAAGTATCTATATGGAGATGCTTTAAAGATCACATTTTCAATTGGATTCAAGTCAGGAAATTGATATGAGCACTGAAGGAATGTTGAAAATTTCTAAGCCTGACCAAAGAGCCCTTCAAAATTTCTGTCGTTTCCTCATTTGGTCAGTTTTTGAGAAGTGGGTCACGCTAAGAACATTTCAGTACTTCCTCATATGTTCTGGGCCATTATCTTGTTAAAGGATCCAACTGTTGTATGACAGAAAACAACTTCCAAAATGCATAATTCCATTCATAGTTCCTTCAATTAAATGAACAGCTTCCATATCATTGAAAGAGAAACACCACTAAATGATAATACTCTCACTTTTATGCTTTACTGTAGGGATGGTGTTTTTTTTTTATCATAGATGTAGCCATTTTTTTCTATACATAGCAAAAAGTGGAGTGTAGTAAAAAGTTCAGGTTTTATTTTGTTTGAGCAAAGAACATTCTCCCAAAGATTATCACAAGTGAACTTCATCTAAAAATCCTAACTCCTATTTATCAATAAAGATAATCTTCATGGCATATGGGATTTTAAAACCATTCATATACAGTTTATTACTAATACTTCTTTTAGTAACCAGCATTCCAGTTGGTCTTATATCATCTTAGATCTCCTTTCAAGTTACCATTGAATTTACTTTGACTTTTCTTAGTATTTTTTGAGTTATTCATTTAGAAATATTCCATAGAGTGTGAGTTCAGTAAAGGTTTTTGATGGTATCAAACATCTTCCACTTTAGAATAACTGATTCACTCATACTGACAGGGATATTTAACATTTTGATGATAGCCTTATAGCTTAAACCTTCATTATTTTACTTAATTACATTATTATTTCGTTTAGTCTTTAATCATGATAGCTATGTTGCAAGAAGGTGAAGTATTAGGTTAGTGCAAAAATAATGACGTAATAATGTCGGTTTTTGACGTTAAAAAATACGTCAAAAACGACATTATTACGTCATTATTTTTGCACCAACCTAATACTTAATGATGATGGAGATGGCATAATACCCAAGTGAAGTATTGCTTGAAAATTATAGAAGTTTCTATGCAGGTTCAAATATATTCTTTGTTAGATAAAGTTTTTCTAATAAATTTTTAATAATACACAAATATTTTTTTTTCAGGGTGATATTTGCTTACATTTTATTTTGCAATGCATGTTTGAAAATAAGTATTTCTCTTTTTATAGTAGTTGGTAATTTTGCTTCAAAATACATCATCTGCTTAAAATTAAAATAAGATGTAAACATTGGAAATATATTAAATATTTTGCTAGTATTCAAATAAATATTATCTCCCACATGTATAATTGTGTATTTGGGTAGCAGTCCTTCTTTCATACAAGTTTCATTAAAATGATTGACAAAGTACTATGGTTAAGATTTTTTATTTAATTTTTCTTGTGTTCTTATGATTTTTTCTCTTTTCTGGACATAAAGTATGTAGAAATTGTCTCAATGTTCTGTATGTCTAAGCTATTCTTTTAGACAATATCAAGGATGATTTATTTTTACTTTTAACTGAAAGTATGGAGTCTTTTATATTATAAAATTATAAGAATACAAGAAAAATTAAATAAAAATCTTAACCACAGTACCTTGTCAATCATTTTTAATGAAACTTGTAATATCTATATATCTATATCTATCTATCTATCTATATATATATATATATATATATATATATATATATATATATATATATGCATGTATGTATGTTTTTGGCAAAGACAAAGGAAAGTTCTTTAAGATCATTTTTTATTATTTATTTAATTTTTCTATGGTTCAGACAATATTTGATGGGTTTGGAGGAAAAATTTACATAACCATTAAGAGTTTTATTTTTGCATTAGTGCTATGTATATCTTTGTGTTTCTGTGTTTTCTTTTCATAGTTTTTGAATGACATTACATAAACCAGAATAATCCTAATTGCAAACATCTACATAAACATTTTTTACAACTAATACCAATGAAGAAATGTGCTGCTGGTCAAGTTGTCAGCAACATGGAAATGGAACCATCAAGCTGAGCCTGATTTACTTTACACTAAGGGACTTAGAAAAATATGACTAGGAAGCAAAATTCAGTGAGGTATCAAAAACATTTCTTGATCAAAAAGAATTTACATTTAGTAATTCTGTAAAATTAGTACAAAATATCTAAAAAGAAAAAAACTCCCAATTTTTGCTTTTTTAAATTTGTAAGAATAGAATTTCAATCTAGGTTCATTTTTGTGAATTTTTATAAAAGGGAAATTGAACAATTTCTCTGGATGCAACAATTCCAAGAGCAAATAACCATTCCTGGTTTAATTGAAGCTTGTCAACATCTTTTTAAAATAATTGATCCAAAATATGTTGAATTCATGTTATTGAATTCATTTTAGATACTTAAGAAAACAGGCAAGATCAAGTACTTCTGCTAGTTTAATGTATATAATTAACATGTATGCACACATGTATATAAATGTGTAATAAATGTTTTTGTATGTAGGCATTTATGTATTTATATGTAGATATGTAATACCTACATATGTAATGTTTGCTTGAAAATGACATATATATGTCTTAATTATTTAAGACATATATATGACTTTTTCAAACAAATGATTGTGTATCAGATCATTGTTTTCATTGTTTCTTTTCCTTTTTAGAATCTGCTCTTTATTATGATTAAACTGTCTCTTAAAAATAAAAGCTTTAGAGACAGCATTTCTCTGTCCACTTGTTCACTCAGATGAGCAAAAAAATTATTTGAGACAAATAAATAGAAATATTTCACAAAAGATGTTTTGACTCTGTATATGTGTGTGTGCTGTATCCATTATGGATGTGCTAGCTGGATATATTTTTCTTTATTTACTCAGTAGAAAGACTTGCTGCAATTATTTGAGAATTTTCTAAATTTAGGTCTGTCACTTAAATCAATATCTACAAGCATTGTGTATGTACTTCTTTGAATGTAAATTATATGCATATATACATATCTATATAGCTATCTATTATTTATATATAAATGTATTTATATCTCATTTATATATAAATGCATAAAACATATACATATATGAATTTACACTTGTGTATATATATATATATATATATCCTTATGTATACTTATATAATAATAATAAAATGTTTACTTATCTCTGTAAATAAGTAATCATTTTATTTATTATTATTATTATTATTATTATTATTATTATTATGTAGCAATAACAGAATTACCACCTTCTGAAGAAATTGTAATGTTTCTCTTGGAATTTGTGGTGGAATTGTCTTAACTCCTGTTGTTGCATAATTAACAGAGTTTTCCCATTTTATGACTGGTTTTTGGAGTACAATGATAGGAAACCTCAATGGATTTTGGAGTATGATTGTTTGTATTTCTGTAAATTTATCTGTTACATTAAAAAATGATATGTGGGTAGGGAAAAGTCACATTAAAATATGGATATACTTGTGGAATGTATTCAGAGCTGTCATATAGAACTATCAAAGTGCAAGCAAAATTTCACTGCCAATTGATGGCTAAATTTTTGTTTATGTTTTTTGGTGTTTTGATTTGGGGTAAAATTATGGTAATTCTTCTTTTCAGCTATTTCATTGGCAATTTGATTCATTTGTGACTTGTGATAGCTGTGTTGAATGTAATGTCAAATGAAACCATTCTAATAATCTTTTATATCTATGCAAATTTGTTTTATCAATGTAGGACCCAAGAATAAAAGTTTTCCCTCAAGCACTTAGACCTATTAGACCTAGAACTAATAAGTCTAAATCATTGCCCTGAGAGTAACAGACCAAACAAGTGGTACCCAGGATGTGTGCTATCTTCGGTTATGTCTTCTGATCTGCTGCAACAGCAAGAATTAGAAATGTCCTCCAAGAAGGTTAGTAAGTATTGATTATTTTCTAGGAAACATCTATAACCCATTACAGGGCCCTCTTTTCTGCTGCTGAGCACCTAACATACAAAACAATGAGACCAAATGCCAGCGCACTTTCAATAGAGCATCAGTAGGTCATTAGCAGATCCCTTTGTGAATTATTTTTTCTGAGAATCAGTAAATATAGTTGCTGTCATACCTTCTTGAATATTCTGATGGTATTGCTAGTCCAGCAGAGACCCTTTACAAGGCATGTGCCCAGAAACTTCATTTTATCTACCCTCTTCACACAAACCCCACTGATAACCAAAAAGACTGGTACTGTGGTATTTCTCTCAAAATCCACCATTAGCTCTTTTGTCTTTAAAATGTTTAAGGTACAGTCCTTCCATGCAGCCAATCCTCTTCATGACCCATCAAAATGAGTCTAACCATAGTAGTGTTGTTCACAAACTTAATGGTAATTGGTCATGTTGGTGGAATGGATAGAAACACAATCACAAGTATAGCTGGTGTACAGAAGAGGGCTTCATACACATTTCTGTCGTGTACCTGTGTTAAGCATGAAAATTGTGTGTGTGTGTGTGTGTGTGTACATAGGTCACTGTATACATATATATATATATATATATATATATATATATATATGTGTGTGTGTGTGTATAAAGTTGCATGATACATGAGTATATACATTAGGTAAAATGTTTTTCAAGCTTTAGATCACTTTTGGATAACATGAAACAAATCTTTTATTCCCTTCCCCAAAGAGTAACAACTATTTTTAAATTATTTCATTTAAAAAAATAGATATTTCATAATAGAAAAAGAACTAAGAAGTTTTATGTTTTGAAATTATTATAATATGCAAAAAAAAAAACAGTAAGAAATCTGTTTTCAATTGTGCATTCAGTTTTTGCTCCACTTGATCTAGCTTTACTCACTCACTTTTTGTCTCTGTGTTGTGTGTATAGGAAAATTTGTACCTTTTACTATGGTGCAAATGCAAATTAACTCTATAGTCTGATCATGAATTTTTAAATCATTTTGATAATATGAGGTCAGGTAAAAACAACTTCTACATAGTTTTAAATCCTGGAGCAATCTTCTGCTTAAGAGTTTTCCCATCTCAAATTCAAATACCAGTGAGATTACAGTGCCACAATTTGGAAGCAGAGACTGTTCTGCTCTGGCAAATATGGTTCTTTGCCAAAGGTTCTTCAAGGCACTTTGATCCTGATAATTCAAAGCTGAATACCAGAGATAAATGCTGAGAAAGTATTTGACTTTCTATCAGCCTGACTGATATTGCCAATAGCTTTGACTACCATAAATTGGGTTCTGCTTATAAATGTCTTCTAAATTTGCCAAAAATCACTCGTGCAGTTATTACTGCAGAAGGTCCAACTTGGAACATATTTCTATATTAGATTTGAGTAAGTGCTAATATTAACTCTTAGTCATCATCTTATGTCATTGTTGATCATATTTAGTCAATCTGATCAGAACATATCATGTTACGTAGCTGAAAAATTTAAAAGGAAGAATAAGAATTTTTTTTATATAAGAGTTTTTAAACTTTTTGGTAATTTATAGCCAGTGAAAATAATTAACTTTCTGATTTGAAATATCAATTTTGCTATATTTTATTGCAACCAAATTTTAACAATGGTGGAATATTTTCTAATTAACAAAAGAAAAACGTTTCTGTTATTTATGATAGTTTTTCCTTCTGTTTAACAAAAATAATGATGAGTTAGATAAGGAAGAATAAAAAATGTTGAAAATAAATCCTCTTCTTCAAAAGGTGGGTGATCATGTCTTTCCACAACTTTCTATCCTTTTATCTCTAAGCAATGTTTGTCTTCTTACTATCCCCCCAAGTCCTTGTTCTGATATCCATTTATGTCAGTTATTCAGTTTCCTCCTGACCCTTTTGCCTTCAGTTTGCTATGTGAGAGTCAAATTCTCTAAGCCATCTTTTCTCATAATATGTCCAAGAAATTTTCAACTGTCTTTTTTCTGATTCTAAGTACATGTTCTTTTTGTCTCCATCTTCCTTAAAACGTTCTCATTGATCACATGTTCCATCTATGGTCTAGTATTTGTAATATATAATTTTGAAGTAAAGAAAAAGTTTCCTAATTTTAAAAATTTATACATTAATATTCTTGTTCATGAAAAGAGTTTTATATATTATATATTATCATTATCTGTTTACGTTTATCAATAATGTATTCTAATTTCTCCTAAAAGATAGTGATTCTACTTTATGACCTTAGATAATTTTAGAACAGTTGCAAAGTATTTATATATCAGCAATGTTGAAAATTACTTTTGCTCTACATTTTTTATATTTTATAACTTACAAACTTTTTTCTCGGCTTATATGAATTAAGGACTTAAATTTATGTTGGATTTGGCAGTTGAATTTATTTTCTAAATGAAATTAAAAGTTTTCTCTGGAGAGATATTAATATGAAGAAATGAAATCATAATGTAGTATTTGTGAAGAAATACTTTAAAAATCTTTCTAAAATAAAAATAGATAAAATGAACAAAATAGATTCAAAATAATTATAATAAACATTTACACTATTTACATTGTTAGGACTGATGTCTTCAAGTACACATGGCCCAGTAGATAAAAGCATTGGTTGAATCCAGTGACTTGACCCAATGAGTTGTGATTTCAATGCCTGACTACTTGGAGAGTTGAGTTAAAGGGAGATAACTGCTACGAAGACATCCGGAAGAGATATGGCATGTTGAACTAGGATTAGGATGAAATAAAGGGTTTAGTTTGAAATTCCAATCACCTGAAGAAACCCGGAGCATGCAAGGGCTGAAACATTGTGAGTATGACAACAAAGATGAAGACCACAGTCCGAACAATGTGTAAATAGTGTAAATAATTACAATACAATTACCAATAATTACAATCTCAGAAATATAGATAGATATAATAAACATATTCTATTAATTAATCAGTTTAAATAATAAAAATATTTTATTGAAAATTATTAATAAGATACAATATCCCTATTTAGTGGATAACACCCTAAAAGAAAGTTTAATTAACTTCCAATTAACCCAGAAATATCAAATTTACCCAGCATATAAAACATATATGAAACTATTTGCAAATTTTCAGCTTTCAGGCATATATAGTTATTACAAGTTTTATAGTTTCCAAGTAACACAATTTAGAATAGAGCTGGGCATTTTTCTGTTAAATATTCATGTATATTCTTTTGTTCACTACTATGTCTCCATGCCATTAAAACCAACATATAGCCAGTAAGAGTCCCAATAGCAGTTGGAGTAACAATCAGAGTTGAAGTAATAAGAAAAGTCATTAAGAAATCTTCTTGTGTTTAATCTATTTTCTGTTGTATGAAAACTGTTTTCATAAGAAGCTGAACTAAAAAAAGAATTTATGTAAATCACTTTAACAATTTCTAGGATATTTTGGATTTACATTTTATCTTTCTACTTCTTTTCCTTTCCTTTTTTTCGTGGAGAAGTTGAATATTTTTACAAGGTTAAATTTTTGCCCCATCAACCTTCCACAATATTAAGGCAAATTTTATTTTAATTTATTCTTATATAAGGAGTATTCTTAAAGAATTTTTTATTCACCTTTCACTCATGATTTTTACCATTGTAGATTCTTCTTTGGTATATTATATAATCTGTGTTTGCCTTGGTTTCTGACTGAGAAAATCCCACCAAAATATTGCTATTGAAGAATTTTTTCTTATTTCTTAAGGAGACACTGAAACCTAAATATCTGTCTGACAACAATATAGCATGGGAAATAAAGACAGATGACAATCAAATCATTTATCAACAGAAAATTGACTTTGATAAGGATATTTTAAAATAAATTTACATTGGTAAAAATTAGTTCTTCTTTTCTTATTAGAATAACAATTATGATTAATTTTAGTTGAATATAATTCTATTAATTAAATGTATACAATAAATTCTTTAATCATAAATTTTATTTATTGTAAGTCACAGTATAATAATGTTTTTGTAAAATCATATTAAATTAAATTTTAGGTTTATATTCAGATTTATAATCAAATAGAAATCAAACTAAGTAAAAACCAGGTAAAACAATTAATTCAAAGGGAATACCTGAATTAGATTAACATATGTAAATATTTTAGATTTTTAATTATTTTATTAATTGTTATAGGGAAGTAAGGAGGTACCTTTTACCTGAAAGGTATTTAAAATTTTTTTTTTATTAAGCCTAGTTTAACATGGCACAAGGTCAAATGGGGTTTAGTCAAAGTAGAAAGATTGTATTTTCATGTTGGAAGGACCTACTTGCTTCTTTGCATAGAAAATTAAAATCCTGTATTTTTCTTTTTCTTTTTACCTAGGCTTGAACACTAACTTTTTTCCAGCATATGTTGCATCTCAAGTCATTCCAGACACCAAGTAGAATTTATATTTATATAAACCATTGCTAATGATACTGGAAAAATGGTTGGGTCATTCCATCAATCCATCCAAACTACTTCTGCTATGTTTTATATTTATATTTTATATAGTTAGATTAGACAAAATATGGAATATTACTGCCAAGTGTGGACTGAGCAACTCTTGTCCAAATGACTGGAATTGCTCAATTCTCATTTTCTAGCCTTGATAGAGTTCACTTATGCAGTTTTGTAGGGAAATATTTATTCTCCACTCTGCAGTCTCTTTCTCATGGATGCAATGTTGCAAGCCTCCTCTGTTGTTATTTCCATGACAAACGTTCAGATGAGCCACTACTCTTGAGTTCCACCTGTTTAAATGACACAACGTGCTACTTCCACAAAGTCGAATCACCCTCATTTTCTCTATGATCCAAATGTAAAAAGAAAGTTCTATTGGTGTTTTTTTCTCCCAAGAAGTGCCACTTTGTAGAACAGATTGCATGACTGTTTCTCTGAACACTACCATCTTAGCCTCTTAAAATTAATGGTCAGTCAACATCTATTTTCCTTATCCTCACTTCACTTCTTACCAGCTCCTCTTTCATCACACACCTCATTCATCATACCATTTTTACAGTAAGTCTCTATCTTGTCTGACTCTCGAGCCTTATATTTCACAAATTCTAGTTAAAAAAACAACTTCTGGCATTGTTGAGAAATATACAATTCACTTATGATGCAGATAAAAAATGTTACTTATCTCTTCAAGGCAATAATGAATAGTAATGATTTTGATTTGTTTTATGGCATATCAAGCTATTGGATACAATTGTAATGAAGATTCAACAATTTACACTAACCTTCAAATATTAGTCCAATGCTTCAACCATTGAACTGTAATTGTATTTATTTTTATGGGGGATTATAGATTTTTTATGAATTAAAAATTAGTTTTTAGTGTTTTTTTTCTTTTTCTAGACATTGTTGGTAATTCTGAAATGGATTCTCATTTTATTGTGACCTGCTGGAAATATTGCTTAGCATTAAAATGCAAGTGTAATCAGTTGCTTTCGTTGTAAGTTCTTGTATTTCCTGATAGAATATCATGAGAAAAGTCTGGAATGCTTCTCTTTTGTTAAATCTAACCTTTAAAATTCTTTTCCCAAATATTGATTAAATTGTTCTTCATGTCTGAATCTATTTCCTAGAAGTTGGCATCGATTTTTTTTTCTCTCTTATTGAGTTGTTGCCATGTTGCTGCTTTCCAAAAGTTTAATTTAGTTCTGACACCGGAACCTCTGATCAAGCTGTTGTCAAGACTGGCTTGTCCAAAAGTAAAAAAAAAAAAAAAAAAAAGAAAGGAAAAAACGAGAAAAAAAAATGGGAAAAAATGTCTTCAGTTGTAAATTCAGTGAAAGGTGATTTTTTTCTTTTTTTAAAGAAAGTTTTATTTATTTCTCATTTTAAAAAGTAAATTTGATTTTTTAATCAGTTTTTTAATTTTAAAAGAAATTTAGACATTAAATAAAGAAAAAGAAATCTTAAGTGGTATAATGTTTTTTATTAGACAGCGTGATATTTCAAAACTAGTATGATGACTGATAGTCTAACAATAATGTATAAAGGGAAGTAACACTTCATTGCAAATAAAATATTCAATAAATTCCATAGGTTATTTTAAAGGTGAAAATTATTTTTATTGAAAAATTAATTTTCCTTTTAATTTAAGAAAACATAAACAGAAGGAGAAACTTAAATGTTAATTCCACTTTAAAGGAAGAAATTTCAAATTGATAAAAGGATAATCTCTAATAAAAAGGGGACAAGGTTTGGTCAAAAGCATAAGCAATATTCAGTCAGTTCAATGAAAAATACTTTCTAAACAATATTTTAATAAATTTACATCCATTTTTGATTAAATGATAATATTATCCTCTTTTTAACTTGTTCATATGAATAGACTTATTTAAATATGAATTTTCATTGATTGGATACCAAAGTATTGTGCCAGTAAACTATGGATTCATTGAAGCATTGTGTTGGTAATACAGGCTCAACAAGTTAACTTATCTATTTCAGTTTTCTATTTTCTTAATTAATTTCAATATATCTATTCTTTTAGCTTTTTTACTTTATTCATATCTATGCATAACATCTAAAAAAGTAATAAGACTAGTTAAATTGAATTTGTTTAATTTTTGTAAAATGCTGGAAGTGTTCAACAATGTACTTTCATAAGTATTATCTATGGTCATTCAAGATTGTAGTGCAAAAGTAGCATTTCCATTAATATGGGAATCTGAATGCATGGTGATGCTGATAATAGAGCAAGAAAATGTTGTGACTCACTTGAGATCCCCCTCTCATAGTAAACATTTTCATGGATTAAGCTGTGCATATGCATTTCTCATGTTAAATGGATCAAACACAGATTGTATAAACGTTGGAGCTTATAACTTGATATTTTTAGTGCAGCTGATTTATATTTCATAATGGCTTTAGAAAAATAGATAAAGATCATTGAAATGTTAGAAAGAGTCAGTGTGAAATTACCAATGAGCTTGGAATCTTAAAGAGTTTTGACCAACTTCTTCTGAATAAGAAAAAGACTGATAAACATTTAAAATAAAATAAATTATTAAAGAAAGCTACTTAGGTTATGAATATCCAATGCAAAGTTAACAGCTTGTCAATTATTGAAGGAAAGCAGCATCATTCAAAAAAATGTTTGATCATATAATAAGAGGGATACTATATACAAATAATCCAAATTGATGAATTGCAGTAAACATGTCATCACTAACCAAAAAACACTGAACAAGATAAACAGATTGGGCAAAAGAATATTTGTTATGGAAGAATAAAAAATGTGCCATGTAGTTTTTACTGATGAAAGAGAAAATTGAACTAAATTCTAATGTAAGAAAGGTTCCACTTGGTGTGGGGAAACAATTCGGTGTTATACAACAAAGACTAAAATTTGTTCAGGTAGGGATCTAATGGTTTGGGGATACATCAAAAGTAATGGGATAAGAAAGTTGATAAAAACTGATGAAAGAGAAAATTACTTTGCTATGGTGCTACCTCTTACTAATTTTCTCATTGATGAAGACATTGCATTATTACAAGCTTAGTCTACCCAAAACTTTTATCAGAATCAAAATTTGAATTTACTGTCAAGAAGAATAGCAGAACTTTCCTGAAGAAACAATTTTGATCTTGTATTCCTCCATACCACATCAATTTGAGGGTTTGTAGTTCACACCAATAGAAGCCATACTAAGTATTGAATCTGATTTTTAATGTTCCTAAAAGTATAAATAAATTTAATGCTACTTTTTCTCTTGTGGCTGATAACTTTTGCATATCGGTATCTCTCTTTGTATTATACAGTTCTGAACAACCAAAGATATGACTTGTGAAAGTAGATCATTGAACACTTTCAGCTTCTAGGTAAAAATTAAACAAATTGACTTTAGTTAGGTGGCATGGTTGTTTTCTCTCACCATTATATGATTTTTTTTTGTTAGTTTAGATGGCAGCAAGATTTCTGTAAAATCAGTACAACACAGGCTAAGATTTTCTGAAGTCATTTTGAAGGCTGACAAACTCTTTCCATTTGAGAATTATCACTACAAGCTTTCTGCTATCTGGACATTCTTAGCCACATAGGAAAAATATTTAGCAATGGACTATAAAAGAAACAATATCCCTGAGTAAATTGCATACAATGTTAAAAACATTAGATAAAAGCTCTTCTCTGTTATAGAATTGAAGAGAAAAGAATCTTCTATTTTTTCACAAAGGAAGAATGATGCCATTGTGAGGAATTACTGAGTAACATATGTTAGTGATTCATATGCCATGAAATCATCATTCAAATGTTGTTGGCATTGCCTTTCTTTCTGTTATGAGATTATTATGTGAAGATGAGATCAGTTTGAATAAAAATGATATCATGGCTTGAAAAAGCAATGACATTGGATTTTTCCTGACATCATCAGTGAACATTCACTCAATTTGATTTAGCATAATTTATCTTTACCATCTCTGTTTCTTTATCTATTAATCCATTAACCCTACTTAGTTTGCACTACCCTGATCTGGGATTGAACTCATAATTACTATGTCACCAAATTCAGGAGCCAACATTTTAATCGTAGGTAGAATAGTTCAAAAATTGTAATGTACCTTGTGCTTCATATATGGACCCATATTTTAGTATATTTCATAGGTATTGAAGTTATTAAAATAATTTAACAATCTAATATATTTAATTAGTAATTCTTTTTCTTTTAATCATTTTACTCTAAGGTGATAATGCCACTAAGATGTGGGGGATGGCTTACATGCAGGGGGCATATGCAGGTGGGGGTTACAGGAAGTTAAAGAAAATTGGAAGACTTGAGTGAGGAGAAAACAATAAAGGAGCAGGATTCAGGAAAACAGAAGATGGCAATTGATGTTGCATTTAAATTTTTGAAGATTGTAGCTGGCAGGGAAGAAAGAACTTGGAAGGGAGTTTCACAGTCAAGTAATATGAGAAAAGAAACTATTAGAATAGAATAGACAGTTGAATTTAGCTAGTCCAACAGTAAAATGATGAGACTTAGTTGTCAATCTAGTAGTACATTTAAATTAATGCAATCAAGGCACTAAGGAATAATGCTCACCAGAACAATTGCCATGAAAATATTTCTAGAAAAGACAGAGGAAAGCCATGTTACATTGGTGAGTCAAAATGCCAAGTCAGGATCAATTACATTACAGACCTTTCTTTGAATTTTGTCAAGAATCTTGAGACATATAGTATGAGCACTAGACCAGATATGGTAGCAGTATTCAATTTACGGTTGAATGGTAGATTTATAAATGTGCAAAATGGATTCTGACAAGAAGAATTGTCTGGCATGACACAGTGAAATAACTTTCCTAGCAGTATACCTAGCAACTGATTTAATATAATTGCTCCATTTCATGTCAGTAGAAAACATGAGCCCAAGAAGGTGCAAAATGTTGCTTTCCTGGAGGTTAACATCAGCCAGACTGATGACAGGTAGAAAACATTCTCTATGGTGATTAAATGAAAGCAGTTTTGTTTTGGAGATGATAAAATTTACAAGCTATTCTCTACCTCAGTTAACCACTGATTGGAGGTTCTTTTTGAGAGCAGTTGCCAGTTTTACTTTGTCAGATCTGTCATACTATGCCAGGAGTAAATAGTGTCATCTGTATAAATATCTAGTTGGGAACTGATGACAGTGGTAAAGTCATTGATGAAGATCAGAAACAGTGTAGGTTCAAGGATATAGCCTTGGGAGACCCCTACATCAATATGAAATGATATAGAAGTGTTTCTGTTCAACACAATCTTCACTACACAATTTGTCAGGAACAATTTGATTAAGCCAAATATTCGTCCAGAGACTATGTAACCCTTGAGTTTGTGGAGAAAGCCGACATACCAAACCCCATCAAACACCTTTGAAATATCAAGAGCCACAGCCTGAGCTTTGCCGTTCTTATCTAAAGCTTGATAGGCAAATTCAGTGATGGCCATTAACACATTGCCAATAGACCTGGTAAAAATGAAAGCCATATTGTTTATCCAAAAGTAGGCCATGTGAAGTGGGATGTTTAACCAATCCAGTGTTGATTAGAGCCTTGAGTATTTTGCCAAAAAGAGGTAAGAGACTAATAGGTAATTTGTGGTAAAAAACACATTGATTTGGAAATTCTTGCAAAAATCAGATAATTGTTGGATTTTACTGAAACTTTCAGAACTTATTCACAAATGAATGAATTTATTTTTTAAATGTTTCTTTTATACAGTGTAACCCGGATATAAGAGAGTTGTCGGGACCGGAGAAATCTCTTATATCCGGGTTTCTCTTATATCCGGGTTTAGTCTATTTTGTTTAGGTAAGTATGACTCTAATTTGGGACCAGATAAAATCTCTCTTATATCCGGGTTTCTCTTATATATGGGTCTCTTATATCCGGGTTACACTGTACATAAAAAATGTTTGGAAAAAATTTTTTTTTTCCTTCTGCTACCACCACTTAGTTAATTTTATAAAATTTCAAGAAATTCCTTTTTGTAGTGTTTAATGTTTATATTAATTATAAAGACAAGCTCTTGGAAGAGCTTGTCTTTATAATTAATGATGACTCATCAAATTTTTTTGTCAGATAGGACCTGCATTTACTGAAAATCTGCTTTGAGTTGTAAAATAAAAAAAAATGCAATAAAACTAAGAGATTATTTAATTAGAAAAGCTTTTAATTGCTTTAATGAATATATTATGGACACTGTTATCAAGTATTATGTTTTGCATATCTCTCTGTGCTGTGGTAGTTGTAATACAGTTCTCCATGTCTTGAATAGCAAACAGGTTTGCTAAGCATAGCCCCTATGTTTGCCAGTTGTTCTCTATTTTTACTTGTCTATCTAATTTGCATGTGATACTACAATCAAAAAATTTTTTTTGGTGAATAATGAATTTTTACAAAATTTGTTTTCATTTTTTAAAAAATTTTAATTATAATAATTTATAAAGTTCTAAATCTTAAAATTCTATTGATTTGTAACAGGTGATAATAAATAAAAACTATAATTACTAATCATAAATGGAAAAGTTTACTACAATACAGCAAGCTCCAGCATTTAAAAAAAATACCAATTTTGGTAAATACAGATGTCCATACACAACATTATCAGAAAATGAGAGCAGTAACTATAGTAAATTTTAAACCTATTGGTAATTTTCTAACATTTCCTCAATGAGCATCTTCATAAGTAAGATTATAAAGCCAATGAACTGAAAATTCAATAAAATATTAGATTACTTAGAATATTTTCCTAAATTTTAAAGATTATTGCATATTTAAAAAATTATATAAAAAAAGCAAATACATGTGATTTTTACATTTATGTAACCTTTACTTAAAAATACCAAATGTTAAGCTATCAATAAATCTGTCAATACCTCATAAAAATACCCACTTCCATGTTAAAAAAATGCTTTTTTGCAATATTTTGAGATAAAAATAGGTAATGTTTGTTTTAATTCAGATTAATAAACTTTAAACCAGTTAATCTTTCTCAAATAGTTTCAGAAAAGTATATTTTATTTTTGAAAATTTTTTTAATAAAGAGAATTATGTTGTGCTGACAGCTATGCCAAAATGAATGATTTTAGCAATTTAAAAAATCATTTCAATCAGTTTAAAATCAGTTTGAAATATGGCAAAGCATTTTACTTATTTGAAATATTAAATTTAATCTATTAGCTTGGAGTTAAAACTAAAATAAAAGCTTCAAGAAAGATTTTTCATTTTTAAAATGCATTTTAAATCTTAGATATCACTTTTTGTATGGGTACCTATATATATATGTATATAGTGTGTATTACATTTAACAATATTTTAGTATCTAGTTATAGAACAGTTTATGTTTGTTGCTTTATACAAAACAGGTTATTACTTTCCTTACTCATGTGGATGTTTGTGTATGGAGGTATTGCTTTGGTACCCAGTAGCTTGACCTTGAGATGTTTGCAATGGCATGCTGTAGTAGTTACAGTGGGGTCTGGGAAGGTTGGTTCTGCTCACACACAGTTGATATGCATACTGGTTTCTATCACCAGTGATTGCAGCTGTTGCTAGTACCTGAATAAGGAGATTAGCAATATGTGCTGTGACTGCCTTTTATTGTGGATGCAGTTAGTAACTCTTGATTGCTTGATTTTGTTGTAATCCACTTTTTGACTTCCTTTCTTTTCTGAGATGTGTTTTTTTGATAGTTTTTACTTGACTACTATTTTTGAGATGTTACAACAAAGTTACTTACAGATTGTGAATTGATGAAGGAGAAGGGAGAAATGTATTTTTGTGTAGCCATCTTTGAATATATGGTTTTTGTATTTGTTGTATCCAAATTAATGTCATTTTGCTCTGTGTTCACTACACTCATATGTGATGAAACAGCTGAACTTTGGATGACCAAAAGGACAAAACTCAATATTACCCACAATGGCAAAAGTATATTTTCAATATTTAAACACATATAATAAATATTGGGACCACTTCAACATGGTGTAATGGTTTGTCTCACAAAAGATCAATTATGACTAAATAATGAGTTCAATCCTTACTGGGTGCTCCATACTTTCGGTCTTGTGCCACATCTAAGCTATGCTTAATAAATATTGGCACTTTGATGTGGTCTAATGGTTAACAAACTTGTATCACTAGAACAGTGAGTTTGATGTGTCCCATACTTTTGACCTTGTGCCACATATAAGTTACACTTAGTAAATCATTATAATAGGTATCAGTTTGTTTGATATATAACTATTAACTATTTAATTAAAAGGAGGAAACATTAAAGACATGTTTTAAAACTAAACATCTTTCATTATTTTGAAGAGTAGAATTACATGAAAGATTTAACTAAAAAAGCTAGAAAATTAGCCAAATAAACTATTAAAACAACAACAACAACAAAAAAGGATATTAATCTGAATAAACAAGTTATGATTTTTTACTTTTATTATTTTCAATATTTTTATTTTGTTTTATGAATCACTTTATTTGCATTTTTTCCTTCAGGAATAATTTTCATCTAATTTTTATTATTGAAAAAGTGATTTTGTAGTTATTTATATTCATTTTCTGCATATCAAATTTACAGACAATGACTGAGTAGAAATAACTAAATTCCTTCCAGAGGATGAGAAAATTAACCATTTTGTTAATATAGATAAAGAAAGAAAAAGGTAGAAATGTGACAAGGTGGTTGGTAATCCATTCATGTAGACTGAATAGACCCAAATAGGCTTGACAATAATTGTTAAACAGCTAAATGTAGAATGGCCCAGTTTTATGTCATAAAACTGGTGATAAATGTGAGAGAAAGCTTGATTGTGTTTATGATTATTGGAGTTAAATGTGAAAAAAGAATTAAGAAAGTTAATTAGTTTCAAGAAATTAGATGGATTAAGTCAATCTTCAAAGATTAAATATTAACTTAAAGATAACTAGTTATAACCCTTACTCATCTGCTGCACTTTTGCCAAAACAGGCAAAAAGGGTGACAAGTAATAAATTACTACCTCAACTGAAATCAAAAAATTATCTCTAAAAAGAGATGTTGTTTACATAAAAGCTATTAACTCTTTAGAAATTGCTTTGTTTTCATTTCAGATACAAAACAACAGATATGGCTCTCGAGAAATATCTGAACAAGTTGTTTATGTTTCCACAGTTTTCATCCGATTTCTATGAAATTTTTTTTGTTTGATAGATAATTCTTCAGTGCCAGTTTTGAGCCCAAATTAACTGGAAAAATTACAACCTTGAATGTGAAAAATCAAAAAACTGATTTTTTGACTTTGTGCAAAAATCAAAGGCAAAATTTAATGTCTGTACAAAACAGCATACAATCAATTTAGAGAATGCGCAATGAAAAGACAGTCATGTAGCATTTGCAGGAGTGTTCAATGTGCAGTGTACGAAGCAACAGGCATGCAAAATAACATTTTTTGGAGAGGGGTGATGATGCCTCAAGCAAGATAACTTTTGTCAGGGACATCCTATTTTAGTCATTCTCCCTGAGCAACAACCACTCAATTGTAGTGAACCTAAAATAAGTTTTACAGGTGCAAGACATCAATGATGTACCTTGTTATCTCAATGTTTAGGCATCATTCTGCCTCACAATTCTGAAGTGAAAACACACAATGTTGTCTACAGCAAGAATTCGTGAACTTTATACAGGTTGCTCCATAGAGTGAGTTTCCATGCTTTCATTTAAACATTCATCTTCCTTATGCTAATCAATGCCTCTATCTCTCCTTCTACAGGTCACCTTCAATTGCATCACCTCCCCTTGAAATAGCATAATTTCCAGCACATTGAATAACAATAGAAAATGCATCTACATCCTGAAGAAACATTCTCCCTTGCCAATTCTCTCCTTCTGCTGTAACAGTCCATGGAAGAGGTTCCTTCCTTGCAAGATTGAGACACAAAAATGGCCCTTTTCAGAGCCTCTGGCCATTCAAATTGTTAACTCCCCCCATTTGGGGATGTGCCTCAATTGTACCCAATTGTTGCTACTAATATTGATTTTTGGGTGGGTTGACTTTAAACTTAAACTGCTCCAAATGAACAGCAAAATTTCTCAGTAATGAAACACTCAGTTGAAGATGGATTATACTGCTAGGATTGAATAATTCAAATGACAAAATCTTTATTTGGTGTCTTTTGCAATGACTTCAAAGTTTAAAATCTGAAATGTTTTTCTTGACAATAAATAAACAAAAATGGTATTTTAAGAAAATGTAAATTCATTATTTCCTTTTTTTGCAGTTTAAAAGGGTATTGTAGTGTTTTTGAAGAAAAAATTTAAAGATGTATATAATTTATATACATTTATCTCTTATCTTCATTTAAGAGTAGATAAAATGAAAAAATTAAAAAGATCCAAATTAGAGTGGACACATTATTAGAACATATTCTATTGTTGGGAAAACAGAAGAAGATTATCTCCCTTTGGTGGAAATAAGTTACATTGGTCACATGACAGCCACTTGGTAATGTCAATCCATACAGTGATGAAAGTAGCAATCAAATTTTGTTTGCTTACAGCAGTAAAACTGAGAAGTTGCTTTTTTTAGCCTGGATTCTCCATGGCCTGGGCAGAGGCTAAAACTGCCTCTCCAGTAGCTTACAAGTCCATGTTGCCATTTCCTTTTAGAAATATATCTTTCCCATATGTAGAAAGAAACTCTGCCTTGCAGTCTTCAATTTGGGAAAATCCAAGACTCACGTTTCCCTGGAATATGTCCTCATATGGAACATAGTAGATGAATCCCCAGCCTGTTTGGATCTGGAGTCCTAAACATGGTTTCTCCAGACACAAAAGTATCTCCATATTATATGTAAGCCCCCTCCTTTTTGTTTCTCCTTACTCACTGTGTAGATATATGTGATATATTATTCTCCACATAGGACATGTGTATATATGTATATAGTTTTTTTTTTTTTTTTGCAACGGGTTACAGAGGATTGAGAACAAGAATAAAGAGGCATGTTTAAGGAAAAGATACAGAGTAGGATGAGGAACAAGATCAAGATATCAGAATATGTTGATTGATATTATGCTTGAATATTTCAAGATTATAGTTATCAGGAAAGCAAACAAGAGGAAGGGAGTTCCATAGACAGGCAGTGCAAGAGAAGAATCTGTTTGAGTAGAAGAGACGGTTACATTTAACTATTTTGACAATGAAAGAGTGGGACCAAGATGCCAGCCTAGTAGTTTGCTTAAATTCATGTAGTCTGGGAATCAGTGAAAGTAGCTTGTCAGAAAATACTTGTAGAAGATACAGTTGGCTGAAAGGAAAAAGAATGACAAACATCCTTTGTTCTCAGAGAGATTTTTATACTATTATGCCATTCCATTCTGTCCATGAAATACAGTGTTATTATATCATGGATATAATAACACTGTATTATAATGTCACTGGATCTAATCAACACCTTTATCCACTGTGCCATGTGTCCTTGACAGGACACAAAAGAGTGTGAGTTCAATACCCAGTTAAGGCAGTGGAGAACTTTCAGAGGGGAATTAACAGGAGATAACTGATAACTGACATCCATTAAACATGGCACGTGGAACTAGAACAGTCTACCCCAGTGAGTGAAATAAAGGGTTCAGTTCGATATTCCAACCACCTGAAGAAGGCTGGAGTGTACAACAGCCAAAATGTTGTAATAAATATGGCGACAAAGATGAGGACAATAGTCCGAATAATGTAAATAGCGCTAAGCATGTCTTTCAAAATTCATGCTTCTGACTATGTCCATACATTTGAACTCCAAATGAACTGGTTGCTGCGTGCTGTCCCAGTTATGTTAGTTATATGCCATGCATGATACATGCTTAGGTGATCATGTATCTTTCGATACATGACTAACAAGGCAGATTATTTTCCCCACAGTAGGTTACCATTTCTTTCTGCCATAAACCAGTTACCATCCAAGGCTATAGAACCCAGTCTATCCTGCTATTTACCCATAGCTGGGGGGAGTGGATTCATACCTTTCCCAAGGGTATTAGCACGTAAGTGAATGTAATGGATTTGACTGGAATTCAAACTCGGCTCTCTGATTCCTCAATCCGAGCTGGTCCACCATGCTATCCCACGTAAACCAAAAAGCATCAAACATTTGAACTTTAATTATGACCAGAATAAATACAATACTTACCATGTAAAAACAAAGGTTACTGTGTACATAAATATATAATTATTTCCATCAGGGTTTCCTTTAAACCTTTGTGAAAAAAAAAATCATTTCTTCCCGTTACTTTGTAATTGTGGTCACAAAACTCGGATCTTAATTTTTCACTTTTAATCTGAATAGACTGACTCTATACTATATCTACATGCCAGGTATAAATAAAAAAAAAATAACATTTCAAGTAATCAGTATGAGTAACAATCCAAGTAAAAGTAATAAGAGGCATCATAAAGAAATAGCGTGAAAGGTAATGAGGCATCATAAAGAAATAAAGTCAAAAGTAATAAGAGGCATCATAAAGAAATAGAGTGAAAAGTAATGAGGCATCATAAAGAAATAGAGTGAAAAGTAATAAGAGGCATCATAAAGAAATAGCATGAAAAGTAATAAGAATCATCATAAAGAAATAGAGTCAAAAGTAATAAGAGTCATCATAAAGAAATAGAGTCAAAAGTAATAATAGGGAACATAAAGAAATAGCGTGAAAAGTAATAAGAGGCATCATAAAGAAATAGCGTGAAAAGTAATAAGAATCATCATAAAGAAATAGAGTCAAAAGTAATGAGGCATAATAAAGAAATAGAATCAAAAGTAATAAGAAGCATCATAAAGAAATAGCGTGAAAAGTAATAAGAGGCATCATAAAGAAATAGAGTCAAAAGTAATAATAGGGAACATAAAGAAATAGCGTGAAAAGTAATAAGAGGCATCATAAAGAAATAGCGTGAAAAGTAATAAGAATCATCATAAAGAAATAGAGTCAAAAGTAATGAGGCATCATAAAGAAATAGAATCAAAAGTAATAAGAGGCATCATAAAGAAATAGAGTCAAAAGTAATAATAGGGAACATAAAGAAATAGCGTGAAAAGTAATAAGAGGCATCATAAAGAAATAGAATCAAAAGTAATAAGAGGCATCATAAAGAAATAGAGTCAAAAGTAATGAGGCATCATAAAGAAATAGAATCAAAAGTAATAAGAGGCGTCATAAAGAAATAGAGTCAAAAGTAATGAGGCATCATAAAGAAATAGAATCAAAAGTAATAAGAGGCATCATAAAGAAATAGAGTCAAAAGTAATGAGGCATCATAAAGAAATAGAATCAAAAGTAATAAGAGGCATCATAAAGAAATAGAGTCAAAAGTAATAATAGGGAACATAAAGAAATAGCGTGAAAAGTAATAAGAGGCATCATAAAGAAATAGCATGAAAAGTAATAAGAATCATCATAAAGAAATAGAGTCAAAAGTGATAAGAGGCATCATAAAGAAATAGAATCAAAAGTAATAAGAGGCATCATAAAAAAATAGAGTCAAAAGTAATAATAGGGAACATAAAGAAATAGCGTGAAAAGTAATAAGAGGCATCATAAAGAAATAGAGTCAAAAGTAATAAGAGGCATCATAAAGAAATAGAGTGCAAAGTAATGAGGCACCATAAAGAAATAGAGTCAAAATTAATAAGAGGCATCATAAAGAAATAGAGTCAAAAGTAATAAGACGCATCATTAAAGATTTTTTCTTTGCTTTTGAAAACTCTCTACATAGAAACTGAACTAAGAAAACTCAAAAACACCTAAACAGTTTCTTCATTATAAAAAATCTGTTTGCCCTTTAACTGGTTTATTTTTTCTGTTTCTTTTTCTTTATGAATGTGTTGAATATTTTTTAAATTTTGACCCTCTTAACCTTCCCTCATAACGGACCCTTTTTTTGAAAGCAATATAAACTTAACTTTTCACTATTTCGTTTTTCACAAAATCCAATCTAGTCTTAAACATGTGCTTGCATTTTTTAACATCTGTTGGAAGAGATTAATTCCTGCATTTAATTCCTGCAAAACTTGACTAATTCCCTTCATTGGAAATACTGCTGTCTTTTTTGGGCAAGAGAACGTTTTTAATGTTTCTTCATGATGGCTGCAAGTTTTGTGACAGTATTGAAGTCAGGTGGAATTCCTGGCCATCTGCTAGATCCATTTCAAATCAAGCTTTTCCTCATCTGGAAATGGTTGAGTTGTTTTTGCAATCCATTTCTTCACCATTGAGCAACTCCATAAAACATTAAATTCCATAAAAAAGAATCAAATATTTCTGTATAACTGACATGGTAAAGTCTGCATTGAAACAATCAAATAAAAATATTTTTAGTTCTAAAGAGTTGTACGGACATTCCTCTTTGAACGAAATATCCAGCTTCCCCCAAAAGTTACTTTTATGAGTCAATCTTTAATTGGTATGAACATATTTCACACTATTCACAGTATTTTTGCATGATAAAAAAAAAAAATAAACACAAATTTAGTAATAACTGCAAACAGAAATGTATATGTAAACTTTTGGATGAAAAGAAAACTTTAATTCCAGTGTGTCTTTTATAAATCTTATATGATAAGCTTAAATTATACAGTCACTTTACTATTTTAATGAATATGTAGAAGTAATTTTAAAACTGCGCAAGGATATTAGTAGGAGATAAATTTATAAAAATGACCCTGTTAAAGGGAGATAATGGATGTTTTGCTCAGCAGTAACACATTTTTGTCCCAATATATTGAAATATTGAATTTATTGAATAAAATAAAACCGGTAAAAGCTCATTAATTACTTTTTTGAAAAAAAGTAGTTAAAAAATGAGTCTTAATCCGGAATAGGATTTTCCGGATATAATCCATTTCAGCTATCTGATACACATCAGTACCGAAAAAAATAACATTTTTTTTTTGATTTCTCTACCGATTTTTTGGTTTTTAAAGCTGTATTTTGAAATTCAAAGTTTTCTCATTTATTTTATGATGAATTCCATTCATCTTTTTGATGTAAAAAAATACAAATTTTTTTTATTTTTAATCTAATTTTCATTTAGTGTTATGTTTTTATCCACAAGGATTTTCATTTTTTTGTTTTTAATATATATTCCTTTGCATTTATTTCCTCCTTTTGTTTGTTTCCTTTCTTTTTTATTATTAATTAACAATCATAATGCAATAATAAATATTAGAATTATAATATTTTTCGCAAAGTTGATTAGATTGATGAGCTCTAGCTAGAGTTTAATATCAAATAATAAATAGCAGTATTAAAAACAAAAGTAAATAATGATAGTCATAATGAAAACAACAGTAAAAAAAAAAACTAAAAAGTAACTGTAGTGTAGTGTAATGTGTTACTGTTATGTTTAAAGACAAGGTAAAATAATGGGTAGATAAATTTAATTAACGTTTATTAATTATAAATTTTCTTTTTAAATTTCTTATCATATTTTTTGTCAAATCAGATAAAAAAAATGGAACAAGAATGCAAGTTGAAGTATTCTACAATTAATTACCTAAGCTTGATAAGGATATTTAAAAATGTACACAGCAAAGATTTAGTAAAGTCGCCATAGCAACCAAGTAATCATTGCCAATGATTCCATTTATTGCCATGACAACGCCAACACCCCCCCTCCTTTTTTTAAAAATCGTGTCTTGAAAACTACTTCCGGTTTTCTGTTTCTTACTTTTCTGACGTTCTTTTACTCAGGTAAGAAGTCTTTTTACCTTTAATTTTTTTAATTTATTTATTGGACAGAAATTAAGTTTAGTAATTCTTTTATTTTTAGATGTGAATTTATTTTATTGCATAAAGTTTAATTAACATGAAAAGTAGCCGTATTTTTTGTTTTGAAGTACAATGATGATGATAACTTTCACATAAAAATAAACAAAAGCCTAAATTGCTTAGGAGAATGTATTATTGTAATTGCTCTCTAAACTTTTAAAACTTTACTAATATCCTTGCAGAAAGTATTTTATTTTGGTTTAAAATTTCCTTAACATGTTTTCTCCAACTTTAAGGGTAAAAAAATCATTTTGTTGATTTTTCGATTTCCTCAAGAAATCAAATAAAAATGATTTTTTTACTTTATAAAAAGCAAACGATTTTTTTGTGATAATTTTCATACAGCTGGAAAAATAAGTTATGACCAAGAGATATTTTATCTTCACCAAACAAAACCGGTTTGTAATTTTTATTATTTATTTTAAAAATAAAAAAACCTTATCGGTTGTTTGTAAATTCTTTATTCATTCATATTGTCTTTGTAACTTAAAATTTAAATGCGATTCAAACTTAAAAATGATTATTCAAAATCAAAATATTTGATTTTGATTTTTGACTCGTGAAAAAATAATTATATTTTTCAAGAATATAATTTCTGATTTTAATTTAAAAATCTCGTTCGTCTCATAAAGAGAAAAAATAAAGAAAAGTTAAAGTTGTTATTTTTTTAATCTTCACACGTTTTTACGTACAGTAAGAAAAAAAATGAATGTTTTAACAAGATACTTTTAAGTTTTACTTTACTGAGAAAAAAAGCATTTTAGTCACCTTGACAACTTTGTTCGATTGTGTTTTTAATTTTTATTTATTTATTTAATCAGTATATTTTTTAAATTATTTCTTTCACTGGTAGAAAAAAATAAAACTTGCTAACTGCCAGGAAAACATTTTCTAAAGTTAATAGATTTAGATTTGGAAGCAATAACAAAAAAATCCAATAAGGAAAGTAAACAATAATAATAATTGAATCAAATAAAAAAAATCACTTTCTGGATTACTTCTTATTTCCAACATTTATTTTTTTTTTTTATATTGGGTGTCATAACTCATAAGTAAATCTTTTTACTTTTGGAAACATTATTTCGTCTGCAGAAAATTAAAAATATTTTATGTACGACCAGTATTAAAAAAAATAAATGTTGCTCTGGAAAGAAGTCATTAAAAAATATAAAATAAAATATCATGTTGATTTGTTCATCTTTTTGTGCACTGTGCCTGATGTTTAGTAAATTTCAAAGAAAGAGTAAAAAAAAAAAACAAAAAAATGTTGAATTTTCTTTCTCAGTTTTTAAGTTTCGACTTTTGACTTCTTAACCCACAGAAACCAAACAAAAATTGTAGAGATTTTTGTAGCGGATTTAGAAAGTAACTACAATACGACATTCTTCATTTTCACCTTAAATACTTAAAAGTGAAAATGGAAATAATAACGACGACATCATTTAAAAGATCTGATAAAATAAAAATACAGGACATTTTCTGTAATTTCTTGTAAAATCTAAAACTGCTTTCTGCAGCTTAAAACATTCAATTTTTACATTTTTTAAGGACTTGTATTTCAGTTTAAATAAATTTATCAAAAATGTGATTTTTAAAAACAATTACTTGTACATTTATGAATTATGATTCATAAAGGTTTTTTTTTGTTGAAGTAATTATTATTACTTATTTTTCTTACCATACTCCCCAGTTTGAGAGATCTGTCTTGCTTGACAATATCAGTTTTTTGCGTTAACCCTGAAGTTAAGCGGGGTCAAGAAAATACTTTACAAAAAAGCCTTAAACTTATAGAAACTGAGTGAAATGAATGTTCCTGTTTTTTAGACTCGGAAATTTTTTAAAAACATTTTTTCCTTTTTTTTTTTTTTTTTGTTAGCTGATCTGCAACAATGGTAAAGATAACAGTGAAGAGAAATAATGACCCTCAGTTTTTATATGAGACCACAGTTGATACATCAATTGACTTTTTACTGCAAGATATTACCACAATTTATAATGGCCGATTAAAAATTCAAAGAATTTGTGCAGGTTTGTACTTTAAAATTCCTACTTGTTAAAAATAAAAACTAAAAAGGCTAAAGCGAAAGCCTTGTTTTTTTTTGTTCCTATTCAGCAATTAATGAAAAAAAATAGTTGTAATTTTTAAGGTATTAAACAAAAAAAAACGACAATCAAGCCATTGCGTTTTTATGGTTTTATATTAAAAATGTATATTTTAGAAGTAAAATTGCAAAGTAAGGTTCACTCTCTAGAATATTCTCGAAGCTTCTCGAAAAATCTTCCAGTGTAAGGGAAGTAAATCTGTATAGTTTCAGATTAGTCTATTCACTCACTTTCAAATATTTTTTCTTCAAAGAAGCATTCTAATATTTACATAATCCATGAGAATGATATATAGTTTTTCTTTTTAGAATGTTAAAAGAAACTTTAGTACTTTTATTGAAGCTTGTTACTTTACCTAAAAAGAATTTGTTGATGTTTTCTGTTATAAAAAATTCATAAATTTCTTTAGTTGATTTAAAAATATTCTCTTATCTAGATGACTTGGGGAATGATTTCTTTTTATTAAGTAAATTTCTGTAATTAGAATAAAGATTTTCATTTTCTGATTTTTTTTCTTCCATAATGACTCACTTTTTATTTATATATTATAACTTCTAAAAAAAAAAAAACAGTGATATAAAACAGCATTTATTGAGATATTAATAGCACTAATTGTGTTATCTGATTAAGTCATCTTTCATTCTTTTTTCTTATTACACAGCAAGGTATCTGTATATTTGGTGCTAAATTTACATAAATTTGGTGATTAGGTAAAAGGGACAAATGTAGGAATTTGTGCTTTCAGGATATCATTATTTATAGTTATGTAGGGATATTATTATTATTGTTACAAATAAATAAAATAATAATAAAAATGAAAATTATAAATATAATAATAATATTTAAACCCTGTTTAAAATAAATAAAAAATAAAAACATTAAAATTACTCCCGGCATGCAACAAAAATTGTTCCTGCCAGAAATACGGACATCCCACCAAAAGACATGAGATTCAATCTCTTCGCCCAAGAACTGCCAGAATGACCACATGTGTGTGACCTCCCTCCATGATAGGCTTTATGATAATACAGAGTAACCTACTCCTTTTTTAACATGAACATTTACACAATTGTAACGCAAAATACATACAAATACATAAATAAAATGGTATGAAATTCCCATACAATTTGTCATGCCTTCTCTGTATTGTGTACATTTATTTTTCCTGTTTTTATCTTCATAAAAACAAGCCTAAAATTTTACTACCACTACTCCTATGGTGGGAGTGACTAACCCACATAACAGTATGTAAAATTGGAAGAATTATGTCAAACACTTGAATTATTTTTTTTTTCTGCCAATGATGTGAAAGATGACAGTAAACTATAATCAGTATCATTGTCCATGGTTGGGGTTAAAAATTATGTAGTCCTTTGAAGTCTATCAGATAATAGATTGAGTGAGAAAGCATTTGGCAAGCTATGTCAACTAACAGATTGGCACATTTACCCTAGCTTAATGAAATTCATGAAGATTTTTTGTTCTATCCCCAGGATGGAAAGGATGGTGTCTGAGAAGTAAAATTTTGTGGGCCTAGTTAGCATCTAACAGATAGTGGTGGTGGTGAGGAATGAAAAGATTCGGCAACAATTGTTCAGTGAAAGAAAACTGACATTAGAGCCTTTGACGTATTTGCCAGGGAAGGAATCTGAGTATCCTATTCCTAGAGAAATGTGAATGTTATCAATGTGAAATTGCTAGCCATCTATCTTGCTGATAAATCCTTTAAAAGTTAAGGCATGTTTTGGATGCAAACACATCTGATATACTTGTTAAAAAAGTGAAAACAAGATGGAAGTAAGAAATCTCTTAGAAAGGAGAAAGATAACAAAAATATGTTGGTGAATAAGATTGATGGTCATTAGGATCAAAGCCTAATGATGTTAGTGTGTCACATTCATCCTACCTGTGCAGATGGAAATGTTTGGAAATAATTGGATGATGATGACAGGAGTAGACACAGGTATCTTGTGTTCAGTGATAAATTTCACAAAATTTAAGGAATTAAGTGATTTGTAAGAAATGTTGACATGGTTGAAAATGTATGTAGTGGAGTTGATGAAGTTGTGTGATATAGCTGACATTGAACTATTGTATCAGAAAAGTGAGTGTCATCTGCTATTGTTGGTTGTGGAGGGGGAGTTTCCCACATTGTGAGACAGAAAGTGATGTTAGGTTGAAAAGACATGTTTCCTTTGAGTGAAGAGGTGAAGAAGTTTATTGGATGTGTTTGATTCAGTCTTTAGCAATAAGTTTGGCTGTTTAAAACATATTAGGGGGAAATTGCCAATCAGTAAGGAGGCCACACATTGATTTTTAGAGAGTTCATCCAGTACATTATTCACTAAAAAGACAAAACTCAGAAGGAATTTGATTCTGTAGAGAGATAAGCTATCATTTAATAAAGAAAAATTTTCTCATTGGGCTGCATCTCAAAGGCAATATTGGAATAGGTTTGATTGTGTGAAGATTATAAACAAACCATAAACATGTTTGTACCTTGTGATGTATATCTAATACTGGGGACATATTTATTACCTTAAAAGGAGGACTGACATTTAGTAAACTTGAATTGAATCATTTGTATCAGCAAGTTGGATTAAACAAAGAATAACAAGCTGCTCACAATTAATACCCATTGCAATTTGGTGGGCAGAACATGAGAGGCATTTTTAACATGAAATGGATAAGTGATTGAAGGACATTCTTTTCTCTAAAGTATGATTGGATATTTTGGTTGATGGTACAAGTTACATAATGAATGTTCAGAAAGCATTTTTCTGTATTAAACAAGTCAATAGTTAAATTAGCGAAGACCAGAGATACCTGATCTTGGCTTTAGAATCAGTGAGAAAATCATACTGACCCTGAAAGAAACCTGATGCTAAAAAACATTACTGCATTAAAAGACTTTCTGGTAGCAGCTTTGAATTATAATCATCATTTACCCAATTTGCCAACTGTTATTTAGCCACTGCATCATTTATTAAGAAGTTGAACACTTTTCTGTGGATGGGACAAAAATCAGTTAAAGGCTTTTCAAGATACAAAAAAATGTGCTGTGATACTGTTGTGAAGTTAGATGATCATCCTTCTCGGGTTTAAGGCTGAAGGTGTTTTAAGAGCTTCATCAGATTCATATATGAAAACTCTTGCCTAATGCTGTGTGGTGACTAGATATGGATGCTAATACTGAAAGGAAATGCAAGGCTTGTGAAGTATGCATTCAGGATCAGTGCAGTCTTAATATAACTCCAATCCATGGCTAGGTATATCCATGTCAACCATGGGAAAGAGTACATTTATGGGATATATGTTCTTTATTGTTGTGGAGTGAAGTGTCTGTCATAAAGTTGTGTGTTGCCCAGCTATCTGATATTAATGACAGCAGTTCATTAGTGAAGAGTTTAAATTGTTTAGAAATTTCAATGGAATTCAGCATCTATTTACAGCTCCATATTGCCTATCTTGAATTGGCCAATTTGAATGCATTGGGACAGTAAAAAAAGAACAAAAAATGCATAAATTCACTTCCATCATGTGTTTAGGTTTTATTCCAATTCTGATCATCATTTTTTAAAACAATAAACATTGCACTGTCATGGGAAAACCATCTTTTTAAGATTGTATTTTTTGTGGGCACAAAAGTCCATGTTTGCCAAAATATCATTGTAGAATTAAGACTTCATTATTTTAGGCTCTTTATTTTTTGTTTGTGTTTGCATTACCATCAATGTTTGAAATTGAGAAAGTTTTTTTTTTTCTCTTTGCTAGTGAAGAGTTAGGTGATGTAAATTTTCTTTTCAATTCATATCAAATATAGAAAGATAAAATCGGTCACTTTTCTATTGAAAGACAAATACAGAATAAAAACAATTTAAAATTTTTTTTATATACATTTCTTGCATATATTTTTTATGTTTATTTAGAATTGGAGGACTTGTCAAAACATGGAATTACTTTACCACCTAACATGCAAGGCCTGACAGATGAGCAAATTGTTGAATTGAAGTTAAAGGATGAATGGGCTCAGAAATGTCGACCAAGTGGTGGCCATATTGTGAAAAAAGATGAAATTGGGAGGAGAAATGGAATGGGTAAGCTTTAATTTCTCATGTATTGAAATTAGAAAAAGATGACATCCATTGATATTTGGACTTTAATTCAATATATCTGATCCTGTTATAAACTTTTATTCATCAAAGACTTTCAAATATTTAATTTTTCCAAAAGTGACTTCTGTAATCTAACACTGAAAAATCATTTCCTTTAGTGTATTTGCTATCAGTTCTTCTTCAATTTGTATTGAACGTTAAAAAGTAATGTTTATTTACAAAATGCAAAACTGTTTTGTAATTGTCAAAGTATCAAGTCTGAAATTTTCTTCCATTTTGAAAGTATTTTTTTTGTATATTTTCCAGTTAAATATTCATTGCTACTTTTTTCATTGGATAATGAAATTTGCTTTTTATTTATACATTGTCATTTAAATATTTTCTCATCAAGAAGAGCCCTATTGAAATAAGAATGTAATTCTTTTATGATAGTCACATTTTGCTACTATCAGATGAAATGTGTGACTTTTAAATGGGTGGTCAGTTGAGAATACAAACAAGGTGATGTAAATGTCTGTATGAATGTCATTTGACATTCAAGCTAATTCCTGCATTGTTTGGAATATCTTGTCTTGCTATCTCTTTCTCTTGGTCAGCCAGTTTCTCCATCCATATGATGTACTTTTAGATCTGAAGAAGTCTCTGTGCAGAGAGTTGAGTATATTTGGTTAAAAAGAAAAGAAAAATTGGCAATCTCCAAAATGTTGGAAAAACACTGCATTTATTGAAGGTTACAATTTAATTTCATTCTCTTTTCAGCAAAACAAGATCACACCTCTTATGCTATCTCAACGTCCATCCTTGATCAATCAAAATAATTCCAGACAAAAAGGATTCTTGTCATTTAACATTTTCAAAAAAAATCCCCATTTTTCCATAGGCAAAATTTGAAATTATCAGTCAAAACCCTTTTAATCAAGTACAAAGAATTCTGTCTTCAATTTAAAGTAAAAAACAGATACCTTGACATTTAAAAGAACTTTTAAGTTTTCCTGCGTAGCTTTTAGGCTTTTTTAATTTTTTTTTCTCCAGAAAAATATATATAAACTCATAATCAATCAACCAATTTTCTTCTTCTAGGTGTTTGATTCTAAAACTAGATTCTAAACACACTTATTAAATGTATGTCTAAAACCATGTGTTCATTTGAAGAAAGTAGGAGAGAAGATAATCCATCATGTATCATACTGGTTTCTGTTAGTCAAGCTCTTGTGTTTTATCACAGTCTCTATGTTCTTGATTCTTGGTTTTATCTTATTCATTCAAATCCTAGCTCCAATTGATATAAAAAAAAAAAAAAAAATTATTTATTTTTTTTTGAAGTGCTGATTTCGATGTTTACACTGTTTATATTTACAAATACTCTATACCTGCTATTGAGCGCTCTTTTCCCATACATATAGCAGATTTTAAACAATATGATTTTTTTATATATTTTGACTGAAGAATAGCAAAGATTATGGAGACATTCTAACTTAAGAACTTCCAACTAAGTTAAGAATTAGATGATTGATTTTAATTGAAAGTCAATCCAAGTAGTTATTATAAAATACAAGTTACCTTCTAGGCTTTTCACAATAAACGTGTAAAGTAAAACTGACCATTAATTGTAGATTTTAGTTGTACAATCCACACATTATGGTGTTCTATGTTCTTGAAAAAACTGTTTTTATTGTTAAATAAAAAACATCAATTACTATAAGAAATCTATTTCCATTTTTACTTTTTAAATATTTAACCATCGTCCAATACTTGGTTACTGTTTAATTAGTTGTTTCTGTAATAACATCTAACAAATTGAAATAAGTTTGAAATAAGTGTATTGACAGTTACTCATCTCAAAAATGAACTACTAATTTATGAAAAGTGCTATGAACTCGCCATGATGACCAAATGTCAAAACCATCTGATAGTGAATATAAAGGCTCCAAAAATACACCACTAATGTCCTTCAGAATGGTGGCATAGTGGATATAGTAATTCGGTCATACATGAGTTAATGTTATCTCATGGCTGTGAGTTCAATCCTTGAATTTATATAGAGTGAAATAGTAAAAGTATATTGCTTAATTAGTTATTATAATTATATTAGTTATGATTTATGTTGTTGTTTATTTTTTGAAAACTTAATTGCTCTTTGCATGCAATTGAATGAACCAAAGAAAAGATGATAACTTTGGTATTGCTGAACACATGATTAATCTTTATTACTTTTGTTGAAAAGAAAAAAAAAAGTGTTTATTGCTGTCAAAATTGACTTCAGTTTTTTTAATTTTTTTTTTTTTTAACTCTGATAAATAATTTTTATTAATTCATTTTTAACAGCACCCAATCAACAAATGGCAGATGTATTGATGAAAAGTTCCAAAGAAGTCAAAGATATGATTTCCAAAGTAAGTATAATTGCAAATATATATTGCAATATACATACCATTGAAAAAAGGTGGGATTTCAGCACAAACCTACCATTGTTGTCAGATATGCCTGTTGCATCAGAACATTAATGATGTGTATGTGTGTCATAATATGTAAACTGGTGGTAAATTGAATGGTGTTGCTGATTCTTACAGTTCTGGCTAGAATTTTGACATGCACTCTAAGGATTCAACATGATGATCAGATTTCTTACACCATTTCAAAGAGGAAAAGATTAAAATCCTCTCTATTTTGGTGAAGGGTAGATTCAGGCGACAAGCTTTATCTATGTGTGTGTGTGTAAAAGAGTTATTGTTTTAGGAGGTCATGTGATGCAGACAGAGGAAGTTCCTTTTTTAACCCACCCTCTGTATTAAGTTGAAAGCTTTTAGTTATTGGAATAAATGCAGCTTTCTTGGTCTCAATTTGTTTGTCTTGAGACATACTCACCCTTTTTAATTTACTTTCTCAGATGGATTTGATCATTATGAAGCCATCTATATAATAAATGTGAATGTCAGTGTCACACTTTTTCAACTTCACTCCTAGAGGCTGTAGCCTAACATATCATACTATTTTGGAATCGGGCAGATTCTGTGAACAAATTGAAAAGATTCTGGGCTGGATCTGGACCTGCAATCCTGAAATTTTTGATTCCAGTTATCCAGTGATTGTTTTCAGCATTTCTTTTTCTTTTTTTTATGATAACAGTTTTTAATAACTTGGAAATAAATTTGGGAACAATCGAAATTAATTGCTGAATCCAGCAAAAGGCTACCATGAAATAAAAATAATTGTTTGTATGGAAAGTGAGGAGCTATGTACATCAAATTGTCTTTAAATTAAGTGGCCACAGAAGAATTATCGTTGGACTTTTAAAAGGCAATCTTAAATATTAATGCAATACTTAAATGCTGCGATCAAATTTGAGTTCTTCTGTAGTTTATTGTTGTCTATTGCATTTACCTATTGTGATGAATGCCCAATTGAGAGCCCTCTGCAGGAGCTAGTTTAAATAATGCCCAATAGGTCGGCTTTTAAGCTAGTCCTTCTTATATATCTACACACTCACCTTGTACAATTCTGTTATGTGCCAGTTGTTCACAAGGTACCATGTTTGTAACCTAACTTTTTTTTATAAAGCTATTGGTAATTGAGTTGAAAATTTATTCACTCAAAGTTACATTTTTTTTCCTCTGATTTAGAGGACCAATCCTTTAATTACTAAGCTAGATGAAATTTATTGAATTAAATCTTCTTTAAATCAGGCAAAAGCATATCTTTGTGATGTTTTGGAAAAAAAGAAGCTCTCTTCAATCTTACTGACATATTGTCAGCTTTTGTGAATGTAGTTGTAATATAAATAAGGAAATAAAATACTAATTTTTATTTATAATTATTTTCAAAATATGCACATGTATGTTTGTATCTCTTAAGATGAACTGTAAATATGAAATGAAATGTATAATTAATCACATACAAAAAAAATGTTTCCAAAAATTTAGCAATTTTATTATAGTGTGTTTAAAAAAAAAAATTCTATAATTCTATATTCATGCTTGTAAAAAAAATTTTCAATCCACCAAAAGCAATTTTTAGAAAACTCTTTGTACTAAATTTAAAATTATACTGATCTCAATAAACTGACTTTTTTTTTGAAGAGGAGAGATTGAAGAATACAAGGAATTATTTCAAATTGATTTTTGTTCAAGATGAATTTGTCTTTTCACCTTTTATTATTGGTTGGGATGGGAAATTTTGACATCAGTATTTAAAGGAAAGGCAATGTATGTATTTAGAATGAAAATTTGTACAAATATTTGTCTTTTTTACAAATAAAAACTAAAGGATTTTTGTTCACATCTACCTTTAAGTAAACTGTTGTAATATGACTGACAAATAAGCAAATTAGATAAACAGAAGGAAGAGATTAATGTTTCTATTCAGAATTATTTTGCTCTTAGTTCATAACATTAAAACCTCTTTAGTAATAGCAATGTCAGCCTGAGTAACACTTTAAGCAAGCATTTTTTATTGCTAGCATTGTAATTTTATCCTTATAACCAGCAATTCAATTAAAAAGCATATTTCTTCTAGAACTAGTGATTCAATTTAAATAAAAAAATACTTGAAAAAATATCTGTTTACATTTATTAATTGAAGATAGCCCTGAAATACTTATATAATATGCCTGATTTTCTCCATTTTGAGGACATTTTTATAATAAAAATATATTTTTTTCTTTTTAATTAGATATCCTTTAAAAAAATAATTTTTTTTATGAAGTGTTCCAATATCATATAATAGCATGAATACACTCTCAAAAAAATTGCATTTAGACAAACCATCATTATTTTATGATCCATTCTACATACAAAAAATATGGACCACATGATGACCACAGGATAACTCCTGTGGTCATCATTTTATATTATAAAATGTCACATGGCTTTAGCTGTTGGTTCTGTAATTGTATGGTCAAATGAATCAAGCTTGTAGAGTAAATAGCCATGGTTAAATAATAATTGATAAAAAGTACCCAACAAATGGAATGGACAAAGTTTTCAATAAACAATAAGAAAAAGGAAAAAAAGAACGGGTCAAAAATAATACTAATCAAACTATTTATGCAAATCAAAAGTAGGTAAATCAAGAGGATTACAAAAGAATTATCATGCAAAAGGGATACAGTCAAGTGATTGTATCATTCTAACTTCAAGACATGAAAGTACAAAAAGATGGCTGATGAGACTGAGAAGGGGGTCCATTTTATTGGTTAGAAAGAAATCTCAGCATACATCTGTATGATTTGTCTATAAATTTGCAGAGGGGAGTGTTTTTGCACTCATTCCTATCAAGATTGTAAGCAACTCCCCCCATTTCAATTGAATGGATACGTGCACTCATTTCCCACTCCTTTTCCACTCCTCTATGTATAAACAAAATACATATAAATATTTACAATTGTTTTTACTTTTCATCTTTTTTGTTTTTAATATCTCAAAACATTTTTTATCTTTTTACATTTTTGATTTTTTTTTTTCAATATTTTCAAAATAAATTTATTCTTTTAATTTTTTTAATATATTTTTTTAAATTATAATTTTTTTTTTTTTTAATCACAAAAGGCTAAGGAAAAAACTGGGAGAACAGGAAAAGAAGTGATTCTCAACCTGGATCTATATGGACCCTGGGGGTCCATTTAACATTACTGGAGGTTCATACAAAAAAATAGCAAATTGGAGGTCCACAGCGATATTTTAGTGGAAAGTTATATAAAGATTATAATTTATTATACAAATTAATTTGATATATTAATAAATAATAATATTAATAAAATAAAATAAAATATTAATATTAAAATATTTAAAAAAATATTAATAATAAAATTAATTTAATATATAAATTATATAAAGATTATATATGAAGGCAGGATTAACAGTATTAACCTCTTCAGCAGCATCAACCACACAGATCTCATTGAATAAATCTTCACTTTTAAAGTGTTTAATTATGATTTATTTTACTAGTGTACATAAATATTCCATAGAATTTAGCTGTTAAATACAAATTTATTTTCATTAAATTAGTTTTACTTCAAAATAAAGGATATACCTTTATATATGTATAATGCAATTTCTAAACTTATCTCTTTTTTTTCATTGAATGGTTATGGAGGTCCATAAAAAAAAAAAAATAAATAAATAAATAAAGTTTATAAAAAGGTTGATAACCACTGATCTAGAGTGTTAAAAAATATTTAATTTCACTCTGCTGGTAGCCTTTGTAAATAAATCAGTGATATTTTGGTCCTACGAAATATAGATCAACTTTATTGTGCCATTTAGAATTTCAGTCCTTATAAATTGATATTTTATGTCAATATGTTTTGAACATTGGTAGTAGATAGTTCTTAGCAAGAGCTATAGTACCTTGATTGTCACAATAGATAGTGATTTGCTCATTTTCATTTGATTTCATCGTGGTGTTTAATAACTGAATCAGGAATTTTGCTTAATGTATTCCATTTTGCATGTTGACAATGTTTTGTAGATTTCTTTCTTGTTTTCCAAGAAATCATAGAACTATTTGATGATAATTGGAAATCATACCCTGTGATGCTATGACGATCTTTTGAATTTTGCTAATCAGCCTCGCTTAAACTTAAGGGCTTACTAGATTTATTAAATACTAGACAGTGTGTTCTTGTGTCTTTTAAATAGTGTAAGACTTGTTTGGCTCTTATCAAGTGGTCCATGTTTGGGTTTGCTGTATACTGCAACAATTTTGTTACCATATAACATAACATCTGGACAAGTTGCAGTCATAATAGCTACCAAATATTTCTCTGTAATATTTCCCATCTGCTGGTTCAGCATTGCTTTCGTCCGGTATATTGATATCCATTTCACAAAGTGTTGATTAAGGTTTACAATCTTGCATTCCAAGTTTGGCTAGAATCTTTTCTATATATTTTGTTTGATTCATCTGTATAGACTTTTTTTAAAAATGTAAATTGTATACCTAGAAAGAAAGAAAGCTGTCCAAGATCAGTCATTTTGAATTGTTTATTTAAATCTGTTTAACACAGAATTACAATTTACAGTAATGAGCATATCATCAATCTAAACAAGCATAATCATTATTTTATTTGATATGTTTTTTGTGTAAATTCAAAAGTCTACCAAGGAGTGGAAGAAATCTTCACTAGTTAAATGTGCATAATGCATTGTTCCAATTTTACCCACGTTAAGTCCATATAATAACTTTTTTAATTGTCATACAAGTTTGTCATTGTTTTTGCTGGTAATAAGATACCCACCTGGTTGTTGGACATATACTTTGCAATTAATTGGTGCATTTAAGTATTTTTACATCCATGTGGTGAACAGGTAAATTGTGTTGAATAGGTAATTGCATTAAAGTACTTACAGGCAATAAATGCTGTAGTGGAGAAAGTTTCATTATAATCTATTCTGGCTTTTTGTGAATAAAATTTTGCAGCAAACCAAGCCTTGTGTTATTAGTCACCATTTATATTAGTTTCAATAGTGTAGACTTCCAATGAGAGTTTTACCAGTCAGGAGTGTAGTTAATTCATATGTCTTGTTCATTTTTAGAGTGTTTATTTCATTTCCCATAGCCTTATGCTACTGTATAAAGTCATTTGAAGTGATAGCGTTAATGTAAGTATTGGGTATATATTTTACAGAACCACAATAGTCTATAGTGGGATTTATATAACATTTTTGTTGAGGTATAAAATATATATTGAGTTTTTTACTAGAAAATAATATATTCTTCATTAATTTTAATGATTTAAAATGAGCTTGTTATAAAAATAAATCAAATACTTAAATATATTATTTTGTATATTTGGAAGATGCTTGAGATTTAAGACAAAAATACAGTGAAGTGTGATGGTATCATGCAAATTGACATTTTGTTTTCTTAAATGAAAAAAAAACCTCTGCTCATGAACAATTCAGTAAGGTAATTGTTTTTAGAAAATATCTTTAATATTAACTATTAATTTTAACCAAACTGTCTGGAAATTATATGAACTAAGTGAAATTTGTTTGGAGAATTTATTAAGCATACTTGGCATTTACATTTAATTATATAATGTATTTCATGTTGTATGATGTTCCCATTTTTTTTTTTTTTCAAATTTTTGAGAGTGAAATGATAGTCACAAAATTTCACTATTTCAAGATTCTGTTAATTATCAATAAGCTTTACAATAGCAGGTCACTATGGTATATTTTTTCTTTGTGATTTAAATTTCATAATATTTTTTATCATTTTCATGAATTTTAGCTTTAAATATGATGTGAATTATACTGTATTAAATAAAGTCTCTTTTAATTAAAAAATATTGAAACAAAAACACAATGATTTAAATTATTTCAATTAGTATTTATATTTTTTCTGTTTTAAAATTATAAATAGCAAAATAATTTCTGTTAGCCTGAAATAAATTTTTATACAAAATTAAGTTGCCCCTATAATGTAAATAGCATAATTTTTATTTAAATACACAATTTTTTTTTTGTAATTTGAAAAAAATTAATTTTGAAGCAAACTTCATCATAGATTAGTAAAACTGAGACTATTTCACTATATCTTTGTTTAATAATGTAAACAGCATTTAAATAACATTAACACATACATATAGATGAAGTACTAATAACTGAACTATTTTATTAGTAATAATATATATATATATATATATATATAAATAATGTGTGTGTGTGTGTGTTTACAGGAAAAATTAAAACCTGCTTGTAAAAAGAAACTATAATATTTTTTTTTTTTTTTAAATAATCATGGAAAATGTGAAAATACATAATATCTTTAAGTGATGAATATTAAATACTGTACAAACGAAATAACAGTAGCATACATCCTTTCTCAGGAGTGATGTTTACTACTTTTGACTAGCAGAAGGGTTCACTGTAGACTAATGATTATTTTGTCAAAGATCTTGATGAAGTTACATTGATTTTTCTAGAAAAAGATTGATACTGATATTTGTGTCAATCAAAAAACTTTGAAAGATGCTTTGGACATTCTTCATGGAGCTGTAATGATTGTCTACCCCATGGGACTGCCTCCTCATGAACCAGTGAAAATGGAGCTGGAAAATAAAGAAGATTTATCAGGAACTCAGGTGAGCACTTTATTATTCAATGTTATTTTGTAAAGATCAGGGTATTTCTTTTTCATCTAGAATTTAATATATATTTTTATCACTGTGGAATTATATGGTTTATTACAGAAGAGGATTAGTCACTAAAGTACTTCATAAATTTTATATATATATAATATATATATATATAGTTTCATTAAAGGCAACTAACAAGCTACTTCGATTAAACTTTTTATTTAATTTTTCTTGTGTTCTGGACATAAAAATTGTTCAAATGTTCTGTGTATCATAGTGCATTGACCTATTCTTTTAGCCATTATCAAGGATGATTTTTATTTTTAATTGAATATATGGATTGCTTTATAAAGGAATTTTTATAAAGCATTTTACTATAAGCAAGATGAATTTTCTCTTAGAAACATTATAAAGAAATATACAACTCCAGTCAACAGAAACAAGAAAATTAAATTATGTACTATAAAAAATTTAAAACAGCTAACCTTATTGTCAACAACAATAACAACACATCTGCAAGATCTAAATTACAGAGAACCAATATTATTTATGAAATCACATGTTCCTTAAGGAAATGCTTTCATGATCAAACCAAGTTCATGAATAATTATATTGTACATACCACTACATGTCTATCAAGAAGACTCACATTACACCTCTCTGACCATAGCTGAATTGGGATTCATTTAAACACAATCTCCATCCACAACATACTTGTAGAAAATACAAGTTTAATAGCCTCATGTAAAAAAAACACCTAAAAAAAAAAAAAATCTATCTATCTATCTATCTATCTATCTATCTATATTCATACATGTTTCATTAAATAATATAGACAAGTGTCGTCTATTTATTTTATCTCTTGTTCGTATATTACTTAATATATTGTACAGTAATTGACATCTTTGATAATGGCTTATGTAAGCTGAAAGCTTAGATTGGATTCAAAAATATCGATCAATATTGTGATTTTCTTTCTTCGTTTAATGATATTGTTATTAAGCTTATCAGACGTTATGAAAAGAATTTACATAAAATAAATAGACAACACTTGTCTATATTATTTAATGAAACATGAATGAATGAAAAAATGCTGCCTAAATACACACAATATATATATATATATATATATATAATTTTATCCTCCTTAGGTTTACCCATACGGATTACCTAGTTTTTCATAAACTATATATATATAAGGAATTAATAGATTTTATTTATAATCTGACATTATTTCTTTTTATTATAAATAACATACTCGCATTTCAGTAGACAATTCTCTATTATTATTTTTTTGTTAAACAGTGTAATTGACTTCTACCAGGCCTGGGCATTTGAGAGTTTTAATCAAGTAATGGAGCCTTTTGACAGGGTTTGAATCCATGTCCCCCTTATATTGAGAAAACCACTTTTTAGCTCGGCCACTCAGCATAGCATAGCAAGGTTCAATTACTCTTTTTAAGAAATGTACATCTCTCTTTGTTTATATTTTATGGCTGAGTGGTCTAAAGCACATTGAGCTTAAAAGTAGTTTTCTCCACTGTAAGTAGGATTCAGGTTTGAACTCTGCTGAAAGGCACAATATCTTTATCTTGTATACCCAGATCAGTAAACATTAGTTACACTGTTTTTAAAAGAAAAAAAAAAAAAAAGGATATCTACTCAAACAAAGGTATCCCCTAAACTTTATGTATGTATGTATGTGTTTGTGTGTGTGTATATATATATATATATATATATATATATATATATATATATATAGTCCTCTTCGATTGTTCCTATCTTCAAGAACTCTGGCGACCCCTCTGACCCTTCTAACTACCATTCTATCAGTCTCCTACCCCTCTTCGGCAAAGTCTTTGAAGCCCTAATCAATACCAAGGTGGTTAACCACCTCACATCCCATGATCTGCTCTCAGACAAGCAATATGGCTTCCGTTTTGCCCGATCTACAGCTGATGTGCTTACGGCCATCACTGAAACTGTCCACCGAGCTCTTCAAAATAACGGGGAAGCTCGTGCCGTGGCACTAGATATCTCCAAAGCATTTGATAGGGTTTGGCATGCCGGCCTTCTTCGCAAGCTCCAGGGTTATGGCATTACGGGTCAATTGTTTGACCTAATACAATCATTTCTGTCAAACTGTAAATTGAAGGTCGTTCTCAACAGATTCTCCTCCAGTTCCTATCCCACGAACGCAGGTGTTCCTCAAGGCTCCATCCTAGGCCCCACTCTATTCCTTATCTACATAAACGACCTCCCTGACACCATAAATTCCCAAGTTGGCATCTACGTGGATGACACCACAATTTATTCCTGCCTCAAAAACAAATCTAGTGTCACTGACAAAACTAACCTGGCTGTGTGTCTCGAAAAGGACCTTCAATCGGTTGTGAACTGGGGCAGGAATTGGCTGGTCAACTTTAATGCTTCAAAAACAAAACTGCTCTCTATTAATCACCACAGAGATCCTTCCTTGCCCTCCATTAGAATGTCTGATGCTCAACTTCTCGAGAGCAACTCTCTGCGGCTGCTCGGTCTCACGTTGACTGCTGACCTGAGATGGAACAAATACATTGAGTCAATTGCCTCAGCCACCGCAAGGAAAGTTGGCTCCCTGTGCCGCGCCAGGAAATTTTTCTCCCCGGAATCGATCCTCCAGATCTACAAATCAACAATTCGCCCTTGCATGGAGTATTGCTGCCATATATATTGCCTTGGGGTTCTTGATAGGCTCTAGAGGCGGATATGCAATATAATTGGCCCTGCTCTGGCATCTCGTCTACAGTCACTTTCTCACAGACGCACCGTCGCCTCTCTCTCTTTGTTCTACAAATACTTTCATGGTAATTGCTCTGAGGAGCTGCATTTGCTGGTTCCTAGACTTCATGAGTTCAAGCGCCCTACGAGGCTGGCATCCCGCTCTCCCCCACTTCACTGTCGAAACTCCTAAATGTAGCCATCTCTTCTTCTCTAATAGCTTCATGTCTCGCACTTCTCGCCTGTGGAACTCCCTTCCCTATTCCAGTTTCCCTGAGAGCTATAATCTTCAGCTATTCAAGTGTAATGTCAATCGACATCTCCAGTTGCCTTGATCTATCCACTATCCTTCTCCTCATACTCTCTTCTATCACTCCTATCTGATCTCGCTCTATATTTTCTGTAACCTTTTGCGTCTCAATGGCTTCCGCCTTGCTTGGGGTGAAATGCTTAAAAAATATATATATATATATATATATATATATATATATATATATTAGACATTATTTTTAGTAGATACTCCATTTATTTATTAAACAGTATATTTATTTATTTTTGTCTAGCAGCCTGAATATTTAGTGGAAAAACTTATTTGCATTAGCCCTACTGAGGATACATCTGGGCTATAAGACCAAGCACACTTTTAAAATCTTGATTATTTTACCTTCTACCATTCAAAATTGCAATTAATGAATACTTGTTTTTAAGAAGAAGCTTAATCTTTATTATTCTGTAGGTGATTTCATTTGCTGAGCAAAAAGTTTGTCCCACTATTAGGGTTGACTCCATTTGTTAAACAAAAGTGTGTTTGTATTTGTGTTAACTATGCTGTTAGGGCAACAAAATGACTTTGAAATTAAGAACATTTGATTTTATTTCTCTTTTTTGTTTTGGTAAGGCTTCCTTAGAAGTGATCCCTATTGAGAGTGCTGCTCTCTGGTGGGCAGGAAAGCAGTTGTTGCATGGTAAAAAGCTGAGTGATTTTGTTGGCAAGAATGAGAAAACAAAAATTGTTGCTAAACTTCAGAAGGTAATTTTGCTATTCAGAGAAAGAAATTTTGGAAATTCATTTTTGAGATTCTTTGTACAGATTACATTTTTGCATTTTGAATTAAATCTACAATTTCCTTTTTAAAAAGATTATTCAATTATCATATTTAGCAAATTTAAATTTTTCAAATAAAAAAAAAACAGTAAATTTTCATCATCCAAAAAAGTAAATGGTTCTAATAAATAAAATAAATATTCTTTTAATACGTTTTGAAAAAAAAATTTAAAAAGAAATGTTAACCTGGGTGATTTTAATTTAGTTATTAGGTTGGTGCAAAAATAATGTCGTTTTCTCACATGTTATTATGTGAGAAAACGACATTATTTTTGCACCAACCTAATAAATTCTCTCTCTCTCTCTTTAATATCAAAGGAGTATTAAGCAAATTCAAATATGAAACTATTTTTTTTTTTGTATTGTGTCTCAAGTTTTTTGTTGTTTTCATTCCTGCATAAAATTGCATTTTTGCAAAATTATTTATTAGACTCTCAGTAAATATTTTAAAATAAAAAGTATTTTGATGTTATTGCAGGTAACATTCCTTTTTCAGTTAGGATTTGACTTTTTACTTCAGTCAGTCAACATGAATGTAGCTTATTTGTATTTTATGAAAACATTAAGATATTTTTGGAACATAAACACATTAAATAGTTGGATTTATAAATAAATTTAAACATGAAATGCAAAATTGGTTATAAAAGCTATACTGGTTATAATTTTGTATTGATCAGTTATTGTAGTTTTTGAATAGTCACTAAAATCAGGTTTGCTTAGAGCTTGAATAAAATCTTTGCAAAGCATAACATTTTGTTAGTCTATAAACCAATTTCCTTGAAGAGAATCCTTGAAAAATATGTGAAGCACTTTCAAAATAATTTATTAACCATATGGTATAATTTATTTATTTTTCTATAGCTTGGTCAGGGTGCCCCTAGTCGAGAACCTATTATCAGTGAAGATGAACAGAAACAAATGATGGCTTACTATTACAGGAAACAAGAAGAGTCCAAGGTAAAATGGGCAAAGGGTGATGATAATGTCTAAGATTTGGGCTTGTGGATTCAGAGATAAGTATGAAAATGTAAGTGGTAATATAAATTGGTATTACCAAAATATAACAATTAAAAACAGCTAAACTGTTTTTTCAATTCTCTTTCATCAGAGCAAAAATTGAAGACAAAATATGTGCACAGTGACAAAAAAAAAAAAAAATATAAAACCCCATACTAATGTTATATGCAAAAAAAAAACAAAAAACTTTATAACTTTAAGTCTAATTACCTACATAAGCCCATTAACCATACTTTTTGCTTAAAGAGAGATAGCTGGTAGGACTTAATGTACATGATTTCCAAAACCTGCAAGTGATAATCAGTATTAGCCCTTCTCAGCATTGAGAACATACTGCTGGTTTTTAATCCTATATTCAGCTATTGCTGAACATGATACATATGTAAATTGTCCACCTTTCCCTTGCGAATATTGGCTGGTATGTGTTCATTGATCTGTGCCTCCAACCTTTGACCCATAGTCAGCATTGCACTGACATCTGAATTCATAAATTACAGAACTAATATGATGGGTAAGCAGGACATCCTTCTGGATTGGTCTCAACACAGGTTGGGTACCAAAAACAATATTGTTACAATATGTTGAAACACCAGTTCCTGTATGATCACTGAAGTTAAGCAACATCGAGTCTGGTCAATACCTAGATGGGTGACTGCTCAGTAATACAGGTGCTGTAAGTGTGAATGTGCAGATTTTGTAATGGATAATGGCTTGGCATGGTTAATCGTAATTGGAACTCAGCTCTACGATTAACAGCAAATACCCTTGGGAAAGTTATTAATCCACCTCTTTTCCCTTTAGCAATGAGTTAACTAGTAAGACTTCTATCACTAAAATATTATCTCAAAAAAAAAAAAATTTCTTACAATCTAAAAATATTTTCTGGCTTTAAATAACCTGCAATGGGTTGATAAACTGTAGAAAACAAATCAACCAAAAACAATATGTGGATTGGCAGAAAAGTAACAACTTCTAAACACCAACCGAAATTTGTTCGTCAAATCTTGAACTCACCTGACAAATCCACAGTAAACGAAAATAGACAGGACATTTCTGAGGACCAATCAGCCTAGGCACTTATGAAATTGTTGCATTTTTTCTCTAATGTGGGACTCTACAATATCCAAAAGTTAACCATTTTTTGCTCAGAACCTTCCTAATAAATTTCTCAACATATGACCAAGGCCTGATGAACAAAGTTATTTAGAACAGAAGAAATCCCACTGAGTATACAAAGCAGTAAAAGTTGGTACGAGTAGCGAGCAAAGAGTGCGACAGCTCTGGAGAATGGAATAAAAATTTAGTTTATATTTAATTTGAATAAAGTGTTTATTTCATGTTTCACCTGCTTTTACATATTTCTCACATTTCTCAGTACTAGGCCATATAGGGTGCCTCCCCCTCCCAAATACTTGAGTGTTAGGGCATACAATGAAGGAGTTAACCCTGGACATCACCAAACCTCTGCCTGTCACTGGTTGGTTCACTAATGTTAGAAAACCTGTATTTCATTTGTGTACTAAGACATTGAGAAAAGGAAGAACCTCATTGATTTCCTTCTTCCATATAAAATCCAACACCAGGTGCAATATATTCAGTTCTTGTTGGAAAACTTCATCCTCATTTTCAAACACAAAAGGCACCATTCACGTATCTAACATAATACCTGGGTCTTTCAATACAAGCAAAAAACTCTTGCTTGAAAAATCCAACAAATATATTGGCCATTGTGTCGGCCCTAAAGGACTACTCATTGATATTTGCCTATACATGACTTTATTAAAGCTAAATTCCACAGACATAGTAGTGAACATCAACTGCATAAAGCTGTCTTCAGGATTACATGGTGGGAGGATATTTTTCAAATAATTCTCTTATTCATGATTATTTTGTTCAGTGTTTATGAAACTTGTATAAAAATTCCAAGCAGCCTGTTTAATTAAATGTTTAAATTCCAAACAGGCATGCTTATTTTTTAAGTTTGAAAAAAATTCTACTGTCATAACTATTCCAGATGGTACAAGTATTTGGCCTTTATTAAATAGACACATGAAAAACAAATAAAAATAACTGTAAAATGTGGAATTCATTTTTTCGTTTTATAAATTCATTTTCTGTTTGAAATGTCTCTTGTAGAAATTGTCAGCTGATACAGATGACTCTTATTTAGATGCCAAATGGGCCGATAATCATACACTGAAAAAACAATTCCAGGGTCTTACTGAGATCAAATGGGGGCCACGGTGATGAAGATTTGTAAGTAAATATCTCTATACTTATATTCTTTCTTTTTCTCCTTACACCTCTTCAGCAAAAAAAAAGTAAATGGTAGTTCAGTTTTTTTTTTTTCTCACATGTCATGCATGATGAATGAAACAATTCTATTATCTTTACCTGCTTGACAAGAAAATGTACAAATTGATTGGATAAAAAGAATTGTTTCAAATATTCATTTACTTGTTTTATTGAACTTAAAGTTTTAAATTCATAAGGCAGATATTAATGATATCGAGTTCAATACTGCAGGCATATGATATTGCTTAAAAATTATCTCATGTTACTATCTGCCAAGTGATTAAATTTTTTCTCTTGAATTGAAAAAGTCTTTTTGACATATCATGAAATGGACTTAAATATCTGAAAGTAAATATATTGCAAGTTCCTTCATTAAATACAGAAGTAAAACAAAAATAACTGTAAAATTTGGGATTTATTCATTCACATTATATATATATATATATATATATATATATATATATATATATATATATATATAAATCTTTATTTACATTTTATGAACAAGTTATAACAAATTTGTACACACTATTAAACAAACAAATCTTTAATATTTTTTTATAGCCCAGGGCTGCCAGGATTTATTTAAACAAAACAATCCTGGATAAAAAATCCAAATAAAGTCATGAATTGCTCCTTGTTTCTAAATGTTAACAGTATTATACAAATGGCTTGTGGCAATAAAGTCTGCCTTTGGAAGTAGTGCCATTTATTTGTCTGTAATGAGTTAATAAAGCCACCATATTAACTTTGTACAAACTGATTGGCCATATTGAAATGTTGAGTTGATATTTTATAAATCCTGGCATGACAAGGCTTAAAGTATTGGCTCTTAATTAATAAACTGTCTTACTTTCATAGAAAGCCTTTTGCTTAAAGATATAAGAATCTACTGTTTTAATCATTAAGCCTAAACAAAGAGAAACATATTGAATTTATTGATGATTATAATTAATGTTTACAGTTATAAAACTTTATTGCACTTCCTAAGCACTCATTTCCTGCAAAATTACATCAATCTTGATTTTGAGTTGTGTCCATCATTTCATGGTAACCAGGGAATTCTTCTTGAATTTGGTTGTATTTCTCTTCCCTTTATGTTTTTGTCTTTCTCCTAAAATCTTTAAATGTTTCTCACTGGCTAATAATGTGTGTGGTTGCTTCTTTGGCAGTAATAGATTGTCTTTGAATTGTCAGTAGACTTTTGGCACTTGTTTTACTGCAGAAATATTTAGGAACAATTTAATTTTTTTTTCATTAATTTTCGTTTTTCTTTTTTATTTTGGAAAGAAGCCAAAACCATGGCTAAATAATAGATTGTCACAATAAATTGTTAAAAATTGAATTTTTCTTACATTAAAAAAAAAAATCCAGGTATTTTTATATTCTGAGCACATTTTTAGTTAATATATACAAAATTTCATTGATCTGCATTTTTTTTTTTTTTTTTTTTTTTTTTTTTTTTAAATGCATAAATGAGATAGCAGCTCACTGCCCTATTTTGCATGATTTTTATTAACAAAGATGAATATTGGAAAAATATCCATTTAAAATTGATTCTACTGTTATAAACATTCTTAAAAAAACATTGTATGTTCCTTTTGTTTTTATGATTTAGTTACTTGAAATTTTTACTCATTTACTTTTTCACATTACAATAAAAATACTTTGGTTAACTCAGATTCTCATTAATTAAAAAATAAGGTTCATGTGTGCAGTAAAAAACAAAAAACTTAGCAATTTTGTAAATCATTAAGAAAACAATTGGAATCTAATAATTGCCATCTTATTTTAAGTAAACTTAATTATTTGAAAACTGTCAACCTACCAGTTGAAATATTTTTCTAATTTATTAATACTTTTATTACAAAAATGAAAAAAATTATTCTTTTTATCTGTAAGTATTGTTTTTGTTGTATTTCATTTATTGTTTCCTAATTAATAAAAAATAAGCAGAACAAATGAAAGTTCAAATAATGATTTTTGTTGTCAGTGACGGGCTAAAATCTTGTCAACAGCATTTCATCCCATGTCATAAAATACCTGATTTCTAACAGCAACATAAAACTGTTGCAAGATTAATTCATAATTTCTTGAAGATAAAATGGAGTTACAAGTTAAACTCTGAGCATCATCACAGTAAAGACATTTTACCTCTTTATACTCATTGTATAAAGTGGTTGTATTTTTCAACAATTTGTTGGCAATCATTGTCCTGTTTGAATTATCTCAATTTTAAATACATTTTATATAAGAACATTTTTCACTGGGTTCAAACTTTTTTTAAAAAATCTTTGTGCATTGTATTCTCTAATCAGGATCTTTTCATAGGAATTAATGACAGAAAAAATGTCTGATTTTGATCAGAGCCTCCTACATGTGCACATGTATCTCTGTTACCTGATGATGATTGGAGAATGTAATTAACACACAGAAATGCTTAACTACTTCAGATATTCCAAGTATTATTTTTGCTTTTTTACTTACACTAACTTCTGCTTTTATCAGATTTTTTTCTTCACGTTTTTTTGAATATCCATTTACACTGTCTTCCTGCCCTCTTTCATATTGAAGCCGAAAGGGGAAGAAAAGATTTCTATCAATTTCCAGAAGCATTTTTAATGCTATGTTATTTTGTTTAACATACTATTTTTTTTTTCATTTATAAAAGCATCATATGATTACAAGTTCTCTTCTCTGTTTAATATAGACCAGAATAGTTTGTTAAGCTCTCTTAGTCGATTTAGATAATTAACTTTCATGACACATATAAGTGTTGATATGAAGAGATTGAGGAAACAATTTAAATATTCAGATCCTCCTATTGTATTTTTCCATTATTTGATATATCAAAGAAAGAACAGTTTTACTTGCTAGTAAATACAGTTGTACAGTTGTAGGATGATCACAAAAGGAACAAAAATAAAGTCCTTAAGAAGACTCATTTTAAGTATTGCAAGTTTTGGTGGGTTCTTTATGCTAAAATTTACACAAAGTTATTAAAACCAGAATCAACACTTCATAGTTTACATAACAAAATTTCTATAGAACAATATGAAAACTGTGTTTAAATACTTTCTCAAAAGAATAAAAATTGTTTAGTTTTTTTTTTTTACATATGCATTCTGCCTATCCCCACTTGAATAGAGAGGTTAAAGGTCAGTTTGATTGATGAAACTGGAGTTGTCCAATGACCTTCAGCCACAAATGTGCCCCACATTCAGGGCAAGTTTTGTCCACAGAAGTTTATTTGGACTGTACACTCATCTGAAAGTGAAATTGAAATTCACAATGTTTCAGTTGGTATTTTCCCATATGTAACAGGTGAAGCAGGGGGATTTATCAAACCATCTCCATGAACCTGGGTCAGCACCCTCTTATATTCTCTCTATTAGGAGTTGCAGGACTCCATTCATCTGCAGGTAGTTAATTGGTTGAAAATTTACACTATAAATTCTTTAAAAAAAATGTTTTAGTAAAGGTATATCACCTCTGAGACCTTAAATGGTTGTATAGAAAAACTATAAACTTAATTCAGAAGTTATTACAGTAAATAACATCAGTTGTAATTTACAAAGAAAGCTGGTTTGTATTTAACTAAGATATATTGTTACAATATTTATATGATCTAGCATGCTCTCTCCTTAGTTAAACTATGGAATTAATAAACCAACTGTTTATAATTGTATTTTTTTTTTTTTTTTTTTTACTTATTCTACTTTTTTTTTCATAACAGCACTTTTGTTCAGCTCTTGAGAAGTTTTATATTGTAAATATAACCAGGGTGGCAAACAACCTGCAGGGATGTAGGAGTTTTGATGTAATTAATTGTATTTAAAAAAAAAAAAAAAAACTAAGTATCAATGATTGAGATTCAATCCATCACCTGTTGAAGATCTGGAGAAACATTGAAACATCCTGAACTTTTTAACTCTTGTCTGAATGTAATGTCTGAACAAACTGCATCTGGAAACTGCCATCATCTGATAATTTTCTGTCACATTTTCAGAAATAGTTTAGACTTCTGTTTCCAGGATCTGTGCGTAATGTTGCAGTACGAGGCCCAAAACCCACAAAGTCTATAAATTCGTCAGAAGTCGCTCTGCGCAGTGGTGATGGGGAGGAGTTTCCAATATGGTTGTTTCGCACTGGGGTCACATGTTGGCTGTGGGTCGGTTCAGTCAAGTCCAGCTTGGCCTGTGTTTTTCTCTTGCTGACCACAATTAGCCTCACAATGATTGCTAGCAGCAAACATATGGTACCAACACACACACCAAGGATGAAGTACAGGGTTGCTTTTTCTCGGTTTTCTGTAAATATAAAATTTTATATCTAATTAACCATTGTTAAATATTCAAAATTTTATGAATGTTGGGCATTGGTTTGAAAAATGAAAACTAGTAGGTATCAATCAATAGGCACATGGAATTGAATAGAAAAGCTTTTTCATTCTTAAAGAAAGATTACATTTAATGTATTAAGTTAACATCATTTTAGACATTATAGAATCAGTACATTAAAAGTAGGGTTGGACAAGAGTTAAATATTTTGCAGTATTATTATAAACATTCAAAAACCTGCATACATGGAAAACCTTATATATTTGCAGTAAATTCTGAATTTAATTTCTTCATTTTAATTTTATTTCGCAAGATATTTAGTTCTCCAAGTTATATTTAATATTACTGGAGTAAATATTTTTCTTGTTCTAGATTCTTTAATTTGTAAAAAAAATAAAAAAAGATTGTTTTAACATATACTTTAAAGTTTTTCTCAATTTAATTTTAATTACAATATATAGAAAGTGCTGAAAAGTTATCAGCTCAACTTGCTTCCCCAAAAGCTAATGAAATGACCAAATATCAGAATTTATTTTGCAATCTGTTAAGCTGAGAATTTTAAGCATATTCTCACATTTCATTTTTTTTAAAGAAAATAACTTTACTCAATTGTAAATATATATCAAGAATGACTTTATCTGCAACTAAGAAACATTTAAAAGATTTTATACAAATAATCTTATTTGATAATTGGATGATGAATCCTATGGATTCTGGTAGGTTAATAGCATCAAGTTATGATACCAACAATAGTTAGTCAATCTGATACTTAGAATTGTTGGTAGCCAATAACAATAGTTAGTAGTTTGCTGTTTTCAAATGTAGATTTATGCTGTCAAACTATGACTAAAAAAAAAAAAAACCTTAAAAAACTGTCAATACAAATGTCACTTTTCCTTATGTTTTATTCATTTTTTTTTTTTTTTTTGACATTCTTCTAAGACGTACATGCAAGAACAGTTTTTGTTATTGAGGTATTAAAAATATTTTTTCCAATTGCTAAATTTAAAGTAAAAATTTAACAGTTAAAATGGAAATAGTTTTTAAAATATAAACAAATATAAATTTCTACGCACTTTTGCCTTAGTAAATTGATTTCTCTTTTTTGATTAATTTAACTTGAAATTATGGTCAGACTCATTACAGTGAGCATTGCGTGTATTGTTTTGTAAAAGTTCCCTTTTGTGTTCATAATTTCTCAAGTTTTCTCCTATGTATTCTATGTAGCAAATCTTACAGGTGATAAAACTTGAAGGTGGAATTTATTCTATCTTACTATTTTATTTTGTATTCAGTCTCTTATTGTTTATATTAAGTAATAGTAACAAATTTTATGTTATAGCTTATATATATATGTATATTCTTTTCAATTATCGTTGTAATAGAATTGGTAATTTTAATTTGCTGCATTTGCCTTAATGGTTCAGTCTATTATTTTGATATATTTTACGAGCTTTCTGTTTCACATTGGATATGAAATAATTAGAATATTGGATGAGTTTAAAAGTATTTTCAATGTATTTTTCCACATCATGTAAATATTGAAGACTACAAATTCTGTGTGTTATTAAATAGAATCTGATAATTATTCCAAATTTATTTTGTTGTTGTGAGAATAGAAATTTATGAAGTCATTTTTATTAGTTGATTTGTGATGGACATTTAGTTTTAGGTTATCAGTATAGTGTAACATAATATCTAGGAAAGGTAATGTGTTGTTTGTTTCATAAGTACATTCTGAATTAGGTTTAATTTTTTCAGCTATGAAATAATAAGCAAGTCATTCACTTGTGGCAAACTTAACAGATTGCTGAAATTGTAGCTACATATTTTGTAGATATAAATTTTAATTGCAATTCCTGTTTCAGATGAACTACAATAATTTTGGGTTGGTAGATTGTCCTATTTGTTATTAGTGCATAATAAAAGTTGTTAAATCAACTGAAATCAGAACAGGCCTGCAAAACTTAACAGATTATTGCTTCTTGGTAGATAAAAAGAGGTACTTTTATGTTTAAGAGCAAATTTAAGATTTTTAAATAAAAGAAATTGGCTAATTTCTAATGTTTCACTATTCGGAAAATTGATAGTAACTAAATGAATTTAAAAAGTGGTGTCAAGTTCATTCCAATTGCTGAATTGATGTGGCTTGTTATTACGTCTTCAGCCTAAAGAAGAATATCTTTGTGTTCATTGTTTTTTTGTTTTTTTTTGTGGAATGTAAAATTAAGTGAATGAAAACAGGTATTGTATTTTTTTAGTACAAGGCTGACAAACTTGATGAGAGAGAGATATGCAGTAGTTTTATTTTTTATTTTTAAGTATTTCAACCTAAACAAGGTGATAATACTACTAGGATGCAGGAAGGTTACAAGAAGTGAAAGAATGAGAAGACGCTTTAGTGAGGAAAAGGAAAATAAAGGAACAGGAGAGAAGTGCAAGAAAAGAAACTATTAAAAAAGAATAGACAAATCTAGAAGTTCTGTTGAATAGCCCCTTCGTTCAGGGAGTCTTTTAGGGAAATGTAGTCAATTCCATAATAATATTTCCTTCGTCTTTCTCATCTTCTCCTGGACTGGTGTTGAAATATTTTTGGGGTCCAGAGATAAGAGGTCAACAAAAGGGATATTAAACTTAGGTATTTTTATTCAATACGTTAACATGTACATTTCTAACTAGACAGTGGGGCCGTTATCTCACCCCAACTTGGGAGCACCTTCAAGACACGAAGAAACCCATCTACATTCTTCAACATGTATATCTCAACTCCTGAAAATCCCTTTCTGTATCTTTCATTCCCAGACTAGCTTTAGCCAATCAAAATCGACTTCCTTTGTTTGCCTGTATCTGACCTCAAAGGTCAAAATGAGGAAGTCAGAGCAGAAATATAATTCTCTAAAAAAATAATAATCTGCTAAACTATTATTTAACAGTTCAACAGTAAAACAGTGACACCTACTTGCCAATCTAGCAGTACACTTAATGAAGTTGATTAATTAAGGAGGAAAAGCTCATCGGAACAATTGACATGAAAATATTTGTAGAAAAGACTGGGAAGTAATGTTGTGTTATTGAGAAAGTGACTGAAGTCAAGATGTCAGGATTGATTACATTACAGATCCTTCTTTGAATTTTGTCAAGAATCTAGAAATATATAGTAGGAGCACCAGACCAGATATGAAAACAGTATTCAATGATGAATGGTAGATTTATAAATGTACAAGATGAATTCTGACAAGAAAAATTGTCTGGCAGTTGATTGAATATAATGATTTCACTTCATGTCAGTGGAAAACATGAGCCGAAGAATGCATAGAGTGTTGCTCTCCTGGAGTTTAACATCAGTCATGTTGATTGGTAGGTGGAAAAGGGTTGTATATAGTGATTAAATGAAAGCAATTTTGTTTTGGAGAGGTTAAAGTTTATAAGCCATTCTTTGTCCCAGTTAGCCACTGATTGGAGGTCCTTTTCAAGAGCAGTTGCCAGTTTTACTTTGTCAGATCTGTTAGACTTGCTATTAAGACTGGAGTAAATAGTTGTCATCTTCATAGATACCTTGTTGGGAACAGATAACATCAGGAAGGTCATTGATGAAGATCAAAAACAGTGTAGGTCTAAGTATAGAGCCCTGGGGGACTTCTGCATTAATAGGAAATGAAGAAGTGTGTCCATTAAACAGGACTTTTATTACATGATTTGTTAGAAATGATTGGTTTAGGCCAAATATTCATCCAAAAACACCATGGCCCTTGAGCTTTTTTAAAAGGCCAACATGCCAAACCCTATCTAAAACCTTTATTGGCAGTAAAAATGATGTAATGGAAGCTATATCAGTATTAAAAAATCTTTTGTTGTCAAATTATATTGTCAATAAACTGTAGTGTAATTTCTAGTTTAGAGTTTTCTTTTTCCATGATAAGGATTAAGAATATTTGAATCCTTTTTAAGTGACTTCATATTATGAAGAAATTTATCTTTTTGTGTTACAGGTCTCTGAGGGTTTTCATTTAATCTTTGTTAGATGCAAAGTAATCAACAAATTAGACCTTTTAATAAACACAGGTTGAGTTTGTTTTGACAAAGTAACTACAAATAATGTGAGATGCAATTTCATCCATAAAGATAGCAGCTAATAAAATTTCTGACATTTTCTCTGTTAAATGATAACTTTTACAACATGTTTTTGATTCCTTTTCTGGGCCATGTTACACTTTTATATATATATATATATATATATATATATATATATATATATATATATATATATATATATATTCAAACAAAGATCATTAATATAACAGATAATGAATGCATATTATGTTTTATCATGAGCCTTTCCAAGCATCATATAATGGCTTTAGTTTCAAGAGAAAAAGACAAAAACTGTCCAACATTTAGATATTTCTTTTTTATGTGTTGTCAATCTAAGCTTTCAACTCACAGAGTGATTAAATAGACATTATGACAGATGTTTACCATCACAGATGACATCCTGTTTTGTTTACATAGAAGTTTGCTATGCGATAACAGTTGTGGAATAGCAGACACAGTTTGTAAATTCGTAATGCGGTTCTATGATGTCGTACATGACAATGTGAGAGAAAGAAATATCAACAGAACTATAGGTTTAAATGCATTGTATTATGTTGTGAGTGGTTTGAAATGTAATTTTATTAAGTGTTGGTTGCTTTGTTTTAATGTAGATGGCTTCCAATATCTTAAGGTTCTTTTTACTGTATGTATGTGAGCTGAATGCTTAGATCAATGACCAATATAATAAAAAAATATTCAAATGTTGGACAGTTTATTTTCTTTTGAAACTAAAGCCATTATATGACACTTGGAATGGCTCATGATAAGACATAATCATTGTCTGTTATATTTAACAATATATGTTTGAGTAATGATCTACTACCCCTATACAATATATACATATATATATATATATATATATATATATATATACACACACACACAATCTGTCTGAAAAGTAATGGGTCTGGTGTCACAAACAATTTATTTCAATTCCAAACAATAAGCTACATGGTTTCCCCTTTAAAGTAATCCCCTTCAAGTTTAATGCATTTTTCCATCTTTTTCTTGCCATGCTTCTTGAAGGATTCTTGTTGGATACCCTTTAACCATTGTTATAGCCCTTTTGATGGCCTCCATGCCTTCAAAACAGATCCCCTTGATGACCTGCTTGAGATTGTGGGAAAAGGAAAAGTTACATGGAGCTAGATCAGCGAGGTTTTTCAAGTATGGCAATTTTCTTCTTGGCCAGGAACTGCCAGATGCTCAAGCTGTTGTGAGCAGGTGCATTGTTGTGTTGAAGCAGCTATGATTTGTCCACCTACAACTGTCAGCTATTCTCATGCACTGAGCCAAACAAAGCCCACAAGATCTCTTTGTAGACTTGCTGATTGATCGTCTGGCCCTGTGGCAAGAACTCATTGTGGACAATGCCTCTCGTATTGAAAATTGGATAAGTCCCATTACTTTTCAGACAGACCTCATACATACATACATACACACACACACACACACACACACACACACACACACACACACACACACACATATAAAGTCAGTGCTAATGGCACATTAAAAAAACTGTCTGTTTTGGTGTAGAGTATTTTTATATGCTGAACCCTTGATTTTCTTCTTTTTTTTTTTTTTTAAACAGATAAGATGCAGTTTGTAACAACTGATGAAGTCCAAATGAGAGATACTTTTCATGCGATCCATAATTGATATAACTTCTAAGAAGTGAAAAAAGAGAAGATAAGCCATAGTGAAAGAAATGTTTTCATCTTGCCAAAACTGACTCTGATTGGTATTAATTTGTTTAGAATTCATTTACACAATATTTGAACTGAATAAACATGTGCTTAAAAGTATTTATGTAAAGAAAGAAAGAAAATTGGTTTTTCAGTCATTGCTAGCCTTGAAAGTGAGCTTTGAAAAAAGTGATCAGAAATTAAAGTGGAATACCTACAACAAGGCTCAGATTTTTTGTTATTGAATTTTATATCAGGTAAGTAAAGCTCAAGGTATTACTTTTATATTCAACAGCTCACTGAGTGTCCTATTATTGTGGTCTTGTAGCTATTTGTTGTCAATAACCATAGTGTAATACATTCCTTTTCTCCAAAAATAACAAGACATCAAAGGATCTCTTTTCTTGTAACTCCACTGATATGCTATTGTTTATATAATTTATGCTAATTATTTTACTTATATTTTTCTTACATTTAAATTAAACATTTGAGAATATATTTCACTTGATAAAAATAAATTTCTTGAACCCTAAATATCTTGTAAGTCTATTTTAGTTTTTAAAAACTAACTTGCTTTGAATTTTTAACCTTTTAAAAATGGGTTTGATGCTTTCCTTTTTGATATGTCAATGAGACATGAACTGATGAAAGAAATATTTTAAAAAATTTGAATTTATTTAAGTTTATTTATTTTTTATCAAATTAATCAAATTTTCTAAATTTTTAATTTGGAAATTTGGTCAAAAAGTTAAAAGTGAAACCAAGATACAAGATGAGAAAACAAAAAAAAAAACATTTGTACGACAAGTTTTTTTTTTTTTTTTTTTTTTTTTTGAATCTATAAAAAATCAGTTATTTAATTATGATAAAAGCTTAGGTACATATTCATTGATGAAAAAGGTTAAGTGTGTGGGAATCATTTTTTTTAAGTTTATCAGTCACATCCCACTTTCAAATTTCAATAAAATATTTTTTCGAATATTTACATTTTTACAAGGATAAATTCATACAGAATTCCTATTAAAATTTTTATATAGAAAATATATTCTTAATATGAAAATTTTTTTTTTTAATGTTTTAAAATTATTTTCCTTGGGAAATATTTAAATGTTATTAAATTCTATCAACAGAAACATTACTTTAGTTCAGTGAAGAGAATGAATCATGTTACATAGAATATTTCCCACTGTCATTCATTTGTTTAACATTGTTCTGATATATAGAAATTTATATAACATATTCTCCAATAGATTAAGAAAATATTTCATTTGACTTTTTAGCATGCTATATGAGATGATCCTAAATTTAAGCAGATTTTCATCAATCATAGCATAATATAATTTTCAATGATATAGCAAAACCTCTTCTAAAACCAGCTTTAAATACACAAAATTAATACATTTAAAATTTGTAAAATAAAAAAATGAAGGTTTAAATGTAGTTGTCTTAAAAATCTGACATAATAAATTACTGTAATTTACAAAAGTTGAAGTGATTTTTAAATGAATGAAAATATTATTAAACCTACCACACACTTCACAATAAACCACAGAAGTTTCGAAGGTGTCAATATCAATTTAATAGATTTCATTTTTAGGTTAAAGGGAGTTAACTATTTCTCATACACTTTTATAGCAATCGTTAATGTTTGATAAATACAAATGGTTTTAGTTTTGTTTGCCGATATCAAATGATGTCACATTTTAGAAGACTGTCAGTAAACTAATTAAAACATCATTGACCACAGAGAAAACATTTCAAAGTTTAAAATTTAAGCCCCATATACCTTATCGAATTAACAGTTTTTAAACTAATGTAGGAATTAGTATAGTCAAACCAAATATCTTTTCATCTGTCATTTGATATCCAACTAAATTGTGTGTTAGCACGTTTTTGATAGGAGGGTAGTTGCTCAAAAAACTGACTGCTCATATTTCAACCATTCAGCACTTTTTTTTATAAATTAAATCCAAGAGTAATAAATCAGGCAGTTTATATTTCTCTACTTAAACTCGTATGTTCAGTAAATCTTTTTATCCCATAACCCGCCATCCAGGGTTGTTGGGGTGCTACATGGTGGCTTACTTAGCAAGAAACCTCCATTGGATCCAGTTATTGTCCAGCATAATATTTGCCAGTCCATTTGATGACATTGTCTGACCATCTCTTTCTTTGGCATCTAAATCTCCTTGTAATCTGGTTATATGGCCATACCACTTTAGCTTCCTCTTCTTTATAGAGTCAACCTGTCTTTGTAGCCATTTATCTGATGACTCACTCTTCTGTGCATCTCTTCCTTCGTGATGCAGTTGATGTAGGAAATACCAAGTAGACATCTGAAGTATCTTGGATCTGCTTTTGGAGTTCAGCTGTTAGACTCCAAGACTTGCAAGCATACAGGGATACCAACAAGATGAAGGCATGCAACAATTTTTTTTTATTTTTAACGATGAGCTTTTTCTCTTTCCATGTAAGTTTCAATCGTATCCTTGCAGCTATTGTTACAATGTCTTCTGGCTTGGATCCATCGTGGGTGATGATTGTACCAGGGTATTGGTATTGTTTCACTGTCTCCAATTATTGACCACTGACTATAATTGATGTTCCTATGGGTTCCTCATTATTTCTCATCAGTTTTGTTTTATTGTCATTGATTTTCATGCCATATCTGTGGATGCTTTTTGGTCCAGATGCTTCACTACATTAGACAGTTCATCTTCACTTCCAGCCAGGCTGTTGATGTCACCAGCCAGGCTGAGGGTAATAATCATTTCCCCTCCAATACTGACTGTGCAGATATTGTTTCCAAGGGCATCTGACATTATTCTTTCCAGGAAGATATTAAAATGTGTAGGCATCACTAGACATCCTTCTGCATGCTGACGGATATTTGGTTTTCATCATTCTTGGTACATCTCAGTGTTCCCTGGCAAAAAATGCACTGGTGCACTGTTGCTATAGCTGTTGGATTGTTTGAATCGGCTTATGGTCAATGGAATATTTCTTCATAGTAGTTCAAAGTGCCTCATGCAGTTGAATGCCTTTTTGAAGTCTATGAATATGTGGATGATGTCTTGCTGGTGTTGGCTATTTTTCACATTGTACATGGTCATTGAAAATTTGCTCCATTATGCTTCTTTTGTGTCTGAAGCCAGTGAATTCTTTAGCAGTTATTTCTTCCACTTGCAGTCTTAGTCTATTTAGGATTACTTTTAGTATAACTTTGCTCACATGACTGTTGAGGTTTATTGTTTTATAATTTTGGCATAGTGATGATAAAGGATTGTGTCCATGATGTTGGCCATTCATTGTCTTTTCAGATCTTATTGCAAATGATTGCAAGAATATTGATCACTGACTCTCTTAAATTCTTGACCATTTCTGAAGAAAGAGTAAATTTATTCAATAAAATCGCCATTGGCTTCAACCACAGCCTCCAGACAACTTTGGAATCTCCTCCATCTATTCTGGGCAGTCTCCTTGTTTAAGTTGGTGAAATCTACCATAATCCTTGCCTTCAATTCATCTTTGGTGTTTCAAGGAGTTTTGTTGGTCTCTCACTTAACTGTGTCCCATACATAATAATAAAGGGCGGTTGCAGTCTGGAGAGTTTGGTGGCCAGATGTAAGCGGTGATGTGGTCACAGAAATTGTCTGAGAGCCATGACTGGGTTCTGTTTGTGTGGCATGGTGCAGAGTCCTTTTGCCAGAGATAGGGTATTCCAGCAGCTGCCCTCTTGACTTAGGCAGCACTACCTCCTCAAGGCACTTGATGTAGGCCTCCGTGTTCAGTCTGAGGCCCTATGGGAAGATGAATGTAGGCATAACGTCGCCATCACTAGTGATCATTCCAAACACCATGATGTTGTTTGGATATTTGGTTTTCATCATTCTTGGTACATCTTTTGGGGGATATAGCAAGCAATGGTTGTTCTGTGTGTTCACCATCTTATCCTGGCAGAAATTTTTCTCATCTGAGAAAAACTAAGCATGTTCAGTAGGAGGGAGTGCTTAAGTTTGTTCAGAAGTTTTGTAGTGAAGTCTTTCCTGTTGTTCTTCATGGCTTGGTATAAAAATTGGCCCTTTCTCATCTTGTATGAGTAAAGCTGAATGTCTTCATGCACTATCTGTCTGATAAGAAACTCAGACACTCCTGTGTCCCTGGCTGTGGACCTGATTGACTTGGAGGGATCATTTTCAATCATGGCCTGGATCTCACCAATAAATTCAAGAGTTCTTATTGGAATGATCAGAGTGAATTTATCTTCGTAATCACTATTAGATTCATCCAACTCTTTCCAAATCCTCAACACTCTGAAATGTTTATACTGGAGCTTCTGGCACGAATGCCAAGCAGTACAGCATGCCATTTCCAGATTTCTGGCAGAGTGAATTGTGTCATGGTGTTCTTTTTTTCACAGATGGTGCCCAACTGATCCTACTATACTGTGCTGTTGACAAAATCAAAAACAGACAACAAGCATAAAATGGCAACAATTTACCCATCGTATCCCGAATATGCATGCAAATCAATAAGTTCATAGTCTAATGAAAAAAAATCCCAACATTCAGCTAATAACTACAAGTGAAGCTATGAAGCTATTTGCATGCGTGTAGATTTTATTAAGAAATGCAGCTATCCTTTTTTTAAATTGTTTTAATAAAACTTTCAAATATTTAATGTTTACAATTTCCAATTATGAACTCCATTTGGAACAAATTATTTACTCTCTTTTCATTCAGTATCTAACGGAACTTCGTGTATATACGATAGATTAAATAATAAATGACTTACTTCTTAAAAGATAAAACAATCCCAGCCAATCAGCAACAACATTCATAGCCTTTTCTTTGCTCTTTTTCCCTCTTGACGTTGTGTTGATACAGTGTAAGGTCCACTCAGAATTCGGTTCAGTGGAGACAGAATTAGAGTCTGACCCAGAGTTACCTCCCCTGACCTCTCTAATGGTTCCACCTAAAAACAATGAATTATTTTAAGTGTTTTAGTCTTTACATATTTTTATTTTTCATAAATGTAAAAATGAATAAAAATGTTTTAAATTGGACAAAGAGAAAAATATAGTAAATACGAAACATTTAAAAAAAAAGTTTTAAAAGAACAAAGAAAAAAACTTGTAACAAGTAATGAAGACATGAGAAAATAAATATTCAAATTTTAATTAGGATTTATCTGATTTATGTCATTTTATCACAATTTCATATTTACTTGTGTTTTATCAATATTTCTTAAAAAAAAAAAAAAGGTTTTGTAGCAGATTTTGGAGATTTTATGTTTTAACACTTTATATAATTAACATCTGGAAAGAAAATAAATGCAAAAAATGGGAAAATGTAAGAATTAAGTGGAAAACTTGAAATTTTTAAAATTAAAATATCAAGAAAAAAAAAACAATTTAAAATGTAAATATCAAGAAAAAAATGTAAATTTACATTTTCTTTCAAGAAAAATGCAATTCTAAAATTTAAATTTTAAAAATAATGTAGTTTGATTCTATTTTAAGTAAACACAAAGTAATAGTCACTTGAAAAATAGTTGCATAAAATGTTTTTATATAGATTATTATAATACATTGTTATTGAAGACAAAAAAATTCATGAAAGTGATATTTTCATATTTTTAATTTCACAGACATTTTTATGTCAGTCTTCCAAAATAGGCTTATAAGTTCCAAGCCTCAAAACAAAACTGTTTTCACATATTTTTTTTAATAATAAAGTGTGTGCCAGTCCAGAAGCTTCAGGGATATTATTCCTTAAACTTCACATCTCTCTCTCTCTCTCACTTACTCTCACACACACACACACACACGACTTCCTTATGTCACTGGTACACACTCACCAAATGAAACCATATGGTAAGTCTACTTCAAGAGGACATAATGACAAATAAAAGGAAATAATTGCTGCAGTTTTACAACTATAAAATAAACTTTGATATTGAAATAATTTTTTTTCTAGATTTTGTAATGAATTAAATCCTAATAAATAGACAGTGAAATATCAACTAGGAAAGATAATTTTCTGAATTAGTTTTTGATAAATTGGAGAGGATTGGAAAGAAAACCATTCAAATGTGTTAATTAGGAAATTTCCTGCAATATTATTTTAATGTGTAGAATGTTTAGAATGTTTTTGAATGTGTGATTTAGAAAGTGAAAACTTAAAATAGAAATAATGAAAATATTTTATTTATATATAAACTAAATAGCAAATATTTTCATTTTTAAAGTATTTGCTAATTTGAATTTTTTATTGGAAATTATTTGATTGTAATGTTCAAAAATGAATATGTTGGGGGAAATGAAATTAAATACAAATAAAGGTTTTATTTTTTCTTTGATTCACTCTCTGTAAAGAACTGGACTAATTTACTTTTATGACAGATTATTGATGAGTTGATGCTGTACAAATAAAACTCACTTTTTTCAGTAATTCAACTTTATCTGCTATGGATAATGAAAGCTGTTTGCAATTTACATTATGAAAATTAATTCTATTGTTCATTGGACTGTATTTGCTTTCAAGTTCATGTCAATAGCTACTAGTGTCACCAAAGCAATTGTGGCAAACTCAATGGGATGACATGAGAAATTTGAAATTTTGATGTTGTTTACATTAGTAGTGAAACTGAACTCCATAGACTTGGATTAATGATGGTTGTAATCATTTCTGTTAAAGAAGAATAAAATCTTTGAAATACTTTATGAAGATATTTCCTCCATTAAAGTCAGAAAACAAAGAAAGTCAATGTTTAAGAAAAACAAAATTATTCTCTTTGCAGGAAATAACTGCATATTGTAGTTGGACTATTGTTTGATGTCATATAATTTAAAAAAAGGCAAAAATCTACAAAAATAATTTTCAAATAAAATCATTAAAAAAACAAACTGATAAATTATCTATAATATAATTACATTTTATTCACTCATATAATATTATTGATATCAACTCTTTGCTCTCTGCCGCTATCATTGGTGATTTTTCAATTTTACATGACTTATTTTGCTTCTAAGAAAATGGTAGAATAAAGTGTAAATATCAGTTGATAATTTGTGTGAATGTTTACCAACTGAAAAACCTTGGATCAGTGATATAAACAGGAATATAGATTACTATGTAGAAATGGTATTGATCTTGGTTAGTGTGGTGAAATAGTTGATTGAGTAAAGTTTTACAACCACGAAAAATGGCAAGGTGTGAATAATAAACAAGAATATTAATATCTACAATACCATCTTCATTTCAGAAAGTTTTTCTGTATCCTGATTGTGATGAATATATTCTTTGATGAAAATTTAATTTTGAAATGTATTTATTATCCTGCAATAACACAATTTTTCCAAGAAAATCTTTAATGGATCTTTGAATGGTAAAACAAATTATGAAAGAGCCAGTATATTTGAAAGAGTGTAGGTAGATAAGTTGTATCAGTTTATAGATATTTATATGAAAAAAACAAACAAAACCACTTTGGGCACATCTCTTGAACACAAGTATCATGAGAGATCTTATATAAAATGTTTGTTGGTGATAATAAACTCAAATCTGAATTCTTCAATAAAGTAACCCAGAGAATAAATCAAAGAAATGGTAGGATCAATGAATATGAAAAATGAATTTTTATTCTCTCTTAAAATACTGTATTGATTTTTTTTTTTTTTTTTTTTTTTATATCATATAAGGAGTTGATAAAAAATAAATGCAAGTGAAATTTCATTATTATTTATTATTATTGGCAGGGTGTGGGGTATATTGTGATCCCATAATCTGTGGATACTGTCTCTTAATCTGTATCTCCTTGGTTTAAGATAAGAGCCAACATTTTGAAATTCAGTTTTCATGTCAACTCTTCCAGCTTTCTAGATCTAGGCAAAGTATTTATAGTGATGAGATTAACTGCTTACATAATCAGAAACATTTGGTATTCATTGACTGAACAGTATTACTATCAGTGGAAATTTATGAAATCCTTTTCTTAAAACAGTTTTTTAGTAAATTAGACTTATTAGTCTAATAAATGTTGCCCTTCTTTTTAATACTGAAGGGCATTTCCTTGCAATCCTTTTGTTTTTGATAATGTGGAAAATTAATAGCTTGATTACTTGGTTACTTTCTCTTCTTGCACAACCCATTTTTACTATTGCTGTTGAAAGTAAACAAGTGATGTGGTTTTACTTATTTGGTAAAGCTCTTTGTGATTTTGTAACACCAATGCATAAAGTCTGATAATGGATGATCATCTTCTTTAAGATTTGTAAGATTAATTTGTCTAAAGTCATTTTAATCATTTATCTGAGATAATGGTTGTATATAGATGATAGACATCTCTGAATGAGTTGGATGCCATACATAACATCTGTATGAAAGTCCAGATCTGAGAAGGCTATTTAAGAATATGACTCACATTTTCAATTTCTATAAAACTTAAATATCATTCAAAAGGTATTTGCAACAGAAGAAATGTACGCTACCTGGTCGAAGTTTTGGAATGTTAGCTAAAGGGTTCAACTGTGCAATATCAGCTCTAAACTCAGGTGTACTTGGTGTTGGACTGTATATAACAACAGGTACAGCAGTTTTTGAGGAAGGGGTTGTGGCAGTTGAAGTGGTGGTGGTGGTGGTGGTGGGGGTGGTCATTGTTGTTGTAGTAGTGGTTGATGTTGTTGTTGTTGCCGTTATGTCACTGGTCACTTTATTTTTCATCTGGAAGTGATGGATAATAGCTGGATCCTGTTGACCTCTGACATCAGGTTCCCATGATTGACCTGTGATTACAGGTTCTTTAATCTCTTGCTGTGATCTTCCTTTTGATTTCCTTCGGTGTGGATGTGGGGTGACCTTCTTCAATTTGTGGTCCTGTGCATTAGTCCTCAGAATTCGTTTTGGTACTAAAAAAATAAAACCAAAGCAAAATTTAAAATACTAATAAGGATTTTCACAAAATGATTTGAATGTCATCGCATGTTTTGTATATACAAAAAAGTGCTTTTTAGTATGTCTAATTTGGAGTCTACAAATAATGTTTAGACATTGAGATGTTTTAAAATATTTTGTTTAAAGTTTATATATTTTTCATTCATGTTCATTATTTGTGACTGAATGAATAAGTTTATCTGTTTGATAAAAGTCTATTTTCAAATTTAACCAAGAATTTAACTATCAAGAAGATTTATTAGTAATTAAATTATCTACCTTTAATTCTTATTATTTTATATTAATTATTATGCATTTATTCATTAATAATGTGAGATATATTTTATTCTTAATGGTTGTTGTTATTAAATATAGAAATATATTTCAACCCAGTTTTGGGATTCAAATTGTTCTCTCTCTTTTATGTTCCTAAATTTTTGTTGATGGATATAAGTGCCAAAAGAATATAAGAACCAATTCATGAACTTTGGTAATTATCTAGAAACATGTAAAAGGAGATACAGGTTCATATGCTGACAAAGTGGGCATCTTTTTCTTTAATTAGATTTCTTGAATATTCAGGCCAATAGATAAAAATAAATATACTTTTTTAAATAAACGAAGTGTCTACTCAAATATGGGTATCCACTAAAAACGTTTAAAGTGATAAAAATATGTTGTATTAATAAATAAAATATCCATTACTTCTTTTATATATATATATATATATATATATATAGAGTGTCTGTAACTTTTTTTAAACAAAATAATAACAATGATAGGCAATTTGCCCATCTCTTTGTAAGGGACACTTCCAATGACATAATAGAAATAGAATTTTCTGTTACTTTCAACTTTGACAAATGAAATACTATCATTACAAATCATTTAGTTATCTGCAATTATTTTTAGCTTGTAAATAAAGGAATAATAATTTTGTAATTGAACTGTACTTATAAGATATCGGAAACTTCAATACTGCTAGAATTTTTTAACAGCACAAGTAAATTAATTTGAATATTAAATCCGCAATAATTGATCCAATTGTCTACATGTTATTTGGGGTGATTCAGGCATAGCCAAACACGAACTTGTTCAAATCTAGTGAAAAGCTTCCTTTTGTATTTTATTTATTTACTTTTTCTAAATATATTTTTTTTCTTAAATATTAAGAATTTCAGTTACATTTCCAACACATTAATAAAATTGCAACACTTGAAATTATGATTGGGTCACTGTAAGTACAATTACAGTTTATATACAGTAGGTAAGTATACAGTGTATATATATATATATATATATATATATATATATATATATATATATATATATAAAATGGTACTTTGACTTATGAGTGTCCCAACAAACGAGTTTTTGGAGATATGAGCAATCTCTTAGCTGATTTTTTTTGTTTTGAGTTGAGAGCAAAAATTAGGGGTTATGAGTCAGTTTCAGTTACCCTACTGCTAGTTGGTGTAGAGAATGCCACAGTGAATGCTGCAATATTCACCCAGCCTCCTCATCCACTTTAAACAGCTTGCACTGGAAGCACAAGTGTTGAGCTCACATTTGTGTCTGCAGTTATTTTGCAAAATTGTTTTTCCAACAATGAGTCTGAAGAAATTGAGTGTGAAGGACAGTGCTGAGAAGAGGAAGAAGAAGTGGATGATATGCATTGAATTAAAGAAAGAAATTATCAAAAAACATGACCAAGTACTAGTTGACATGGTGAAGCAATATGAGCACTTCTATGATCTGCACCATATTGAAGCAGAAGGATTCAATAAAGGTTATAATACCAGCCAAGGACATTAAAATAATTTCTAAACAGTGGACATCTATCCATGAAGATATGGAGAAGCTGAGGATGGTGTGGAGATGGAGAAGCAGCTTGCAGGAGATAGAGGCTATTATATGCAAGAAGGTATGAACTATTTACATTAATTTGCTGCAGCAGACCCCAGGCACTTCAAAGGACAAGGTATCAGGCAAGCTGTTTAAAGCCAATCAGAGCTGGTTCAAGAATTTTAAAAAGAGGATCAGCATTCACTCTGTTGTCAGACATAGGCAGCGAGTGCAGATATGAAGGCAGCTGAGTATTACCTCAAAACTTTTGCCGTAATTATAGCAGCCAAAGGATACATACCTCAGCAAGTCTTCAACTGTGACAAGACAGGACTTTTTTGGAAGAAAATGCCAAGGAGAATAACAGCAGAAGAAAAGAGGATGCCAGGCAACAAACCCTTGAAGGATAGGTTCACCCTTGCACTTTGTGCCAATGCCAGCAGTGACTGCAAGATTAAACCACTGCTCCTTTATTATTCAGAAAGCCCCAGAGCCTTTAAATCATAAGATTCTGAAAAAAAAACCTGCAGGTTATGTGGAGAGCAAACCTGAAGGCATGGGTCACCAGGCAGTTCTTTGTGGAGTGGGTGAATTTGGTATTTGGTCCTGAAGTTAAGAAATATCTCAAAGAAAATAATCTATCCTTGCAAGCCCTTTTTCTGGACAATGCACCTGCTCAACCTCAAAGATGACCTCCTTGAAAAGTTCAAGTTTACCTTCCACACAACACCACCCATATCCTGCAACCCATGGACCAGAGAGTGATTTCTAATTTCAAGAAGCTCTTCACTAAGCACCTGTTCCATTGCTGCTTTGATGTGTTGTAGAGCACAAATCTTACCCTTTGTGATTTCTGGAAGGACAACTATAACATCATGATATGCCTCAGAATTATTGGTATGGCCTGGCAGAGTGTTACAAAGAGGACCTTGACCTCTGTGTGGAAGAAGCTGTTGCCTGAGGTTGAGTCTGAAACACTTTGAAAGACTCAAACCTGAAGCAGCAGTGGTGGAGGAGATTGTATCTCTTGGCAATTCCATGGGCCTGGACATAGATGAAGGTGACATCAACAAGCTGATTGAGGAACATTTTGAGAAACTGACAATGGAGAAACTAAAGACGCTACAGACACAGCAACACATGGAGGTTTTGCAACAAATAGGTAACATGGGGGAGGGCAGGGTGGAGGTTTATTGCTACAAGCAAGATAAAGGAAATGTTGGAGAAACTTTAAGCCAAGTGTCATTAAATATCGCCGTCACACGCTCAAATGCAACTTTTTCTGGGTGTTTCTTTTGTGACAGTGATATTTAATGATACTTGCCTTATTTCAGAAACTCTGAAAGGGAGGATGAAACTGACCTCTTTGGAGAGTTTTTTTTATTGAAAACACCGCTGCAGATGAAAGTGAGGAAAGCATGGTGAAAATGGGCAAAAATCAGCAAATAAGATTCAGTTATTAAGTTCAGCCTTTCTCTTTTACTTCCATCAGCATCTTCAAGTCATCATTCAAGCTGTACATTATACTTAATAAAATCAGTTTATTGCAGTACATTCTATTGAATTGTGTTTTTATATACTATTTCTTATTTATATATACATTTTTCTTATTAAAAAACACGTAACAAAAAATTTGAAGTGTTTTTTTGGGATCTAGAACAGATTAGTGGCATTTCAACGGGGAAAATTGATTTGACATGAATAATTTGAGTTACGAGCTCCATCATGGAGCAAATTAAACTTGTAAGTCAAGGCATCACTGTATATATATCCCTAAGTTTCTTTTTTCATTTAACAGATTGTTCTTTCTTTCTCCAAAGTTTTGTTTTTAAGTTATCAGAAGTTGATAATATGTTAATGTAACCATAAAAATAATTGCAATATACTTTACATTGTAGGTGATTAACTAAAAGCTAAAAAGAAAAGGCTTAGACTCACCACATGTGTAGACTACTTCCAAGTACTTTTGGGAATTCTGTGGGCAGAGCTCCCCAAATAAACTGCTTGCAACATTAGCAATACAGTGTTTACGTCCCTGACATCCCTTCACGGCCTGTTCAGCAACCTGGGGGGTTTTGCAATCTACAATTACAATTATTGATTTAAAATTTATCAGGATATGAAAAGAAAGAAAATAAATACTGATGAAAAGAATGATAAAAGAAGAGAATTTTATTTTTAATTGAGAAATTAACAATAAAGTAAAAAAGCTGACTAAAACCAAAAAATAGATTCCTCTAATGTTTTGTCAAATTTATATATATATATATATATATATATATATATATATATATATTTATTCTCAGATGGAGTATATCTGTAGAAGAGACAAAATGAATGAAAAGACAAGAGGCAAACTATACATAGTTTTTAGCCAATGCATTTTGTTATTTTACAAGGTATATATTTGACAGTTACTCAAAATTTAAAAAAATCTCAGAACACTCATCAGCTTAACTGAAAGGTTTAAGTGTTAGAACCTAGATTATGTTATATAGCATCTTCAAAAGGAAATTTTTAAATTTTAAGATGCTCATAAATATATAACAGGTTAACTGAAATGTATAGGCAATTTAGACCTTAGATTACATCATTTAGTATACTCAAAAAAGAAAAAAAATTTCTTATATTATACATCTCTAAAAGTTGAAATGATGGATACAGCTGTTTTCTTTTGATTTTTCAACATATTTGTTGTGTATGTTGGCTTGTAAAATAGTAATTCCTTCAGGAAAGATGAGATTAGAAAAAAATTGGAGTATCGATTGATATTTTGATAATATCCAATGATGGAGCTCTTAAGGATATTCCCTCTAAGTAAATTACTTTCTCTTTTGATGAGTGTGGCATTTTGTAGATGAAAACTGTGCTCAAATTTATTTCTATGTATGACTAGTACATTTGTTAAATTGTTTATAAAGTCTCTTTTGTGTTCATTGACATGTTTTTTTAAATTTCTGCATGTTTCCTCAATATATTGTAAAGAGCAATTTAAGCTGTTTATTTTATATATGCCTGTTTCTGAACTAATATTGATTTGGGTGTATTTAGATTTGATTATATCCATGATGGCCTTGGAAGTGGTTGTGACTATTTCAATGTTGTTTAGATGGGATAAGGTATTTTGGATAGTGGAGATTTGGTATGTACTTATGTATCTGTTTTTTCATTTGCCTTGATAAAGACTGTCAAATGACGAAACATGTTGGCTAAAAACTAAGTATAGTTTTCCTCTTGTCTTTTCATTCATTCATATATATATATATATATATATATATATATATAAATTGAAAAAGCTTTCTTCCTAAGGTATGAATATATGACCAAGCATTTGGTTTCTGTGGAAAATGCCTTCTTGGTCTAGCTAAGAATGTTTTAGCTCTGACTCGTATTATATATATGGGGGAGGTGTACATGGTAGATATTCACACAAAATAAATAAATAAAAAATAACAAATGGAAAGTATCCTTAAAATAAAAATTGGTCTTATTGACATTTTGCTTGGGTTTCCTGATTTCCTGAAGAGAAATCATTTTTATGTGTTTGTCTATATGGATTGGTGGCTTTGGTAGAAATCAATAAAAAATTAATATTTCTTGTAACAAAGAAGATAATTGGTATAGTTCTAAGTTCTGTTTGTTAAAAATGGTTATATTCAAAGAATACACTGGAAGGAAGGAAATCACTGTTAATATTTCTTAACACTTGATATGTTTTGAACATTATTCAATGAACATTCTATTTTTGTTCTAAATGTGTTAACATTTTAATGGAATTTTATTTGATAAATGTTTTTTATGTATATAATTATATTTTAATATATTTACTACTTGTCTGGATAAATTTCTGTCTCAGTTTCAAAGCTGTAAGTAGTGATCAAATTAAATTCTGAGATTTTGAGAACCGGTAAAAACTACTAAGAATACAATTTAGTAAGCATACTAACATGTTTGAAATTCCAGAGAGATGTTATATAATAAATATATAAACATCAAATTATTAATTATGCTTAAACCTAACAGTTATTCCTTTTGTTTACAGAGAGATGCCTGGAAAGACTTAATATAAATTGACTTTAAAACTTTAAGGTGAAAACCAGAATGAGCCTTCCTCAGTACTTGTTTATAGGATCTGGCACATTCATAGTTGTTTAATAAATGCTCAGCTACTGCTGACCCTGAATTAATATGCCTATACACATTATTCAAATTGCTTTTTCAAATATTAGCTGCTATGTGCTGATTAATCCTTGCACCTAACCTCTGACCTTACATAGTGGCTCTATTATGCTGAATTGCCTGCTTTTGTTCAACAGAGATTAAATTCTCAGCTTTAAAATTGTAAAGATCCCATTGCTTGCCATTTGAATCAATGACAGTATTATTCTCTCTGTTATGATTAAATATAATCTTGTATAAATTTATTGTTTGATTTTTTTACATTCTTCAGTACAGTTGTCCAGACGATAAACTACATTCTTCAGTACAGTTGTAAGACGATAAACTACGTCCAACAGCAAGGCCTCAGATCAGGAGGTTTTGAGGATTGTGGAACCACCTCTTAATTGCTGGCATTCCCAGGTCTGCCCTGACCCTATGGGTGAATAGTTGACATCCAAACTTGTGTAAAAATAGGTTTTAATACCAGAAATACTTTGTAATAAAAAAAAATATTACCAGCAATAATATTTGAAAGAAAAAATTATTATCATCAATACTTTAAAAAAAAAGTACCAGCAATACAAACAGCTATACATTCCTTGAAAAAAATATTACCAGCTATTTCTGGGAATATTTTTCCTTGAAGAATATTCAAGGAAAAATATTCCCAGAAATAGATTCATTGAAAAAAATATTACCAGCAATAAAAATTTTGTCGGCATTAAATAACCCATTGAGGTTGATATGCCGTAAAACAAATCAAACCAAACCAAATCAGTACAGTTGTTACTGTGCTTTTGTCACAATACATTGCCAGAAAATCTATTTCTTATTCTGTCTGAGTAAGGCTTAGTGCCAAACTTTATATCAGCTAATAAATATCTAATATTACAAACTTCTTATCATATTGCTGTGGTCTGTGTGTATATCTTGAAATATATTATTATTTTGTCCTCAACTAGTCAACACATAAATCAGATTTGGTCCAACTGAAATATTAACAAAATAAATGAAAAAAATATATATATATATAAATGTTTTACTCACTGAAAAGTGTATCTGGTTTTATCTTGGGGCACATAGTTTTATTCCATGGGAAATGCCTCAACATTGCAGAATAGACAACTATTCGGTTTGATCGTCGACATTTAAGACTCAGATTCTCATTTTCACAAGCAAGTTTCTTGTGAAATTCCGCTAAAAAACAGAAAACAATTGTTAATTTATCATTTTTCTTTGTTGGCTGTTTTCATTAAACAGAAAAATGAAAAAATAAACTAATATGCAGAGACCTAACTCATTGTACCAAGTAACTAACATAAAATTTACAAATTAGGAAAAATAATTAACCATAGTACTCTTATAGTAAGAAGGATTTGATATTGTGTTGATAAGAAAATTACTTTATAGATTTGAAATCATACTTTACTAAATTAACTTGTTTGAAATATACCAAAGCACTCAGTTTAATAGGACTTGATTAAATTATTGTATGTGATTGGTTCAGATTATTTTTCTAGCTTTATTTAATTTTTTCTACATTTCATCTATCCAATCATGCTGGGTGCCTGTTTCTAGAATTTCATTGATTCTTGAGGGGACATGCACACTTTTTCTCTCTCTCTCTCTCCTATATGTGATGGCTGGTATTTGTGTCTTCTTGGTATTGTCATCACCTGGCCTCTCTACATTGAACGTGTGATCTTCAAATTTGATCCTCAGATCAAGAATAGACATTAAATATGTGTGAGGTTTTGTAATAAAAAAAAAAATTACCAGCAAGAGCAAGAGAGAACAATCAATAAACTTGAGAATTCAGAAACAGGGCTCGAGAGATGAGAGAAGTAACGAAATTGAAAAGGCATGATGTATATGAGAAGGGAAAGAAATGTTCTCACAGAAGAAGATTCAACACCATTACAGGCACTCAAGGAAGGTTGAAATATCAAAAAAAAAAACCCCCCAAAAAATGAGTTTCAACCAATGATATACATTGGCAGCAAAGATTTAATTATTCATTTTTCATGATAATCATTTGAGTAACAAAGCTGTTCAACTGATCTGTTTTGGATGCCATCAAATAAATAATTTCAGCCAAAGCTTAAATATCTCTATAGATGTATAGCTTTTAATGTGTTGATCTCTGAAATAGTCTGTTACAGATCGACTAACATTAATCTGATACAAATAGAGACATGGGATTATTGAATTTATGGGGGTCATATCACAAGGCTAATTGTTAAAAATTATTTCTAAAACAATGTCAACTAGTAGAAATTTAGTGATGATGAAAAATAAAAAAAAAAACATGAAAAGAAAATGAAAAACTAGATGAAAAATGAAAAGCAAATAAGAACAATGGAAAAACAATTGAAATGCAGATGAAATAAATGCACTTATATTTATTATGGATCCTTTGAACTGTATGGAGGAAAAACAAATCCACATTTTGATTAATGATATTTATGATAAAGTCTCGAAAAGAAAATGATTGAAGACAATTGATTGTCGATATTTCTCTTTACAATCCTTAATTTTGTTTTTTGCTTTTTAATCTGATTCAGAATCCCAGGATCATTTTGATCAGGAAAAAGTTTTACATGGCAATTTCATGTGCTTAAGTAAAATTCTTGAATGAAACTAATCAGCAGAGATTATAAGTGGATCAATCCAAAGAAACTAGGAAATGTGGACCAAATAATTAAGCTCTTTTATTATTGTTTACAAAAACTGGAGCGAAAAAGCATTGGTCTATTCCTTTGTAAGTCAGAAAAGAAAAATCTTCAATTTTCTTTTTTCTTCTTTGTTGCCTTACAGCTTCTCTTTTATTATTTGGTTATCTGGAAAGTTCAGGCTGATTTTGAAGAGAAATTAAAACACAAAACAAAATTATGCCATTAAATATTTATTCAGCCAAATATGAACCATTTTTCCTTCAACTTAAAGATTTCATCTTTCTAGAATTTCAGTGGTTTCTTGGCAAAAAACTCATTAAGGTGGTTCTTTATCTCACTCAAAGAATTAAAATTTTTACCATTGATATTATTTTGCAAGGACCTGAATAAATGGAAATCTGAAGGAGCAAATCTCGTGAATATGGCGGGTAGGGTCACATATCTCAGCCGAGCTGTAACAATTTTTGCCAGGTTGCCAAAGAAACATAAGAATCCTGATGGAAAACAACACCTTTCCTGTTTGCCAATTCTGGGCATTTTTCTTGAATTGCTGCCTTTAATTCATTCACGTGCAAGCAGTACTTTTCAGAATCAATTTACTGGTTACTTGACTGAAGCTCACAGTACAGTATTCCTTTCCAATCCCACCAGATGCACAGCATGACTTTCTTTAGATGATGACCTGTTTTTGAGATGGCTAAAGTTGGTTCATGTTGCTTATTCCAGGATCTTTTTCATTGAACATTGTTGATCCATTTCTCAAAACTTAAAAAAAAAGTGCATTTTCATTGAGTTTATACAGCAAATCACAGCAATCCAAGAGATTCTGAATCAAAATCTTGATTTGGTCATCATCTGTAGTGGGAGTGTTCTTCATCATCTGAGTGTTCTTCATCAATAAGGTTACAATCAGTACCTTCACCATACATAGTACATATCTTTTTGTTGCTTGCATCAAGTGTCTAAAATTCACCTTATAATCTTTAATTTTCATAGGAATGCAAAATTGACATGAAATTAATTGAAATTAAGTAATTTTAAACTTTTTTTCTCAAGAATAGTTTGAAGTGTGCTCTAATCGGAAATGTAAGCATATTATATCTGTCGATAAATTTAATGTGTTCTAATAATTGGCATGAACTTTCCTGACAACTCAATATTTTTTTGCATTGTATCTTGGTATGAAATACACATATACACAGTTCATTATCTTTTTGTTTAGGATAACAATATATCTCCATTACATTATGAACTGTTGCCTATTTTCCTTATCAATAGGTCAGGTCTGCATCACTCTTATAAAAGCCCAGTCTCTTATTTTAACTTCTTTACATATTATTTCCCCCTGTGTAATTTTTTTTCAATATATGCACATAGAGACATTTCAAAGTTTTATAAGATTCCAATGTATGGAATTGGTAAAATTTCAGGTCATACTTTTTCCCAAATTACTTTTCTTTTTGATTTTGAATTTTGCTTGAAAGGAGATTTGGAAAAAATACTCCAGAAGCCATTTTTGATTTGTTTGATAATAACAGTAATTTAGGCAATATTGAAATTGTTGAAGGCTTTTCTTTAATAGTTATTGATCTCCAAGAGCAGCCAGTACAGAAATCAATATTAGTGTGGTGCTCTTTCATTGTCACTATTAGTGTATTAGAAATATAATACAAAATAAATCTGGTACTACAAAATATTCTTGATGCAATATTTGCATCAAGAATATCACATTGTACTAAGAGGCAACAAGATATTAAAAAAAAAAATCATAGTCTCTAAAAACTGATTTGAAATCATTTATTTATAGTTTTCATTAATGTAGATTTCTGTTAAAAAACAGAAAGTTAAGAAAAATAAAGAACACATTAAATTTAGATTTACTCTATTAAGTAATAAAATTAATTTGAAATCCTATTTTTGTTTGTATTTTCATTGTTCCCACATGTCATATTGGATATTGACTGTAGATGATTTGAAAATAGAAAGGTTATGATAATAAATCTGACAAACAATTCTTTGAAAAATATTTCTTTTAAATATTCCCATTCTTCAATCTAATTTACTAATTTTGTTTTTTTATATTCTCTTCAAAATTAAATTTGCCATCAAAACCAAATTAGAAAACATTAAATTCTTATTAAACACTATCACATGACTTAAGATTTCTTTTTTCTCAGTAATCTCCATATTATAAATTTTAAAAGTGAAAAAAAATATTAGTTCAAGTAAAAAACAAATGTGACCTTATTTTCGTCTCTGAATGTATTGTCATTTTTGTAAATTTTGTTCATTATTGGCTTGAGGTAAAAATTGGATTTTTTTTTTACTCATTTCAGATTTTGCTCTAAGAACAAAGTGCAACCAAGAAACAAATGCTCTTTAAAATTTTCCAAACCCTTTATTTTCCACTGATTTACAAATTTTAATATTGGCTTTGTTTTCAGTTGTTTCCTTTAGTTGCAATTTTTCTCTATTAATATTGAAATCTTCTTTGGAAAAAAGGAAATAAAAATCTGAATCTTGTTATTGCTTCTCTGTTATCAAGTTTATTTGATTATTGACAGATTTTCATATGTGATTTGGTACCAGAGGAAAAAAAATGGAACTCTTCACTTCTGAAATCTGAAATGAATACAACAAAAATTAAAAAAAAAAAAAAGCTATCATTTGTTTGTTTGTTTTTATTCTTTTCAAAAGCAGAAATGAATTAGAAACTTGGAAATAAGCAAATAACCAATCTATGACTAACTTAAGCTGATGATTGACAATTATCCTACAATGATTGTTGAAATTTTATAAGAGCGGGGGGGGGGTGTAGAAAAAAGATCATTTCAATGTGCTGGAGTTGGGGTAGAAAGGAAATAAAATTCCATAAAAAAAAAAAGAAAGGAATCATTGTGACCATGAACTCATTATGACTTATTACAAGTCAAAATGCCTTTGATAAAAGTGATTTCAGGATTTTTTATTTTTCAGAGTAAGCTTTGAAGTCATTACAAAAATGTTTAAACATTTAAATATTTCTTTGTATAGCTTAATATATAAATGTCTAAGTTTTTAAATAAAATATAGATTAAATAAAATGTAGTATAAAACAAAATGGATGCCAACCAAATAAATAATCCTGGGAAAATAGAAACAAAGGATAAAAAGCAGAAAAAAAAACAAAAGAACATTTCTTTGGCTTGTTTTTGTATTATGACTTTGAATATGGAACCCTTGAAAAAATTGTACTTAACTATAATTAACCCGTTTTTACTTAATTATTAAGCCTCTCTGATCATAAAAAGCAACAATAAAATGAAGAAAGAAAAGAGTAAAAAATGAATTAATAAATAATACTTTAACTAATTATTCAGATAACTAAAGACTACTACTACTAAATTTAAATATCAGGAAATATATATAAAATCCATAAATATTGACTCATTTGCCAAGTCTCTTGCTAGGAAAATTGGTTCATTGCAGCTTTATAAGTCTACTATTTGTCTATGCATTGAATATTTGTTGCTACATTTGGTCTGGTGTTTCTGATATCTATCTAGAGAGTCTTGACAAAATCCAAAGAGTATCTGCTTTGTTATCAGCCCTTACCTCAGGTGGCATCTTTGTTTCAATCACTTTCCTATCACCGTCATATAGCTTCCCTGTGACTTTTCTATAAATATTTTCATGGTAATTGTTCTGATGAGTTTTCCTCTATGGTACCTCACCTTCATAAATTTAATTGACTGTTAGGTCTCATCAGTCTACTGTTGAAATTGCTAAGTGTAACCACAAGTTCAATTATATATAGTTTCTTTTCTTGCACTTCTCACTTGTGGATTATTGTTTTCTTGTTAAAGATGTTCAATAATTTAGATGCAACATCAATAATTTTCTGCCTTTTTGAATCCTGTTTTTTTATTGTCCTTTCTCTTTAAAGTTTTTCACTCTCAATGATTCTTGTGTCTTAGTGGCTTTATTGCCTTGCTTGGGGTGAAATGATTCTTAAAAAAAAGTGAGGCTACATAGATGCGGTCCTACAGAAAGATGCTGAGAATACCATGGACATAATATGTGTGTAACAAGCAGATTTTAATAATAATAGAAAAAAAAGAAGGGTACTTAGAATAAAAAAGAGAATCTAATTTTCTGGTACACATAATGAGGAAAGGGCTTGGAAAATTTGACACTCTCAAGTCATATAGAAGGCAAGGAGGGGAACAGCAAGTAACCTACTTAATAAGCTTGTCTAAACAGATATCAAAACAGGGAGTGGAACAGATAGTAAAAAAAATCATTAACAGCTACAAAAGAGAGGAAGTTGTGGAGAGCCATAATCATCCATATTCCAACAGGACATAGAATGTATAAGAAGACTACTAGCACTACTACTGAACAAATAATATAAACAACATTGGTTTACAAAGAAATTTAGGTAAGCATAAAAATAGGTATTCTAACTTGTGGTGCTGATATGAAATCCATTTTCACTCATCACTTAGTTTTTTAGATATACATATATGGAAATGTATACATGTACATGCATTCAAGGTTGCTAAATGTGTCCTATTTAGGTCATTGTGTTGTTTTTACTAAATTTTAGGAATTGTAATTTTTTTCAATGACATAGTGGCCACCTTTGACAACCTATACTTGGCCCTGCAGGCTAAGTTTCACTGTAGCAAAATGAAATCCTCTTTAAATTTGAATGCCTGGTACACACAGAGGTAACCATACATAGAATCATTGTTTATTTTGTTTTCCATATTTTTGTGAGCTAATACATCAAACTTTACAATGGCTTCAGTCGCTTCAAAACACGAACAAGTCAAATTCATTCTGTTATGTGTGTTGGGTTTTTACAACATTTGCAATTACTCCCCTCCGGAGAACAGCTTCCTTTCATTATTTTGACTGTAAAATTGGAGATTAGAACGAATCCTGGGTCCTACCTATCTGTTGGATACCCTGTTGCATGGTTTCATGACAAGAAAGCAGCCTTCAACTTTACTGTCCTGATGGTCTGGAGAGAGGTAAAAAGCCATGCAAATGAATTATATTTTTGTTTAATAAACTGGTTTCAATGCTTCTTCCAAAAACAAAAAAAAAAGAAATATTCTAAGCTTCCTGCAGCTATGAGACCCCTGTTCATCAATCAAATGATTTCCTTGACCCCCAACACATAAATATCTTATTCCTTCATCATATGAAAAATTGCTTCAAAGGAAAATTCTTCGCAGTTAATCTCTTTTGAAGACAATGTCTCTGTTTATTGAGGGGGCAAGTGGCAGTGAACCCCACTGGATCACCTAGGAAGTCCTCTGACCTTTCCCGTGATTTGTACCTATCTAAGTAGCAGTCAGAGCTCCTAGCATCTCAGCTTAAGCATTGGAACCTGATCACAGCAGATTTTAGGATCACCAGTTTCAGGACACAAAACAAGGACTTTGCCTCATTTTCCGCATGGAAAACAGATTGTGTTACTGCAGAGCTTCTTATCTTAAATGAACTGAGAGCATGGGAAACATTTAAGTCTATGGCTACCCTAGTAACACACAGGTACCAAATTACCAAGAGTGTATAGAGAAGTTGTTACAGGTTTGTGAGGATGCTGATTGTCACTCAAGATTCACTTTCTCCACTCCCACCATAAATTCTTCCCTCTGAACCTCAGAGCAGGGAGTGATGAGTATGGAGAAAGGTTCTACCAATATATTACTATATATATATATATATATATATATTATATATTAAAAACTAAAGAAAATTACTATGTTCTTTAGTTTTTAATATTAATTATTAATAATTATCAATATGTTGGTTTTAGTATTACAAACACAATACTTACAATATTGGTTGAGGTTTATAAAGGAGAATATAGGTTTATTTCTTTCTTTTCTGAAATGTCTGTTAGAATTAAATTGGGCTGATGTTTCTGTACAAGAATTTTGGTCAGCACTAATAATTAGGATTTTTTCCCCAGTTATTCAAGATTAGTTCCATGGAGTTGCCTTGTAATTTTGGTTCCCTCATAACCTACTAAATATGAATTTAATTTTAATGAAAGTCTACATATTTACATTCTAACAGAGTTTCTTGTCAAGCCACAAATAGCTAAATTCCAAATATGATATGATATGATATATATATATATACATATATATATATATAAAATAAATCCATCTTTGGAAGAGCTTGCTACTTGTTCTTTGATCCTGTAACTTACTGACTATGGTCAGCCAAATATAACTTTGCTATAAATCATTGGTATTCAGTGAGATCTCTGTAGTCCTTACTTGGTCGACACTGGTAGGCTACTTCCAGGTATTTGCTCTTATTAGGGCAAGGGTCAGCATTTTTGGTGAATGTTTCAATGCTTGCTTCCAACTGACACCGACGTTTATCTTGACAAATCCTGAGTAAAACCTGACAAAATAAAAAAAAAAAAAATATCAGAAAGAGTATCTTGCTGCAACCTATATTTTTCAAAATATTATAACAAGTAGGGAATTAGCTTAATAATAAAAGAAACAAAAGTGGCCGTTTTCATAGAAAAAGTGAAAACAAACTGAAAGGATTTTACAATTTCATATTTCAATCTCAGAATTTCTACTGAGAATAGTTGTTTTAATTTGTGTAACATGGCAATTATAAAAAATTCAATGCTTTAATTATATTTACAAGAAAACGAGCAGAATTTATAAATTGCAAACTATTTTAATGTTTTAGTAAAATTTCAAATCTCTGAGATGATAAAGTTCATATAATTTACAATACATACAATATGTAAGCAAGAAGCTGATAACATAAAAGTAAGTGGGTGGTATAACAGTATTAGAATTATAAAAGAATGTTTTTTTATAAATGAAAGTAAAACAGAAATGCTATCAATATTTTAAATCATTCAAATAAAATGTTACCATTGGCTGGAGTTAATTTATGTGAAAGAATTCTCTATCACAGATTAATTGAAATGAAAAGCACAACAGTTTTCTATGCAAGTCCTAAACAGTGTTTATTTATTTATTATCAACAGCAGTTTTGCTTCTCTACCTTCCTGGAGAAGATCTCCATTTTTTTTAAATGATCTTATCTTAGTCATCAAGATTCTTGATTTATTTTGTGATTTTCAATTTAATATTGAAAAGAAAAATATTTGGTTGTTAAAAATGCTGGAACTTTTGCCATCAAAATCTTTTATTCATATAAATGCATTACATCATTTAATAAGTTATCCAATTATTTTCTCTCAAATTATCTGCCCTTATGTTTCAAATAAATTGTGTATTCCATCATAAAAGAACAATTCCATTTCTGATTTGATACATTTTTCAAAGAATTTCTTGAACTGCTGACCAGATAAAAAGTGTTGTAAAGGTTGTACCAAATGAGAATCTGAAAATGACATATCTAGAGAATATGGAGCAGGTGGAAGAATTTTCTATTCCTGCTCAAAGGACATTTACTGAATTATATTTGCAACATAGGAACAGGCAGCAAGAACATCAAATAAAGCTATTTTCATTGAGATATTCTAATGAGCCACTTGCTCACTGTATCAATGCCCCCACCCCCTGCAGTAAATTCCATTCAAAATGAAATGCTGAATATTGTTCTAGATTTGATTACCATTTGTCTAATTTTGGATTCTCATTTTAAATTCGTTTCCCATCAACAATGATTGATTTCTTTAAAAGTGAACAAAAAGAGACAAGCATTTGAATCTTCTGAGTCTATGTGGAATAAATTTTCATAGTTTCTGAATTTTTCATAAAACTTTTAAATATACAAGTGTTAATTGATTTCACAAACAGCCTAATATGCCTAACCTTCCTGATGTCATAAGTTCAACAATTTACTTGTGTCTTAATAATAAGTTTGGTCAGCTTAATAACGTCAAATTGGCAGCTGATCTAAAAAATGTTAACTGGAGCAAGGAATGGCCTATTAATTTTAATGCCTGCAAAATGAAACTCCTATCAATTGCCTAATAGAATCCTTTCTGCCATCTATCAGCATGGCTGATGCTAACCTCACAGAGAGTTACACTTTGAGAGTGACATTTTGCACCTTCTTGGACTAATGTTTTCCACTGACATGTAGTGGAATGATTATATTGAATCAATTGGTTAGGTCTGCTCCTATGAAAGCTAGTTCACTATGCTGTGTTAGACAATTTTTCTTGCCAGAATTTATCTTGCTATTTATAAGTCTACAATTCATACATGCATTTAATATTGCTGCCATATCTGGCCTGGTGATTCCATGTATTTAGAGATTCTTGATAAAATCCAAAGAAGAATCTGCAATGTTATTGGTCCTGACCTGGCATCTCAGCTTCAGTCCTTTTTCCACTGCCATAAAATAGTTCTCTGTGGTTTTTCTATAAATATTTTCATGGTAATTGTTCTGATGAACTTTTCACTATGGTAACTAGACTTTATGAATTTAAGTGCTGTACTAGATTAATGGCAAGGTTTCATCATTTTACAGTTGAACTGACTAGAAGTTACCATAAACATTCATTTTAGTGGCTTATTGCCTTACTTGGGGTGAAATTATATATATATATGAAACTGCACCTGCCTGCAACAGTATAATAAAAAGAAGCCACTTTGTCTACATGAAAAAGTAGTGATAATCTCCCATACTCGACAAAAGAATTACTGAACCTAAGATCGGAAATAATTTCCAAATGCAGACAGGAAAATAAATAAGTCATATCACAGTTCATACCAGATAAAAAAAACAAAAAAACACAACCATACCAATTAACACAGATTGATATTGTTACCCAAACTGCCACCACACTTCAATGACTACTACTACTTTAGACACCCTGTCACTACCCTATGCACCTTCTGAAAAATAACTTCTACTATTATTTTCACTTCATATCTTCCCACAACAACATTAGTACTGCTTTTTACTATTGTCTTTGTTGTTATTATTGTCATTATCTATTTATTACTACTATTATTGTATTATTGTCATTATTTAGTTATTATCCCTTCAATAGTGATTGTCATCACTATTATCACACCTTTTATTACCATTTCCATCATTATTTCTTATTTACTACTGCTTTTATCTTTTTTATCATTATTAACATTGTCATCATTTTACTTCACTTCCACTTCAAGATTTACAGCTATTATAACAAAACTATTACAAATTAGAATGACTATTATTTGCACTATTAATATAAGTATAATAGACTATAATACACAAGCAATCAACATTAAAAATAAAATCATCATCGCTGCCATATTCACATACAGATCTCACTTTAAACAATGTGATGACGTAAAGCCCAGGCAGATAGAAATAAATATATGTACACATATACATGCGTGTACGTGTGTGTGTGAAGAAGTCTGTCTGACAACATAGTTGACCGACCTGAAAGATGACAAGAACACCCCACACTCCCCTGTTGAATAAACTTTGTTACACTCAGTCCCAATATCAAAATAAGATTACAATTGAATTGCATATGTATGTGTAATTGAACATATGAATACATGTCTATGCCTGGTCCCCGCATTGTTTATATATGTATATGTATGTGTTTGTGCAAACCATAATGCCTACACCTGTATGCATGTATGTATGTCATTTCAAAAACAGACACAGAGGAGAATTTCCTCCCCCTCCCCCACCAAATATAATAAAAAAAAACCTGACATAAATAGTTTCAAATTTTAAAAATTAAAACAGTCTGAGGATTGCATAAGCATGAAACAAAGCGTCACAAACTCATATCCATTTAACTAAATACATACACACACAGACACATTATATATATATATATATATATATATATATATATATATATATATATAATGGACTCTCCCGTCAGTTTTGATGTATGAGGATCTGACAACTTAACCAATTGGTTCAGTTATGAATTTTGTGTGATAAGGAGGCTGCATATGGAGCAAGAGTGGGATGAGGTCAATGTTAGATTGGTTGACCTTTTAGATTTTGCTCTTGCTTCTTGAAGATGATTTAGACTAGCAGATAGAAAACCGTTGAGTCCAATAAACATGTTGATCGCCACTCTATCTACTCCAAGGCTAAGCGCTCGAGGGTGTTATGAGGTATATTGACAGCTGACAAGTTGCTCTTCAGCTTGTCTTTGTATCTAAGCCATGGGCATCCTACATTCCTATAGCCCTGATCTATATATATTAAGATTAATGAAATTACACACTGCTTCATTTGCAATTTGAAGCTGAATACATGCAATATAACAGTTTTTATCATTGCTTTGCAACAGAAATATATGCTAAACAAAAATATATTTTTAAAAGTCTAATAAGAAACATATTTGCTGCTGTTGTGTTTATGAAGTATGAAAAAACATGCAATATAAAAATATACAAAGCATCCAAAGAAATGACTTTATATTATTTAGTGATGGTAAGAATAATATGATTAGTCAAGAGATAACTTTCTTTTTCTGTCTGTATCTGAGATGAGGTATTGTAATTATTTACACTATTTACAATGTTTAGACTGTTATCCTCATCTTTGTTGCTACAGCATTTTGGCCATTGTACGCCCTGGCCTTCTTCAGGTGATTGGAATTTCAAACAGAACCCATTATTTTGTCCACTGGGCTGTGTGTCCTCAAGGCTGAAACATGGTGAATATGGTAACAAAGATAGTGTACTAATTACACTGGTCAACAAAATTTTTTTTTTCAAAAGGCATGGTATGGTATATTAGAATGTTTGTATGGTAAATCAGGGTCACTGAATCCAAAAATGTACTTATTTTCTGTTGAATTGGTTCTACTCTTCAAGATATTGTACATTAATAAATTTCAATAATTTTCTTTGAATGTGCTAGATTTGCTCTCTCTCATTATCGTTTTGTTTATGTTAGGGGAGATAACTCTACCTAAGAAAGAGAATTCTTCACTTTGATGACAGAAAATTACTTCTAGACAGAATACTTCCAGAAAGGGAGAGAAACAAAATAGGTGCTGTTTAAACACATGCACATGTGGATTGATTTTAATCATTTTTCATCTACCTGCATCAAGTAAGGTGAGACAAAAATGTATGTTGTTTAGATTTAAAATACAATTGCACTTTTATTTTATATTCTTTGTTTATTCTATCAGCCTGGGATATAACAATTTATGAAACTAATTCTTGAAATTGAATAATTATTAGATATTAAGGAGAAACTCTTAATACCATGACAGTATAGAGGCAAGAGAGTCCAGCCAATTTGCTGTTACCAATCTTGCAGACATGATTTGTGTCCAACAGCAAGGCCTCTGATCAGGAGGTTTTGGGGAGCGTGGAACCACCTCTTAATTGCTGGTGTTCCCAGGTCCACCTTGACCCGGGGTAGTAGCACCTGTTAGGGTCCCAGCTATGGGTAAATAGTGAACTAATTTTTTTTCAGCTCTCACCCATGTCCTGGGTATGACAATAAACTACATCCGCGTCCTGGGTATGGCGATAAACTACATCCGCGTCCCGGGTATGACGATAAACTACATCCAACAGCAAGGCCTCAGATAATGTTTTTCGGAAAAGTAATGTTGCCAGCTGTCCGTTTTTGAAACCATAATGTTGCCAGTTATATGTTTTGGAAACCATAATGTTGCCAGCTATACGTTTTGGAAACCATAATGTTGCCAGCTGTGCGTTTTGAAACCATAATGTTGCTAGCCATACATTTTTGAAACCGTAATGTTGCTAGCCATAGGTTTTTGAAACCATAATGTTGCCAGCTGTACGTTTTTGAAACCATAATGTTGCCAGCTACACGTTTTTGAAACAATGTTGCCAGCTATACTTTTTTTTTTGAAAAAATAATGTTGCCAGCTGTACGTTTTTAGTTTTTTCAGCTCTCACCTACGTCCTGGGTATGACAATAAACTACATCCACGTCCTGGGTATGACGATAAACTACATCCAACAGCAAGGCCTCAGCTCTCACCCACGTCCTGGGTATGACAATAAACTACATCCGCGTCCTGGGTATGGCGATAAACTACATCCGCGTCCCGGGTATGACGATAAACTACATCTAACAGTAAGGCCTCAGATAAAGGTTTTTGAAACAATAATGTTGCCAGCTATCCGTTTTTGAAACAATAATGTTGACAGCTATCCGTTTTTGAAACCATAATGTTGCCAGCTATACGTTTTGGAAACCATAATGCTGCAAGCTATACGTTTTTGAAACAATGTTGCCAGCTACACGCTTTTTGTAAAAAATAATGTTGCCAGCTATATGTTTTAAAACCATAATGTTGCCAGCTATACGTTTTTGAAACAATGTTGCCAGCTATACGTTTTTTATAAAAAAAACAAAAAAAACAAAAACAATGTTGCCAGCTGTACGTTTTTGAAGCAATAATGTTGCCAGCTGTGCGTTTTTGAAGCAATAATGCTGCCAGCTGTACGATTTTGAAACAATGGTGTTGCCAACTATGCGTTTTTAACTTTTAAAGTCACTCAAAATCATTTCCGGCATAAAATGACCACTAAGGTTGAGATGCCGTTAAACAAAACAATCAATCAATCAATCAATCATGATTTGTGTCTCAGGTTCTGCCAATGACCTAGTGTCTATATTTCAAATATACAAAACTTTAATCATGAAATCTAAGTGTAAATCTTGTCACAACAACCTTGGTGTTTACTGCTACATATGTGGTGAACATACAGTATATAAAAAAAGTGTTTCATTGTTTGAGATTTCACCAGAAGAGCATATCAAGCTTACTTTGGTGTGAAGATTGGGGATCAAGATGTCACAAAGTCTGCAAAAATTGTACTGAAAACCTTCACTTGTGGACCTAAGGTAAAGTCAAGTCAATGAAGTTTGGGATACTAATTGTGTGGTGAGAGCCCCAAAATTGCTACTTTTGTATGGTGAACATGTCAGGATGGAACCATCACAAGAAAACGTCATGGCACTATCCTGATATTGAATCAGTGAGACGGCCAGTTCAATGTGTTCCCATTGCAGTTTTTACTTCCTCACCTATTCTTGATCAACATGATGATACTATGAATCAATGCAGAAGCAATGGATGAAGGTTCAAACAGCAACTACAGTAGTAATATTTATCATTCATATTTGGGAGATTTTTGGATGGCAAAAGTGAAGCTTTTCATACAAGGAGAACTGAATGACTTGAGATCTAGCTTTGTCAAAAGAGGCAGCTGAGCTCAGTGAGCATCATGCTCTTGACTCTGAAGATAACATTTTACCATAACAAAGACAAGGAACTTGTTTGTTATTTTAGTGAAGAAGATTTTGTGTTTTGCAATAACATCCAATGCTTTCTTTTTACAATGGGACTGCCTAATTATAATCCAGCTGAGTGGCATTTATTTATTGACAGCTATAAATGGAGTTTGAAGTGTGTATTGTTGCACAATGATGGTAAGTTTGCTTGTATCCCAATTGGCCATTCAGTGATATTGAAGGAGTACTACACAAATGTTAAGATTATTCTATGAAAACAATGTTATGATGAACATAAGTGGATAATATGTGTGGATTTTTAAAAGGTTAACTTTTTGTTAGGGCAACAAGGTACCCATGTTTTGTTTGTGTATGGGGCAGCAGAGCCAACAATCAGCATTGGGAAAAGAAGGATTGGCCTAATCATAAAAAGCTTGTTGTCAGGACAAAAAATGTCATAAGTGAACTGCTGGTGAACTGATTGCATCATCCTACCCACTAGTACATATCTAGTTGGGCCTAATGAAACAATTTGTCAAGGCATTACATCATAATGGCGCATGCTTCAGTTATATCTGCTCAGAATTTCCTGATCTGAGTAATGAGAAACTGAAGACAAGAATTTTTGATGAGACAAAAAAAATAAGAAAACTGATTAACAATGAAAATTTTGTCTCCCACAATACTGAGATTGAGGCTGCTGCACTTCTTTTGTCGCAGTTGTGAGTAACTTCCTGAGCAAAAAGAAAGCTAAAGCCAGTAACTACCAGGAACTTGTTGATATGATGCTAAAAAACTTCTGAGTTTTTGGAACAAGAATGAGTATCAAAATCCATTACCTGTTTAGCCATTTGACAAATTCCCTGAAAACCTTGTTGATGTAAGTGAAGAACAGGGAGAATGTTTCCATTAAAACTGTGGAGGAGCAGGACCAAGGCTGATGGAATGCTTATATAATTTCCAATCACTGCTGGAGCCTTATACATGATTGCACTCACAAAAGGAAGCCATATAAGAGAAGTTTCCTTCAGATGAAGTAAAGTACAATGACCTGGACAGCTTGTGATATTGGGTTTATAAGATATTATGTTGAATACTTTAAATTACATATTTTACTAGTTTAATTTTTGTCTGAAATTTGATTGGAAATCATATTTTTATTTTATAATTTTTCATTAATCTCTTGTAATAAATGAGGATATGACTGGAAAATGTTTTGGCTCTTCATGCTGTAAGGAAATATCACATTAATTATTCATATAAAATCAGAAAACTTAAATAAAACTGATACATTTATTCAGCATTATTTGATTACCAATTAATAGCCTAAATAGCATAATAAATGTTGTTTTGTTGAAATATTCATACACCAGTAACAGTAATCCAATTAGTATCATTTTGTACAGATTCACAGACACAAAAAATGCATTTCAACAATATCTTAAAAATTAGAGTCAATTGGACAAAACCAATGTTCTTGAATTCAGCAACCCCAATCTACCCGAGAAAAAATATCACCTAATATGTCAAAACAATTTTGTTGACCAGTCTTATAATTACTAGATTGTTCATTGTATTTTAAAAAACACTAATAAAACCGTTCTCTACAAATTCATTTCATAAATGATCCTTTATTTTTAATTATTGCTATGCAGCACTTTCTTTTGTAGGTTTTTCAATTTTTTTGTGCATGTTTGTGAAATAGTTAAAGAATGCTGAAATAATTTAAAAGTCACAATCTAAAAAAATAAATAAAAAAATAACACCATTCAAATATTCAAGGAATGGAGTTTTCCATTCCATGAAAAACATTTGAAACCAGATTAAAAAAAGAAGGAAGAAGAGGACATTCTGAAGCTGAGTTAAAAGGAAAGGAAGTCTATTAAAAACCTGAGAAAAACAAAACAAAAAGACACACACTTTCACTATAGGTAATAGATGAGAAGTTGTTTGCAACTGTGTGTACAATCACCAACCAATTTTGATTTCTTTGTCCACACTGTATGAAGAATGAAGCAAAGAGACATTAGGGATATTTATGCAAACATGTGTCTATAAACAAATACTGTGCATATACAAATCTATATATATATATTTGTACATACCTGCATTTATAATGTACACTCTTAGTTTGGGGTTGTCAAAGCTGACATATATATATATATATATATATATATATATATATATAGGCAATGACTACATCTGCTTCTCAGACCCCATACCACATCATATCGCAAGTGAAGAGTGAAGCTACACGCTATTAGGTAACTGTTTCTAATTTTTGCTGCACTGGCACTATTGTCCTCATTTTTGTTGTTATACAGTTTCACTTATCGTGCCTTCATCAGGTGCTTGTTGATCCAGGTAAGCTTCAGAAAATTTCGAACTAAACTTTTTATTTAATCCACAGGAGTAGACTGTTCTTATTCCACTCCATATGTCTAGGAATATCTCATCTAATTTTATTTTTAATCCTGCTCAGTTCTTTATTGACCCATTTCCACTGAGTCCAAGTACACTACCTAGCCCAGGGATTGAACTCACATTTACTATGGCACCTAGTGTATTAAAGTGTTGGTTTGTGAATTTGGTGATATAGTAATTGTGAGTTCAACCCCTTGGCCAGGCAACGCGTACTTAGACAAATGGTGATATATAGTTTAAGAAGACTAAAGTGTTTAGTAGGGTGGCTAATGTCCCTGTTATGAATATATACACAGAGCCCACTTGTGGCTTATATTACAACTATGCTGAGTAAATTCTAGTCACAGTTTTTGTGTGTGTGTGTGTGTGTGTGTGTGTGTGTGTGTGTGTGTGTGTGTGTATATAATTTTGTGTGAATTTAGTTGAACAAAGCTAGTACATTCAATCCCTATATCATGATGACTTGTGACTATGCTCACATAACCAACATTTCTTTTATTCTGGAAAAACTTCCTTGAAATAAAACATGCTTTCCCTTTTTAGCTACTAGAGACCTCACAGCAAGCCAAGGCTCAGTTATCCTATTAATGAATGAAAATATTCTGACCATGATCTTTAAAGATCTGTTTAAAAATATGAGAAAAAAATTCTATATTTTCATGACGTTCTGGTCTTTAATGAAGAGAATTTAATGCTAACATGTTTAACATTATATTTAGTCTACTTCTATGCATGTATAATATTGTTAAATTAGTAAAGATCAAATGCTGTTTAATACAAAAGAGTAATGGAAAATTCCTTTTTATTTTAAAACAGGTTTTGTATGTGGAATTGTGATTATATTTTGGAATAAATTCCTTTCTGCTGTCAAATGAAATCATATTCTATACGAAGCTGATCTTTATTTTTCTGAACTTAATTATCACATTCTGGTGAAATAATGTTTTTTGTGGATTTCATTTTCAATTCTCATTACTGCCAATTTTTACTGAACGACTCCCAGGTATTAAATGATCTTCCTGTTGAAGTTACATCAACTAGCTTTCTTATTCTTAAAGTGCTTGATATAATTGAATAAAATATAGGATTCTAAAAACTAAATTATATTAGAAATACTTTTAACCAATTCCCACATCATATGAACACATGGATAGGTATTCACCAAGATTTGAACTCAGGTCATTGTGCTTGTTTAACAGTACTTTGTGTCACTGAAGTGTACTGATTGATATCTTTGGAAGGAAAAAAGGGAAAAAAAACATTGATTCTCTGCCAAATGATATTTCTAAGATTTTCTGCCTATCATTCTGATCTATATTTGAAATATTTAAAAAATAAGTGAGAGAGAGAGAGAGAGAGAGAGAGAGAGAGAGAGAGAGAGAAAGAGAGAGAGAAAGAGAGAGAGAGAGAGAGAGAAAAGCCATTCTTAAGAACGGATTATTTAGCAATAGCTTTCAAAAGAAAGAAACTTTCTCAAAACAAAATTCCTCAAATTATGTTAAGTAAATATTTGGAAAACAAGAAATAAAAAATATTGTAAAAAATAATCCCAGAATGAATTGAGAAAAATAAGAAATATTGTACAATTCTTCTAAGTAAATATTTACTGAACAGAAAATAAAAATGCAAAGATTAAAAGAAGAGCAACAACAATGAATGATTAACTCCAGATTATAGTAACAGGATTTGTTCATTCATCATTTTGTGCCTTGGTTTGCCAGTCTTGTACTTGTAAAGTCTGTCATATGCAAATATCGTCAAAGGAAAAAAAAATCAATAATGATGACAGCAATAATCTTGATAATTATCTTAAAAATAATTTTAAATGCCTAAAGATTTTAGTCAGTTTTTTAAAATTTTATTAAAGATTTTCTTTTTCAGTCACTTTTTCTTTCACTTGTATTTTACATTTAAAACATTGTTTACAAAAATATCCAGTTTTAAAATTCACTGTTCACTTAACCTGAAATGCAAGCAGATATTGATCTTTGAATATGATTTCAAGTAAAAGATATTATGGACTCTTAAATATGATTTTCTTACATTGCAAAATCTATGTGGGTCACATAGATACTGGCTTCAATGTGATTTTTGACAGAAAAAATTGTGTAAAATTATGATGATGGTCTCTTACATATAGTGAAAAATGTCAATAATTTGATTTCATCTGAATGAAATAGGTGAGACAAAAGAGGGGGAAATTTTATTGCAAATTATCTTGACAGGTAATTTTTTCTACAATAAATCATTTGATTTGAATCAATAAAAAAAGCTGTTTATTCAAACAATGTAAATATCATTATGAATTAAATATTTGTAAAATCATTAGAAATACATTTCTGCTTAGTGGTAGAGGATGATGGTAGAAAAATGAAAAAGGAGAAAAGTTTTCAGAAAAGCAGCTTTTCACACTATATTGAGGGCCTACAGTTGATTGATAGATAATCTGCTTGTAGTGGTGCTGTAAGGATTGTTGGCTAGGGTCACCATGAATATAATCAAGAAGGAAAGCTGTGTTCTTGTAAGACAACATCCCACATGAACCATGTACAACATATACGAGAGAAAAATAATCAAGCTCAGTGAACATTAATAAAATATTGTATTAACAATGATATACAAAAATCAACAATGGTATAAATAAAGTTGCTTCCCTTTTTCCATAATAAAAAGGGTAAGTTTAGCTAATTAATGTTGAGTACAATATTGAATGTTATTTAACTACAAGTTCAATTGATGTCTTAGCTAAATAAAGAATAATTCCACAGTGTGTTACCAGTGTAGAAAGATGTAATGTTCATGAGTGATATCAATAGGAATTAGTATGATTACTCGAATGAGTAATAATTAAGAATTAAAATGCCATAAGAATATGTACCATGCTGTATTCTCCAAGAAATGAACTGCTACTGGCTGTTGGCTAGCAGCGAGAGGGTTTTTATAGTTACTCATAGGCTCCAGTGAGATTGGCACCAAAAATATAGAAAGATACTAAAATACGCGATTGGTCAGGAAATGGACCAATCCGTGATTTTAGAGAAAAATTCAAATTACGTGCAATGGCAAAATTGTCATATAATAAGTATCATATATTTATGAACCAATGACATTAAAGAAAGCGGAGGTGTGGCATATGTAAGTGATCACCACATGCTTATATTGCAAGCATTATGCACATTCATCGCATCTGATCAAATAAATATTGGCTTGTGCCTATGTTGTTTAAAAAAATAACAATGCACAACCCCACCACACACATATTATATATATATATATGTGTGTGGTGGGGTTGTACATTGTTATTTATGATAGAAATATAGTTTCAAGGTATGCTATATTTATGAGTAAAAGTGCTCAATATCAGGAGATAGAGCAAATGTGAATATAAAAATGGACACTGAGGTCAACATTGAACAATGGCTGTCTGTTTAATTTTTGTGTGAATTTCTGGGATGAGGAGTTATACTTTACACTATGCAGACTATAATGATAACAACAAAAGTAAGGACAATAGTCTGAATATAAATAGTATAAATAAGCCTGTTTCATGCTTGTATGCATCTTCAGGACACACACACACATATATATATATATATATATAAGAGGGGTCATTTATTACCAGTGTATATTGTAGGCCCACCTTTACTGGGTTGTACACTGATTGGAATTCTTTTGTCCCAAAGTCCTGTGAGATTAATTTAATTTCTACTGTGGAGACAAAGTTAAAGGTTTAGCATACTTGTGTTCTGTCTCCATTGTTACATGCATATGAGACCTGAACCACTTACCAGACATGCCTGAAAAGGCTAGAGTGATTTAACCAATAGTATCTCAGCTGTTTATTAGGTATCTAGTAGCAAATGTATGTGAGTGATGTTTATATTTTTTAATGTAGTCAGTCTACCAGTATAGAGTCTCTAATTCCTCAGCACCAGTTAAGATGGAATGGTCAGGATGAAGGACAATAGGATCCTTAAGTGGTTTCTATATCACAAATTGGATGAAAGTAAAGACTAACACACAATTCAGAATTGAGGTATAAAGACGGCATCATGAACACACTGCAGAAGGCCAACATTATGCTAAATAACTGGGAAAACCATGGCTCTAGATTGTTCATCTCAGAGGAAACAGTGCACACTGGTAAAAGAGAGACTTTGAACAGAATCGTGTTGCACATGAAAAACCTGAGATGTAAATGTCTTGATGTTAATTTCCTGGAAAATGTGACCACAGAATTTGATTTAATTTGTAATGAATGTGGTTGCATTTGCCTAAGTAGGGGTAGGCCGAAAAAATCATCAAAAATATCACACACAGAGAAGTCATTCACTACACATTATGTGATATTTCTTCTTACAGAGAGTATAAAAAAAGTGCTCCAGTTGGTGGATTAAAATACCATTTGAAATTCATCAAAACATTAATGTAACAACTACTACAAATCAAGTTGCATCTATCATGTAATAAAAATATAGTTTTAAGTTATGCTACATTTATAGGTAAAAGTGCTCAATATCAGAAGATAGAGTGTGTGTAAATATGAATGAAAACCGAGTGGCAATAGTCTGTTTCACGCTTAAACACAATCTTCATATATATATATATATATGTATATATATATATATATAGCCTGAAGATTGCGATTCATATATGCTTCTAACTCGCGATTAAAACTTTTACTGTTTAATTTTAGATCTATGTGATCTATTTTTACTTTTTATTTTTTCATGTTAGCTCTGTGAGTGACTGTATGTCTATGTTTTTCATGCATGGGGAGTAGATGTAGCTTGTTAGTTGTGCTGAAGACAACCAATCTAGAGAAGGAAAACTCTGCCATTGGTCACCATACCTGAACACAACAGATCAGATCTTAAGCTTAGGGAAAGCAACCCCAGTCGATGAGAGGCAAACTCTGAAATAAAATCTGCAACTGAAACCATTACCAATTACCTTGAGCATTCTTAGCATTGAATTATGGAAGTTCAGAGAGTGCTATTCGTACTGTACAAGTGTCTATCACTATAATGTCTCTGAGTTACAAGGTCTTTCTTATACAAAAGAACCAAGCAATTGTTAATCGAGTAGACAATCAACATGTGAGAAGTGCTGTGTTAAGTGTCTTTTGAAGGAAGGAGATTATGCAGAAAGAGGGAACATATTTATTGCAGAAAATAAATGTATTCTTATCATAAGGCTATGAATTTAGCTGCGTGTGGGTGTGTGTGTGTACATAAATGTGATGTGCATGTGCATGTATATACATAAATTCTTTACCTCAAGTGCATTTGATACAAAACAGTCTGTATCTCGTGCCATCTGAAGTTGCTCCCCAAAATAAGTTGTTATTGATGTACAGGTTTGATAATCCGAAGAACTATGTCCATATTGAGAAAACTGGATGCTGATGACAGAACCCTCTGGACAATTAATGTGAAGCATTTTACCGTCGCATACTGTTTCCCGGAATCGAAATAAAGAACTGGCCAGAAGACCTGCAAAATAAAATCATATAAAATGTTAAATTATGAAAACAAGAGTGAGGACTGATTTTTTTTATGACTCAATCCTTTGTGAAGTATTTAAATATGAAACATATTTTGGATTGTAAAAAGTTACTTACTGTACCTGGTTTTCCCAAGCAGTCACCCATCTAAGTAATGACTGGGATCAATACTGCTTAATGTTTGTGATTGAATAAGAACAGGGTTTTCAGTGTGCTTTGACCATAGATGAGTGAGAATTATGCTTGCTCTCAAGTGATTCACAAACTAATGAGTTTTCCTTTTACACAGAAAATCCATCATTTGGTAGATAATTATTATTGACAATAAAAACATCACAAAATGATTAGGAGTGAAGATGCTTACATTTTGTTATCACAAAATAACCTTTGATAAAACAGAACAAAAATATCTTTTCCTAATTCTTAGCATTTTTTTTTTTACTTGTAAAAATGCTATAATATCCTGATATTGATTTTTTAAAAAAATCATTTCACCCCCAAGCAAGGTAATATTCCCAAGAAATTTAAATCTTTTCTCAATCATTACATTGAAAGGTGATTGAGATTTCTTGTTCGCTTGAAATAATTATACAAACGACAGATAATTTCTCAGTTTAGCTCCATGAATCAGAATTGTAATGAATTTGCTGTTGTCCAAAACAGATAATTATTTTAATTATATTCTGCAGATTAGCAAAAACGGTAGCTTTTCTGCAAGAAAGAGAAAATGATAATATTTCACTCTTTCTTTGTGGCACATATTTTAAACTATTTGGACCAGGAAACGGCATGTTTACTTCATGAAAGAAACACTCAATTCTTTAATTCCTGGGAAAATAGTTTTATGGAAATCAACAAACAATTCTAATTCTTGAGAGAGTTAAGTTAAAAGTGCTGACAAATAACGTTTTATGTCTTTTCAGTAGCCATTTTGGCCATTAGTATAAAACCGTTGGTCTAGAGAGAAGAATAAAAAGTCTTGTATCATAGCATTTTTATTGCTATATAATGAGCATAGAGAGAAAGATAAAACATATAGGTGGATAATAATAATAATAATAATAATAATAATATTTAATACTTATAACAATTATATATTAAAAATAGAAAATAAAGTTAACAGGAACCACAACATCATAACTGAGAATGTCAATCATCTTTAGAGAATAGGAAAATCATTTATTTTTTAGCTAAGAAAACTAGCAATGATCAATGAATTAACTGTGAATTTTCTTTAGTAATTTCAAAATAATTTTACCAAACCTAGGGTTAGACAGTAATACTGATATATATATATATATATATATATATATATATATTGGCATCATATTTTCATTAAAACATGTCTCATTAAATAATGTAGACAAGTTTTGTCTACTTATTCTTAATAGGATCCTCTCATATTTACAGACGAGTTTCTTAGTATCCTTATTAAAGGAAGAAAGAAAATTACTATGGTGATGAATATCCATTTTATTCCTGAGTACGTTTGACATTAGCACAATATCATCTTCAGGGCCTTGTTTTTGCTAATAAAAAATAATATATATGTTGTTCATGCATCAACTACGTTGTCTAGAAGGTTGAGTTTTCATTTGAATGATGCACTTAACATCTCTCAACTTTCACAACAGCATGCCTGTCTACATTCGCAATTTAGAAAAATTCTTCTTAAAAATACATCCATACTTTTCATAAAAATAATAAATATAAAAAAAATCCTGAAGGTATCTATGTTAAAAAATTGAAACAAACCCTTAATAAAATAGATAATAGATATATATAAATAGAACAAGAACTTGCAAAACCTCGGATGACCCATGTCCTTTATGTCTACATGAAAAACTACACATTATTAAGTTTCTAAAAAACGAAAATTTATTAAATCATAGATATGAGTTAACGGTTTTCTGTCGACATCAACAAATTTTCACCTTAAATAATTCGCTTCAAATATTTTAAATTTCATAGTCTATAAACAATTTCAAGCAAAAGGCTTAAAAGCTCAACCCTTTATGAAGTCGTCAAAAAACTAACTGTAGTTCAATACGACGTATTTATATACAACCAACCCTTTTAGAAAAAAAAAATTATTTAAATAAAAAAAATAATCCTATTTTTAAAAATTGATTATAATATATATATATATATATATATATATATATATATATATATATATATATATATATATATATTATAATTATTTTTTAAAAATATGATTCCATCGCTACATAAGAGTTATTGTTTCAAAAACAAAATCTAAAAAAACAGCTCTGTGTCATCCTCAAGCGAATTTTGGAATAACTAATCTTGAAATAAGCATATATATTCGTAATATAAATTACTATGGAAATGGTGAAACCAATTATTGTAATAAGGGGCGTAAGGGTGAAGATATTGTATCAACATATTAGTTACTTTCGGAAAGAGGTTAAGGTTTGGGTGTATTTTCAAGCGAATGGTGACATCAGTTTGTCGCATATCGTCTGGTCTGTTTCATCGACAGAGAGTTGTTGTTACGTCGTTAAATTCGTATTTGTATACCTTAATTTTTTACAATCACTTACTTTTTCAAAACCGTATGTAGCCTTACCGAAGCACTTTACTATGCAGCTATCAAAAAGATTGTATAGTTTTTACAGTGATTTCATAATCTTGACTGCAATCAATCAATTTAGAATAACTACCAAATATTTCACCAATCTCAATCGTCATAAATACCAAAGGATTCGTTTGGTTAAAGCAAAAAATGATGTACAGATTGACCAATAAATGACCAATACATTAAAACAATAATAACGATTGAATGAAGAAATTAAAAAAAGTTGGAAAGAAAGAGTAAAATCGGAAAGGAACGATAATAGAGAGATGTGTGAATAAGGTAGTTTGACCAATTTCTAGAATTAGTGTTGATGAAATTTAGAGGTGGAAAAAAATTAGAAAAGAATGTCACGTGATTAATTTTCGCTTGAAAGAAAACTATATTCACATAAAGGGATTTGTATCCGCAAATACGTTGAAATAACTAAGGACATGTGTTAGATGTAAATTGAAAAATAAATTGTTTCTTTGCTTCAAAGTACATTATAATATGTATGGATTTCCGTATGAAAAATAGAGACACAGCTTAACACGACAGGTGATGCTGCTGTGGTTTCTGTAGTAAGTAGTTTTTCCAGGGTGGAGTTTTGAATTTAAAGCTGTCCTTGTAGATTTTGGTTGACAATCAAGGATAAAGAGCCAACTCTGCTGATATTTCCTCAATGCCATAGAAGTGGACTTGTGAACCAAAATCAGCGAATGTTCAAAGTATTTACAGTTCACAAAAAGTGGCAACGATACTTATCAACGCACGAAGAAATGTAACAAACACTGTCTTATCAAGTCGAACAAAATAAAAAAAGATAGCATTCTTTACCGAAGTCACAATCCTCTGAAGATAAACGTTTTCAACCGAATAAATTCTATGAAAATCCAAACTTCGACTTAACACAATTTCTTTTGGGATTGCTCGTCTGTCGTAGTGTATTGCTAACGACAAAGTCAATCACCATGATTGAGTACTTTGTATGACATCTTCCTCGGTAAAACCCAGAACAATAGAATTTTGACGCAGACACGTGGGAATTCAGACGTAGGAGTTCAAGAATGGTTATGACGGGCAGGGAGAATTGTAGTAGACCATTGGTATTTGATCTTCGAGTTTGCAGATATGTGAGGGAAATACGGATAAAGGTTTTAGGTTTCTGTATCATTTCAGTTGTGATCATAGTGTAGTAATGATTCGTACCATCATTGTGAATTTTAATAAAGGAAAGGCTTGAAGAAAAGTACTTAGGCACTTAGTACAGATCGAATCTCATACAGTTGTAGGTGATATTTACTAAGTCTTGTGGAGTCTGAAACACTAACCTCATGTTTCCAGTCTGTTTTCTTTCTACCATACTTTTTATATAAGGTTCACTCAATACAAGGCCCGAGAGCTACTCAAGGTAGAGTGTTACCGTATAGTGTTGTAGGAACATAAGAAAAGGCAAAAAGTGAAGTTCATGAGGTTATGTTGAAAAGATAACGCTTAATCTAGTGCTTGAAGAGGTCAAGAGTGTAGGGATGAGAAAAACATGCTGCCGGGAGTCTGTTTCGCAAAGCAACAGTTCTTGGTAAGAAGCTGTCCAAGTGGAACTTACTTCTTACAAATGGAAAACGGAGGGAGTGAGGATGATTCATCCTTGTGCACGTGACATGACGGGTACAGGTTGCAACGGTCAGAGCTTGTGGGGTCAAGGAATGTAGCTCGTTAGAACTTTTGCTATGGAAATAACGATATAATAGCGAGAATCTTGCGACGTTTCATCTGTGGGAAATGGGGTTGTCGGGTGGAAAATAATTTATCATCCAAAAGGCTGCGTAGACACTTTTGAACTTTATCAGATCAGGCAGGTGAGTACTGGACAGCTTCAGTCCAGATGCGGCAGCAATATTCCATTTTTTTTTATCTCTTGTAAATATAGTGTATAACAAGAGGAGTCGGTTACTTACTGGAGCGGTATAATGTAGCAACCATTTTGCCAGTCTCTTTAGCAATAAATCCACTTCAAGTCTGGGGTGAACATGAATCCCAACTGACGTTCAAGGCAAGGAGCTTCCTTGAGAGAACACCCAATCCACCATGATAGGTCTGTTTGGTGATGGTGGAACGTTACTAGTTTAGTTTTGGGCATAATGAATTTTACAAACCTGCCCTTCCGCCAATGAACCAACAGGGCTAGGTCAGAGGTGAGATCAGTTGTTAAGTTCGGGTTATCCAGATTTTTAGAGACGTCCCTATAAACCGTTGTATCATCCACATATAAATTCACTTATGAAGATCATTAATATAGAGCAGAAAATGGGTAAGACTGAGAAGAGAGCCTTGAGGAACGCCCGTACCGGTTTTCGATGACTGCCGTTAACGACGACCTTCATGAACCTACCTGTTAGGAAGGACTCGATAATCGAGAAAGCCATCTTTTAGAGAGTTTACATAGCAGCCTCTGGTGTCACACTTTGTCAAAGGCCTTTGATATTTCTAGGGCGATGGTCCTCGTGATGAATTTATTTTCTGGTGCCTCGCTGATTCTGTGAGAAATGACAGTTAAAACATCAGCTGTAGATATAGTAGAGCGAAATCCATACTGTCTATCGCTTAGGAAGTTGATTATAGATTCGAAGAGTTTGCTGATGACACTAAGGAGGCGAATGGGTCGATATTGTGATAGGCATGAGCTCTCACTCGCTTTCTTAAAAACAGGGAACACAGTTGACATCTTCTATAGACTTAATTAATTGCAAAGCATCTTGCCTTGTCAGATGAGGATAGTAATAACTTCCGAGTCATTTATGATAACTGTCATTGACGCTTTGCCTTTTAGTGATAAGTTTATTCGAAATTTTCTAGAAGTTACAAGAACCAAGTCTTTTGTCTTCAACTGATTGTGCATAGCTGCTCTTTGTGTTTTCTAGAATTCTCTTGCAATGATTAAGTGCAGTTCGGAATACCGCAAGAGTCCCACTACACAATTCTCTGTGGTATGGGATAGTAGTCGTGCTTATGGTGGGCTAGGGTTGCAGCACATACTAGCGTCAACCAAGGCTGGCTATTTGATTTCTGTTGGTATTTTTTTCTTGTGGATAAAATTATCCGTGTCTGAGAGGGAAGCAGTTCTGCCGGCTTCATTCTTGAAGGAAGCTGAAAGGGGAGCTTCAGTAATGTAAGATCTGAATCTGTTCCAGTCAGCTATGTCGTACCGATAGATTGTCTTGTGAAATTAGTGACCTGATGTAACGGCAATCAAGATTTTCACATTATGGGAATAATAGTCTTCGAAACTTTCTTTTTTACACTTATTTTAACCTAATAAAAGTTTCAAGAGCCAGGCTAGGTAAAAGGTTACTGAATAAGGTGTGTAATATGAATGTAAACGTAGGGTTAGGAGGTGAGGATTGATCCTTCCCTTGAAGAAGTTAAGATTGAGAAAGTCTTCACACGGAAGTCTGTTTATTAATGACTATCATCAAACGTACAAGTAATGAAACTACACTTTTAATCATTTCACCCCAAGAAAAGCAATAAAGCCACTGCGACACAAGGGGGTTACTGAGTTTGAAAGAATTTAAAAAAAGATAAAAATGATTAAGGAGAATAAAAGAAGAAGAATCAGGATAATAGATTGACATTGCATTTAAATTTTTGAAGATCAAATTTAGCTGGAAAGCAAGAAGCCGGAAGTGAGAAGAACGATTGCAGAAACTTGCAGATTTGACGGATTCTTGTTAAATATTAACGATAAAAGATAATCCAATATTACAAGATTTTTGGTTAAGAATGGACACTTTATAAAATCAGTTTATATATAGTAATATGTTGCTTTTAAATCAATTGTAAATTCACCAATAAGAATCGATTAGGATGAAAATTTGAAATTCATTTCTAATTAGAAAATTCACTGAAAAAGTCAGAAATATTTAGAATCAATAGTAAACGAACGTAAAGTCAAGAAAATAAAACTTTAGGATGAAAAATATCTGAATGCAGCAACGAAGTGAAGAGTTTAGGGTTATAAAAGAAAAAATCCAAAATGTTGATTCGAGCTATGATGTTTAGTTCGTTCAACCAGACACAGCAGAAAATGTCTAAGAAATCGATAACAACAACAGAAACCCTAATAAATAAATAAAAAAGAAAGGAAAAAACAGCATCATCAGAATGGAAGCAAATGACATTTTAAAACATTAAAATGGATGCAAAAGAATGCAGTGAAGAAAAGATTTTTGAAAGAATGTGTTGTTGCTTGATTCACTGAAACTTTTCTTCCAATTTCGAAAAGTGTGTACACGCTCCACCGAAATGAACTTGAGTTTTTATCTTTGACTAAATTAGATTTTTAAAGTAGCCTAACTTTATCTGTCTATATTTCTGAGATGATGTATTGTAATTATTTACATTGTTCGGATTGTTGTCATCATCTTTATTGTCATATTCACGGCCATATACTAGGCTACACAAATCTAAGCCGGCCAAGCATAGAAAAGAATACAATATAGCAACCAGTAATATAGAGTGCTAGAGAAAAGCAATAACAACAAAATTGCAGCATGAGATCTGGTAAAAAATGGTTACTGAGACATTAGATCACAAAAATTCATACACTGATGTGCACAAGTACACATGGCTCAGTGGATAAAAGCCGTTGGTTGAATCCAGTGATTTGCCCTAAATTGTTGTGATTTCAATACCTGCAGTGTTAAACAAAAACTTGAGTTAAAGTGAAATAATTGAGACATCCAGAAGAAGTGTGGAACTAAAAAAAATCTACCCCGGTGGACGGAATAAAGGGTTCAGTTCGAAATTCACTTGGCCAAAACGTCGTGAATATGACAATAAAGACAAGGATAAGAATCCGTACAATGTAAATAGCCTAACCTTACAGAAATTTTGAGAGTATTTAGTGATAACTTTTTAAATTTGCTATTTTTAAACTGAACACTCATGGCAGAAATCCTCTTGAAATGAATTCAACAAAAGAACCTGAAATAAAATAATTATGTTAGGCATTGATAAAACAATATTACTGAAACAAAAGGAAGATTAATTATATTTTCAATATGTATTGGTGATCAACTAAACAGTTGTTTTTGTTTAATCAATGTTCTGTTAATGAGGCTATTACTACCAAAAATGGATGACTTCATAAACTGGTATATAAAATATAAATGAAAGCGAGGCAATGATTGAATTCTCTTCTTTCTCTTTTCCGCACAGGTTAGAGCAATGTTAAGATAGATGTTCTTGAGGTAAAATGCTTCACAAAATTCACTTGATATTTCACTCCAGCTTTGTAAACAAAGACAAGGTTTACTTTACTGGCAGAAATATTGCTAAATAAATTCTTGTCTTTTACAAAGAAACTTACGCAATCTTCCGTAGATAATCAGTTACTAAGAAGCCTACATATAATATATTCACATTAGAATCATAAATGTAGTTTTTATTTCTGAAGATCAATATTTGCAAGTTACTACGGAATTTGTACAAGAAAACTACAAAACTTGGATTTCTTTTATGATTTATGTTATTAAATTCTCCTTTTTGATGACAAAAATATCCATTCTTGATTTCAAAATCATTTCTTTACATAGCTAAGGCAATACAAATATATGCTATCTACAATCTCACCAATACAAAGGCATATGGAGCGGTAAGGTTTAGGATGTCATAAAATTCTCATTAAACATGGGCTTATTACGTCTTATACCTTACACATGAACCATGGACAAATTTTTACAAGAAATTAAATTTTGCATAAAACGGAGTAAGATTTTGCTACAATAATTAAAACAGTGAGAAGAATAAAGAGAATTATTGTAATAATACGAATGAAAATAGTAACGATAATGTCATAATAATATTGATAATATTAATAAGTCTATCCAGTATAATTAAAATGATTATGATTGATGCTGGTGATGATTACTATGATGTTTAGAGTAATGATAATATAAACTTTTTATTTCCTGGATCCCTGCAGTCTACACAACTCCAAAACATACAGACTATACTTTTCTATTATTATATTTAGGGATTCTATTAGGAATGAAAAACACTGAATGAATGATAAGAGAAAACCCAGTATTTAAGCAGAAGACTGGAACAAACTTGCTACAACCAAGATTAAAGAAATTACTTTTTTCCACAACCATAACAAAATCACTGAGAAAAAAAATTGAAAAAATTATTTTTTACAACACAAGCTAATCTGGCACAAGATCCATTAAGGAACACACTTACTACATTAATAGTATGGCAGACAAAGTTTTAACTATTAGTTTGTTAACTACTAATTACTAGTATTTTCATTTGTGTGTAAATTAATTAAAATGTCAATGAGGATAAAATGTCCCAAAAAGAAATAATTAAAATATTTAATTTCAAAAAATGATTTGGTCTTCTGGGCAAAGATAATCTATGGAATTTTCACAAGTTTTGAAAATAAATAAATAAATAAATAATAATAATAATAATAATAATAATAATAAGAAGAAGAAGAAGAAGAATGAAATACTAAGAAAGAACCCTTCAACAATTGTGTACAATTAATTGTAGATGAATCAGAAATTGATATGAACACAAGCCAACAATGTTATAAAAAATGTCGAGAAAAAAATATTAGAATTTTCAAATCCAGAACTATCCAATCGAAAGAGCCATTATGAAAGAATATTTTTTTCGTCAGGAAATGATTTTTTACAAATTTTATTCATATTAATTATTTGTTATCCTGAAAATTTGTTTTACTTAATATTGATTTGCCAGAATTATCATTTTGTAATTAAAAAGAAAAATTTTAATCCCCCCGAACGCAGACAACTTTTTAATCAGCTTGTAAATCTGTAATGTCTTTTCATGACGGAGTGAAAAGCGGCCGTAAAAATTGTTAAATTAAACAACCGAAAATTGTTCTGAAATGACATTGGAAAAGAAAATCGAAATTCAGTTTTTCTTATCAAATCGCGAAATGAAAGTTGTCTTGAATAGCCATTCCTCTAGATTTTTTTTGCATTAATGCAGGCGTCCTCCAAGACTATCCTAGGGTCCACATTTTTCCTAATTTTCACCAATGACCTTCCTGATGTAAGTTCTATGCTAACAGTTTCTTCTATCACACTTCTCACCTATGTAACTCTCCTCTATCTTCTTGCTTCCCAATCAACTTTGATCTTCAAAAATATAAATTTCATATCACCCGGTATGTTCTGTCTTTTTATTTCCTCTTCTGTTAATGTTCTTTCTCCTTAATAGTGTGTTTTTTTTTCATATTCCCAGTAATCCTTTGCATCTTAATGGGCTTGTTTAGGGCAAAATGATTAAAAAATTTTTGGGTTACACTTCCTGGTTATTATAAAAAAAAAAATCCCAATAATTTCTTTACATAGATAAATGCAATTCGATTACACACGTTGTTTAAAACCTTAAACCATTACAAAGAGATATATAAGCAACGCAACCGTTAAGTAATACATTCCTCTCATTAAAAATGGATTTATTACTTTCGGTTTCAAACTGTCACAGGATTTGTCATTTCCTGACGTTATCATGACTTGGACAATATATTTTTTTTCAAGATACACTAAATTTGATTCGTTCCACTTCACAACAGCTTTTAAGCCACACATTTGTTGGCGTATCATTCAAGAAACCATCATCTGATACAATCTGAATTCCAAATGCCACTCAGTGAAAATTCAAGCGAAAAATTCAACTCTTTCGGAAGATGATTGGAGAAACAACCCAAACTTAGCAACTGGGTTCTACGAGCCTTATTTCTAATTAAAAAATGTTGCAATAAAATAATGGATAGTTTTTTTCTAAGTCAGTAACAACAACTTATGGATTTTTGTCTAAAAATATCTTGTGCTATTTTTTTTCAAATAAATCATTATGGGAAGAGAAAGAGTTGACATGTTCTTGTAATTATTTATGGATAGTCGCTTAATACTTTATTCCAAAATATGTAGAAACTTCGTTAGAAACAAAGAAAAGAGAATTGAACTGTTACGTGCCTATATGGCAGTGAATGCAGGACAATCTGCTGAAAGAGGAAGAAAACACTTGAAGCAATAGACATGTTTCTACAGAAGGATGGTGGGGATACCACAGACCGAACATATGAGCAACGACGTGGTTTTAGAGAAAATGGAAACAAAAAGGAAACTTATACTTAACATCAGGAAGCGATAGCAGAAATTTCTGGGTCACGTAATGAGGAAGGAGGGCTTGGAAAAACTGATACTCACAAGACAGATTGAGGGAAAGAGAGACAGAGGAAAACAGCGCATAACATACTTGATGGGCATGAGTGAAAGGATGGCAGAATAAGGGTTAGGAGAAATAGTAAAAATAAAAAGTTATTACGAGCTATAAGAGACAGGAAGTTGTGGCGGGCCATAATCGCCTATGTCCCGAAGGGACACGGCACATAAAAAAGAACTTCATAAGGAAAAGAATAAACTGACGTACCTTTTAGTTCAGCTCATCATAAATCTCAATAATTAACATCGTTATTGAAAGAACAGTTTGTCTTTCAATCTCATTCATAACCAGGGGACACTTATAATAAATCGATAATAGATCCTAGTGATCTTTCAGGCAGCACCATTCCATTGCACTAACGAGATAGAATTAGGTGTGTGAGAAAAGTCGGTAGATCTGGACTATTTATGCCACTCTCAATACGCACGTTTGTCGGGTCGCACGTTTTAAACCGATCTTTTATACTTACTCTCTTTTTTACTTACTGAGGTAAACAGACTTTTAAGCCAAACAATAATCCTGGATTTGAGATATATTTGCAATTTATTTAAAATAAACAAAATAAAACTTGCATTCTATAATTTTTAAAAGGTGAAATAGTGTTAACAATTCGATAATAATACCAATATCAAAACAGTAGATTAAGAAAGTAGTGTAGTAGGTGTTCGGAAAGTAATTACGTTTTTCACCGCTATGAATTAGGAGTTAGGACCATGGTTGAATGGTAGGAAACTGAGTTTAAAGGTTATCTCTTCTATCCGACATTGTAGTAAGAGAAATCAAGAAGAAAGCATTAAGCGTCAACTATAAGACGACAATGTATGGCCGTTAACAAAGAGTAGAGCTTAAAATGTGAGCTACGGATGGAGCAAGTACAGAAATTTAACAGACAATAAAAATGTGTGACGAAAAGCAAAAGTGAATTGAAATGTTAGGAAGATGCTTTCTAAAATCTAAGCAAGGCAATTCTGTTAGAAAAACCGAAAAGAGTGCTGAGCTACAATATCAATCCTACTCTATGGCAGTGAAAGCTGGAAAAATGAAGAAAAATAGGAGACTTGAGACAATTGAGAGATATGGTTCTACAGAATGATGTTACGAATGGAAAATCTATATTATAAAAGAAGACTTGAGTTTCTGTCAATCATGCTTTGTCTGTATGTGATTACCAACACCTATATAATGTACAGTGGCCTAAGAAAAGCTTTTTGCCAAGAGAAACTACAACCGATTTCAAAATTTAATTATGTAATCAACATAAACAAACAGTACTTGGAATTAGTATGGACTAGGTCCTCCATTTTCTAGTTTCAGTGCTTGTATTCGATTTTTCATGGATTTGATCAAGTTATCAGCAATCGTCTGAGCCATATTTTGCCACTCCTTTTGCAATGTTTCTTTGAGCGTTGCCACTGACGTGATTTTGGTTGCACGCTTTCGAAGTATTCGGTCAAGGTGCTCCCAAACGTGCTCTATTGGATTCATGCCAGGATTTTGGGCTACCCAAAGCAGTGACTTGATTCCTTGCGATTCCTTCCAGGTTTTTGCTACTTTGCTCGTATGACATGGCGCTCAATCTTCTTGAAAAAGGTAGACATTCTTGTCAATCTTATTGATTTCAAATAGTGGGAGCAGTCCTTTCTCTAATATTTGACAGTATTTTGGACTATTCAACCGCTCGTCAACAAGAATCAGCTCAGATTTTCCTCCAAACCAGACAGGACCCACACCATTTACTCCAGTCCCTCCATGTTTCACGGTCGCCTGCAGATGAGTGTTCCAAATCTCATTCTGATTTCTCCAAATATAAACCTATCTCGAATTCGAATGTTGGCAGAATTTACTTTCATCTGACCAAATTAAAGACTGCCAAAATTCATAATCTTTGCTCTCGAATTCTCTCGCCCAGTCCATACGAAGGTTCCCGTTAACCTCTGAAATCAAGGGTTTCTTTCTTGCAACTCTTCTTTAATAGCCTAGCTCTTTCAGAGTCTTTGTAGGCGCATATGGCGACATTTCCATGCTGTTGGCGACATTTTTGACGCTCTGACGACGGTTTCTGATGACTTCCCTATTCAATGCTCTTTTCGCTCATTCAGACACAATGCTTGGTAATCCTGAACGATGTTCCACACAACAATGACGTTACTCATTAAATTTCTTGACAATATTATTAACTGTTTGATGATTAACCTGGAAAAACCTAGCAATTTCTCTATTTGACTTGCCACACTGATGCCCTCCTATTATTTGCCCTCGTTGAAATTCACCAATTTCCTTACTTCCACGAACTTTCATTGCAAAATATAAATCAACTATTGTTCATAGATGAGAGTAGCTTGATACAAACACGGTATTATCTGAAAAAAGAAGAGTCGTTATTAAACAAGCCAAAATTGCTGTAATCAAGTGTGGCTAAAAAGTTATCATAATCCACTGTATATGCGTATGTTTGTGTAATGTGTGAGTGGCTTGTGCCATTTAATTTACACACAGGTACACATAATTTGACTTTGATTTTATTGCTCAGCCTAGAGTAAGGGTTGTCCTGACTGAAAGGGTATATATTATTCCAATGTTTTTTATTTCAAACTAAGCTAAACTAAGTCTAAGTTGGAGACAAGAAATAAAAAATAAAAGGTTATGATTAACTTATCAACAGCTTAATGCTTACCAAACTGTTTCTTTGCTTACATGTATGTATGACCGTGAAATAAAAAATAATTTCTTTTCTTTCGGTGAACTAGTGGGAACGAGAAGGAACACTTAGAATAAAAAAAGCTACAGCTTAAATTTCTGGGATATATAATGAGGAAAGAAGGCTTGGAGAAACTGACACACACCTGACATATTAAAGGCAAGAGGGACAGGAGGAAACACTAATCAACCAATCTAATGAGCTTAAGTAAATGAATTGCATGAACTTGGAAAGATAAAAGCACAAACATTGCTTAGAGCTATAAAGGATAGGATGTTGTGGAGAACCATGATCGACTACGTCATGAAGGGACACGGTACATAAAAGAAACATATCTATATTCTCTTGACAAAGCAAAATATCCAAAGATCAGTTTTAAAAAAAATGTAGCAGAAAAGACTAAATTTCAAAACTAGTGAATTTCTTTAATCGACTCACAAGATGGAGACAGTATGGTGCTGGTGCTGGTGAAATCTAAGGGATTAAAATCACCAGTAAGGCCGTAGAAAGTAAATAAAATTCTCCAAAAGAAGGTCCACAGGTTTGCAACTAGATAGTCCCGGTATGTTGACCCAGATTTTGCGACGATCAAAGGGGATCATGAGAAAGACTTCAGTTGACTAGCTTTTTTTTTTTTTTTTAAAATCTTTCTTTCTCCTTTTGCTTCAGTTCCGGCTGGGCCACCGCCAAAGGATTACATGAAAAATTTGCAGGAACAAAGACGGTAACTGTCACCTCCCTACAGAAGAAAGACAGATGAATCGGAATTATTTACAATTTGGGTTGGTTTAGGAGGGCAGCCAAGGAATTGCTATGCTGTTTGGAATGCAAGGGTCAAGGTTGACGATCAACCGACACCTGTGTTTACCATCGACATTAAGGAACACAGAAGACCATTCATTATACCAGTGACTGAATGGTTATCATTGGTAAACTGGTTATAAAAACGCCTGGAAAGAAGAAGAGAGGGAGGAAGACCAAGGATAAAAAACAAAAACAAAAAAACAAAAACAAAAAAACAAAAACAAAAACAAAACAAAACAAAAAAAAAAAAGAAAGTTTCAGTAGTGCTTATGGTGGAATTTTTCAGATGAGAAATTATCATTTTTATGTTTTTTGTTTTGTTTTTTGTTCGTATCATCTTGCACACTTTGGTGTTATACTTCTATTTATTTTCTGTAGCAGCTCAACAGAATACTGATGTGCCTAACTGATCATCCATCTAACTAGACGTCCAGTATCGAAGCTGTTTAACTTCATTAATCAAGTGACTAAACGAGAATCTGAGATTTCAGCCGGACTTAGCCCGGACTGTACATAACAGTTTAGCTGTTGTTATTTACTAAATCTAGTGTAGTTAAGGCACAAGGCCACCACTAGAGGTGACCCAATGAGGAGAAACCTCACTATGATTTACAAATCCAACACTTCCACCTTGGATAAGAAGAGTAATTTATTAATTATTTTTGTACCTAAAAAAAAAAACAATAAAAAACTATTTTTAAAAAGCTAGAGACACCGAGCACTTGGCTTCCATGTCTAAGTCTAAGTCTTTGTCATTTTTAAACTGGATGCTAAATTCCTGAATCTTTAAGGAGGAGTGGATAATCCTTTCCCTTTTGCCTTCAAAGAATTTAAGTTTCTCATTATCAGTCTCTCCAAAAAGGAAAAAGCAGATTTTTCATAAATTCATTTGAATGAAAACTCTACCGCTTAAATATACAATGTAATGTCTTAAAAATAAATGCATATTTCATATTTTTATTATTTTCAAATTTCAGGTCTTATTTTTTTCTTAAAAAAAAGTGCGCCCTAGAATTTTCGACAAGTGTGCCCTGAATTAAAAATGGTTGAGAAACACTGGTCTCTTTTACTGAATAGAATGGACAAGCAATATATTTTTTATAGTTTTTCCTGATGTTGAAGAAGTCGTTTAATGTCGAGTGCAAACGAAATTATGTGTAATGTTCCGATTACTTTAACGACGAGAGTTGATCATTTTCGAGGACAGAAGGTAGAAGTCGAGAACGTATTAAACATCGTTGTGTGTGTGTGTGCGTGTGAGTGCGTGCGTGAAGACAAAATAAAAATTTTTCTTTACCAACACGTTTCCTCCTCGGATTGACTTGATCAAGTTGCATGATATTTACTTTGATAAAGTCCATCGAAACGCGTTGTCAAAGAAAAGTTTGCATTGTCTTTATTTATAAATGTTTGTTTACATAAGAAATTATATATGAGCTGTTCAAATTTATTCAGAAGAATACAATAAGCAAATCAGTAGTAACAAAAGGACTTGACAAAAAGTGACAATTTAAAGAAGACAAAGCCTTGCCATGATCTTTTTCTCGTCATAATAGAGTGATTTAAAAAATCTTTCCATAGCCGATTGTTATTAAATCATTCACGCAACCTGCAAAGCGTTTTTTTTCCTGTAGAAACAAATTAGATTAATCTAATAGACTTAACGATTTTCCCAACGAAAAACAAATTTGATATTTGCACACAAATTAATCCTTTTAACTACATTGTCCAATGGGTAAGTTTGTTTTTACTCAAGATGGTGCATTTTCCTGCCATCTTGACAATGGTTGGTCTTGTAAAGCAGGAGAAACACCGAATAAAATGGCAAATAATTATTTATTACAATGGAAAATAGATTTATTAGAAAGCCCCATCTTGCTAATGAGCCGATTGATTCGATCAATTGATAAAGAACAGTTGTCGAATTTAATTTCGGAGATAAGAACTTCCGTGCGGCGCTACAAATTAGACATTACAAAATAAACGAATGTAAAAAAAAAAAAAAAAAAAAAGAAAAGATGGAAAAAAGATACATTAGTCTCCTAATACTTGCCAGGTTAGTTTCATTGCATGAGCATACAGAAAGAGAGTCATAACTTTATTACAAGATTAACAAATTATTGTTTGTATTTACTGTCTTGGAAGGTAATCGTTCTTTTTAACGCTAGTGTGGTTAATGATTGAGCCTAGAAAAATAGTATTTCTGAGGCAGATTTTCAAGGTAGCTAATCAAATCCTTTAAAACAGAATTTCCCATCTTTATTTATTTAAAGCTCCGCTTGGTTAAGCTAAAATAAATATCTGCAGCCAAGAATACGATTTTCTGTTTTCTTAAAAAAGTATTCACCGTCTATAACAATACAAAAACATATGAGGACGCTGAAAACTTCTCAGACCGACCAAGAAGCCTTTCAGAAATAGATATTTGGTTATTTGGCCAGATTTTGGGTAAATGTACTGGGATGAGAGCTTTTCAGCTCCATCTCGTATGATTATCAGGAATTTTATTAACTAATCGCAAATGCACGTTCCCTTATGGTAAGTCTGTAACAACCATTTTGCTTTTCGACCATTGCAAATGCACGTGATTTTTTGCAGTTAGGAGGTTATCATTTATGGAAGAGTTGATTATCTTACGACAACGTTTGTTCCCACCATATATCGAAATAATTGATTTGGAAGTAAATTGGTCTTATGTAATGATTGGTCTTTATGTAATGATTGGTCTTTATGTAATGATTAAAGTAAATGCTCAAACTGTTGAAAAATATAAAATAAATCTTTTAAACTGCCATGGATACCAATCGAAACAATCGGCACCCATGAAATCAAGAGTTAATGTCGAAACATTCAGCCCAGGTCAATGTCTTGGGTATCTTGGCCCCTGGTAGAGTAAAGGTGGGTACTAATGTCTACCACAAGGTCCTGGGGTATTTTGCTATAACTCGATTAACCATATGACAACGAAGCGTGAACCCAATACGATCTTTCTAGACATAAAGGCCCAGAAATTCTGCAAAATTCATTCTGGCTAGCGGATTTTGCCTCTCTTTCAACCCGGACCATAAACCTTTAGACTCCTCAGTTTGGGGCGTTTTGGGATAGGCTACCAGCAAAACCTCCCACTTTAATATCAATAAACGCAAGGCAACCATGAAGAAAGATGAGACCAAGAGGTTAAAGGACACTGGTTAGGAGTTGCACAACTTTTCATGATTATTTTGAGTCTTTAATTAGAAATAACAAAGAAAACCACTTGATTCTTTTTGATATCATCTATGTTTCATTTTTATTCTTTTGCATACACCAGTTTACTTATACATATAAAAGTTCCGAAGGTCGAACCAATTCTGTAAATTTTGCTTTATCTTCACGTTGCGTTCACCTCAGTGACTAGATGCGTTATTGCTGAGGACTAACAGTCAGATCTCGATGTGATCTTTTCTATTTTGAAGGCCAATGAACGATCTGTAATCTATTATGACCAGGCATTTCGACTTCAGTCACTTCCTCAACGACATGACGTTGATTTCTTCTGTCTTTTCTACAAATATTTCCATGGCAACTGCTCTGACGAGCTTTTTTCCTTGGTTCCTCGATTACATGAATTTAAACGTGCTATTAGATTGGCATTTAGGTCCCGCCCTTTTACTTTTGGAATAGCTAAATTCATCCGCCTTTTCTATTCCAACAATTTCTTTTCTCGCAGTTCCCACCTTCTTTTTACTTACTTCCCTGATAACTACAATCTTCAGAAATTTAAATGCAACGTCAATCGCCATCTTCTGTCTTCTTGAATCCCGTTCATCTTTTGTCCTTTCCTCAATCTTCCCTATTCTCTTTCACTCCCTGTAACGCCCTACGCACTAGTGGCATTCTCGTTTTGCTTAGGGTTAAAATGGTGATCAGATAACATTACAGGAACAAGTAAATCAAAGTTTTTTTTAAATAAAACGTATACAAAGTTTTACTTTGGGCTTTGAGACTCGGGCATAACACAGAAATGTTTCACATGCTATATCGAAGGTAAAATGGTAAATGAGAATCAGACCCAGAAAAGATTTTCTTTGGAAGATAAAGTGGGTAGGTGGGGTAGATAGAAGAAATTTATCCGGAGTCGAAAACTTGATCGAACTTCTTGGTTAATATGAACAATGTAGGAGTTAACATGAGTAAACTAAAAAAGAAAAGATTTTTGTTTTTTAAATTCCAGAAGGTTGTGAGTTCTTTGCTTTTTTAATTTCATCCTCAAATTGATTCACAGTCTCACTTTTCTAATATTCAGTTAAAAATATCCAAACGAATTTGTAAGTCAGAAATCTAAGTGGAAGATAGATGATGGCAGTCGTTTTTCAATCTGTTGTCTCTGCATGAATACATACGCTATTGTACCCAATGTTTCCAGGAATAAAATTTACATTAGATGTAGACAGTCGAATCACACCAAGTCTGAATTTTAGATTAACTTCCAGGAAGACTGGATTACATACGCCAATCTCGCTTGTCGGAAAATCGATTGTTGGATGCTACCCCAAATAAATGAAAGCATTTTTTGTGAAGCAAAAAAATCGAGTGATCATGTCTTTCCGGGTTCGGCTAGAGCGAGTGATCGATGTAATAGTCGACTTTCTTCTAATTACAGCTCGATTGTTATAATAAAAATAATACAGAATAAAAAAAAAAACGTAGGCGATTTGAATAACATTGTATTGGAAGGAAGAGTTGGTAAAATGCTACATTTCTAACATTACAAAAAAGTATAAAATTTATTTTCGAAATGGGCAATCAATTAAAAGCAACAAATTTAATGAAAAAGTTTTATACATAAGCGTAAAACATTTTATTAAGGCAAAATATATTCATTTATTATTGTGTGGTAACATTAAAGCACCATTTTAATGTTAAAATAATTTAAAAATATTCTTTCTTATAAAATAGAGTTCGTGATTGCATTAACAAAACCAGTAAAGTGCAAATCTCGAAGCCTATTCGTGAAAACATTTTGGAATGAGAGAGAAAGAAAGATAATTAAAATATTAACTTATATATTTCTTTTAACCAAATGATTTCGATATTTATAGATAGTACAATATAAAAATCTATATATCAGACCAAGAATGGGTAATTGAATGACAAAACGGAAAAAAGCTCCTAAACGGAGCATCTTCAGAATAATGTTTTTTCTTTTACCGATGGAATTTGTGTGAAGAATTTGTGTATATACGGTTGTGGAGAAATTGACACACACTGTATCAGCATTAGTTTTGCCAGGAAAGGAAAGATGTATCACCCTGTACGTAAATTTACCGGGGAAGATCGCGTATTCCATTTCCCCTATAAGACTGGTTCCATCGATAAAGCCATGAAGTCTGAAGAAGTTCATTTTAGAGAGTAACACCTTACATAGGAATTTTTGTTTTTTGTTTTGTTATTCGACTAACCATTATACCAATCTGTGTTGCAAATCGGTTCCCCAGATAATTTGGTTATTTAACTGTGTAAAAACTGAAAAAGATCGTTTATATCGGAACTTTTGAATTGAAGAATTATTAAGTCCTTACATTCGGATTAGTATGCGCATTAGGCAGATGGCTTAGTGGATTAAAGTGTTGGTTAAAATATTTCTGGTTCAATGTGAAAGAAACGGGCAAGTAAGACAAAAGCAAATTATAATTAATTGATGCGTGACATAGAAATCGAAGTGTGAAACATCTAACCACGCTGTTAAGTTCAAAATTCTGAGTACGAAAAACAATTCAAGAAGGTTGGAGTGTATAATGGTCGAACAATGTGAGTATAACAACCAAGATTAGCCTAAATGGAAAGACATATAATAGAAAAGGGAAATCATTTTGAAAAACTCTTAAACATTAATGGTAGTTTACTTATTTCCTATCGGGGTTTTATATATATATATATATATATATATATATATATATATATATATATATATGAAAGAGTGAATTCGATGAAATCTGCTCATATCGGCTGCACTAACGGCGATGTTCGTGTTTTCTTCAAAAAGCAAGAAAAAACGAAACCCACATCACTATTATTCAGTAATATAGTTTTCCATTATATCTAACAGTGGTTTTAAGTTTTTTTTTTAAGAAAAAGAACAAATAAATATAAATGAAGATAAAATGATACACTTATAATAGTGTAGGTAATCATTGTCTAAGCTTATAAGTGCTTATATTAGGTCGGACTTAAAAAGATAAAAAAATAAAATCCATTTTCTCTGCCGTAGTCTGATGTTTAAAAGCTTTGTTTGTTTTCAATAAATTTTAGTTCAATGTTATTTAACAGAAAAATTACAATCATGGCAATTTGTAAAAAGAGTATTCAATTACAAGAGGAGAACTGAGAAAAATTCAGCCCCCTGATTTTGCTGGAATTTAAAACTAAATAGAAAGCTAAATTTATCCTCAATCAATGACAGTGATATTGGATTGTTATATCAGTTGTCTAAAATAAGGATTGATATTAATTTTGAAAAATAAATCCTAAAACCTCATGGTTTGGTGAAACATTAGCATTTTCATGAATCTTATATGCAGGAAAAGTGTAGAAATCAAGTACAAGCGAACAGTAAAAATTGTCTATTTAAAATAAAAAAAAAGATTTTTTTAGAATAGGATAATAAATATAAAAACAAAATAAACATCACAAAAAAATTTAGAATCCAGAATCTTTAAAAATTAATATATGATTTAGCCACCCACTTCATTTAATAGCCGAAATAGCCACCCACCTATTTTAATAAGCGATTTAGCCACCCACCACGTTTAATAACAGATTTAACCACCCAACTCGTTTTATAACCGATTTAGCCACCCACCACGTTTAATAACCGATTTAGCCACCCACCACGTTTAATAACCGATTTAGCTACTCACCTCGTTTAATAACCGATTTAGCCAACCACCACGTTTAATAACCGATTTAGCCACCCACCACGTCTAATAACAGATTTAACCACCCACCTCTTTTAATAACCGATTTAGCCACCCACCACATTTAATAACCGATTTAGCTACTCACCTCGTTTAATAACCGATTTAGCCACCCAACACGTTTAATAACCGATTTAGCCACCCACCACGTTTAATAACAGATTTAACCACCCACCTCGTTTTATAACCGATTTAGCCACCCACCTCGTTTAATAACCGATTTAGCTACTCACCTCGTTTAATAACCGATTTAGCCACCCACCACGTTTAATAACCGATTTAGCCACCCACCTCGTTTAATAACAGATTTAACCACTCACCTCGTTTTATAACCGATTTAGCAACTCACCTCGTTTAATAACCGATTTAGCCACCCACCTCGTTTAATAACAGATTTAACCACCCACCTCGTTTTATAACCGATTTAGCTACTCACCTCGTTTAATAACCGATTTAGCCACCCACCTCGTTTAATAACCGATTTAGCTACTCACCTCGTTTAATAACCGATTTAGCCACCCACCACGTTTAATAACCGATTTAGCCACCCACCTCGTTTAATAACAGATTTAACCACTCACCTCGTTTTATAACCGATTTAGCAACTCACCTCGTTTAATAACCGATTTAGCCACCCACCTCGTTTAATAACAGATTTAACCACCCACCTCGTTTTATAACCGATTTAGCTACTCACCTCGTTTAATAACCGATTTAGCCACCCACCTCGTTTAATAACCGATTTAGCTACTCACCTCGTTTAATAACCGATTTAGCCACCCACCACGTTTAATAAGAGATTTAGCCACCCACCTCGTTTAATAACAGATTTAACCACTCACCTCGTTTTATAACCGATTTAGCAACTCACCTCGTTTAATAACCGATTTAGCCACCCACCTCGTTTAATAACAGATTTAACCACCCACCTCGTTTTATAACCGATTTAGCTACTCACCTCGTTTAATAACCGATTTAGCCACCCACCACGTTTAATAACCGATTTAGCTACTCACCTCGTTTATTAACCGATTTAGCCGCCCACCACGTCTAATAACAGATTTAACCACCCACCTCGTTTAATAACAGATTTAGCCACCCACCACATTTAATAACCGATTTAGCTACTCACCTCGTTTAATAACCGATTTAGCCACCCAACACGTTTAATAACCGATTTAGCCACCCACCACGTTTAATAACAAATTTAACCACCCACCTCGTTTTATAACCGATTTAGCAACTCACCTCGTTTAATAACCGATTTAGCCACCCACCTCGTTTAATAACCGATTTAGCTACTCACCTCGTTTAATAACCGATTTAGCCACCCACCACATTTAATAACCGATTTAGGTACTCACCTCGTTTAATAACCGATTTAGCCACCCAACACGTTTAATAACCGATTTAGCCACCCACCACGTTTAATAACCTGATTTAGCCACCCACCACGTTTGATAACAGATTTAACCACCCACCTCGTTTTATAACCGATTTAGCCACCCACCTCGTTTAATAACCGATTTAGCTACTCACCTCGTTTAATAACCGATTTAGCCACCCACCACGTTTAATAACCGATTTAGCCACCCACCTCGTTTTATAACCGATTTAGCAACTCACCTCGTTTAATAACCGATTTAGCCACCCACCTCGTTTAATAACAGATTTAACCACCCACATCGTTTTATAACCGATTTAGCTACTCACCTCGTTTAATAACCGATTTAGCCACCCACCACGTTTAATAACCGATTTAGCTACTCACCTCGTTTATTAACCGATTTAGCCAACCACCACGTTTAATAACCGATTTAGCCACCCACCACGTCTAATAACAGATTTAACCACCCACCTCGTTTAATAACCGATTTAGCCACCCACCACATTTAATAACCGATTTAGCTACTCACCTCGTTTAATAACCGATTTAGCCACCCAACACGTTTAATAACCGATTTAGCCACCCACCACGTTTAATAACCGATTTAGCCACCCACCACGTTTAATAAAAGATTTAACCACCCACCTCGTTTTATAACCGATTTAGCAACTCACCTCGTTTAATAACCGATTTAGCCACCCACCTCGTTTAATAACCGATTTAGCTACTCACCTCGTTTAATAACCGATTTAGCCACCCACCTCGTTTAATAACAGATTTAACCACTCACCTCGTTTTATAACCGATTTAGCAACTCACCTCGTTTAATAAGCGATTTAGCCACCCACCTCGTTTAATAACAGATTTAACCACCCACCTCGTTTTATAACCGATTTAGCAACTCACCTCGTTTAATAACCGATTTAGCCACCCACCTCGTTTAATAACAGATTTAACCACCCACCTCGTTTTATAACCGATTTAGCTACTCACCTCGTTTAATAACCGATTTAGCCACCCACCACGTTTAATAACCGATTTAGCTACTCACCTCGTTTATTAACCGATTTAGCCACCCACCACGTCTAATAACAGATTTAACCACCCACCTCGTTTAATAACCGATTTAGCCACCCACCACATTTAATAACCGATTTAGCTACTCACCTCGTTTAATAACCGATTTAGCCACCCAACACGTTTAATAACCGATTTAGCCACCCACCACGTTTAATAACAAATTTAACCACCCACCTCGTTTTATAACCGATTTAGCAACTCACCTCGTTTAATAACCGATTTAGCCACCCACCTCGTTTAATAACCGATTTAGCTACTCACCTCGTTTAATAACCGATTTAGCCACCCACCACATTTAATAACCGATTTAGGTACTCACCTCGTTTAATAACCGATTTAGCCACCCAACACGTTTAATAACCGATTTAGCCACCCACCACGTTTAATAACCTGATTTAGCCACCCACCACGTTTGATAACAGATTTAACCACCCACCTCGTTTTATAACCGATTTAGCCACCCACCTCGTTTAATAACCGATTTAGTTACTCACCTCGTTTAATAACCGATTTAGCCACCCACCACGTTTAATAACCGATTTAGCCACCCACCTCGTTTTATAACCGATTTAGCAACTCACCTCGTTTAATAACCGATTTAGCCACCCACCTCGTTTAATAACAGATTTAACCACCCACATCGTTTTATAACCGATTTAGCTACTCACCTCGTTTAATAACCGATTTAGCCACCCACCACGTTTAATAACCGATTTAGCTACTCACCTCGTTTATTAACCGATTTAGCCAACCACCACGTTTAATAACCGATTTAGCCACCCACCACGTCTAATAACAGATTTAACCACCCACCTCGTTTAATAACCGATTTAGCCACCCACCACATTTAATAACCGATTTAGCTACTCACCTCGTTTAATAACCGATTTAGCCACCCAACACGTTTAATAACCGATTTAGCCACCCACCACGTTTAATAACCGATTTAGCCACCCACCACGTTTAATAAAAGATTTAACCACCCACCTCGTTTTATAACCGATTTAGCAACTCACCTCGTTTAATAACCGATTTAGCCACCCACCTCGTTTAATAACCGATTTAGCTACTCACCTCGTTTAATAACCGATTTAGCCACCCACCTCGTTTAATAACAGATTTAACCACTCACCTCGTTTTATAACCGATTTAGCAACTCACCTCGTTTAATAACCGATTTAGCCACCCACCTCGTTTAATAACAGATTTAACCACCCACCTCGTTTTATAACCGATTTAGCTACTCACCTCGTTTAATAACCGATTTAGCCACCCACCACGTTTAATAACCGATTTAGCTACTCACCTCGTTTAATAACCGATTTAGCCACCCACCACGTTTAATAACAGATTTAACCACCCACCTCGTTTAATAACCAATTTAGCCACCCACCACGTTTAATAACCGATTTAGCCACCCACAACGTTTAATAACAGATTTAACCACCCACCTCGTTTTATAACCGATTTAGCTACTCACCTCGTTTAATAACCGATTTAGCCACCCACCACGTTTAATAACCGATTTAGCCACCCACCACGTTTAATAACCGATTTAGCTACTCACCTCGTTTAATAACCGATTTAGCCACCCACCACGTTTAATAACCGATTTAGCCACCCACCACGTCTAATAACAGATTTAGCCACCCACCTCGTTTAATAACCGATTTAGCCACCCACCTCGTTTAATAACTGATTTAGCTACTCACCTCGTTTAATAACCGATTTAGCCACCCACCACGTTTAATAACAGATTTAACCACCCACCTCGTTTTATAACCGATTTAGCCATCCACTACATTTAATAATCGATTTAGCTACTCACTACATTTAATAATCGATTTAGCCACCGACCACATTTTAGTTGTATCACCGTTCCTTATTAGATTATTATACACGAGCGTTGCAATTAATTTAGTAACGACAGAAAAAGCTACACGAAAACTTTAGTAGTCATTTTACTCATTTTATTCCAAACTACCCAGCTGAAAAATGCTGGATAAACTGTAGCTTTAGAAAAAAGTATTTCAAAGAGAAAATTTCTTGTTGCTTGTTGGAAATGTTTGTAATGTAGTTTGGAAAATTTCGTACGTACGTGCATGCGTGAATATGCTTTTAATGGCTGACCGCCCATGGCCGAGACGAGAATCCTTAATGTTACATCTTCGCAGAAGGGAAGAGAAAAAAGAGAATGAGCAATCTCGTGTCTGCTATTTATAATTAATGTAACCACGTGACAGGATCACGAAAAATTGGCGGGAAAACTTGATATTTGTACGTGGGTGGATTGCAACGCCCACTTGTGTGTATTGACCAATTAGAAGTTGATATTTCCTGAAAATTTGTATGAAACTGAATAAAATTCTACATTAATAAGAAAGTGATAGCGGGATGCTAAAATAGTCCTTTAAGTATTTTGGTTTTAATGTTACCCGTCCTTTACTAGATCTTGTTTCTTGACCCACACTTTTAAATGGGTCCTGCCTTCTTTTCTTTCCTCTTTCTTGAACAATAATGTATTGCTTTTCCACAATATGCAGAAAAATGTTTCGTATTCCTTTTTCGGAATTCACCTGAGTATATGTCCTATTGTGCTCATTTGCAGCTATGACTGTACCTGTGTTTTCCCAAGTTTTCTCTTCATTTGTTTTCTCTCGGATTCTATCGCCTACTTTTAGTGGCTTTATATCCTTACCTCCACGCCTTTTATCATAATTTATTTTACTTCTTGTTTTATAAGATCCATCTTTTTCTTTTACTTTCCTAAAATTTAGCCATTTAGGTTTTAATTTATTTCGGTGACTGAGTAAAATTGTTTTAATTTTCCTGCCCATCAAAAGTTCTGTTGTATTCCCCATATCGCAAATATATTTTGTAATTTTCCAATTACTGTTTTACTTGTTAGTGAATTTAATTTCACTATTTCAAAGTAACGGGAGAAATAGTCTGCAACGACTAAGTAATACTCTCCATCCAATTTTAGAATGTTTGTCCCCACCTTCTGCCAAGGCCTATCTGGCGAAGTGGCTGGTTTCAAGGTTTCGTTGGGATTTGAAGCGCGATGTCAATTACAAAATTCATTTCCCGTAATATTTTCGGCCACCATACAGACATTTTTGCTTGTTCTCTGCATGTATTTAATCTAAGATGTCCTGTGTGTATTGCTCGTAGTATTTCTGATCTGAGATTATGTGGAATCACTAAGCGATCTTGAGAAAACAGAATGTTTTGATGTATCGATAGATCATTCTTAAAGTTAAAATAGGGTTTAATTCCTTCCTCTAATCTATCTTCCTTCTTAGGAAGTTGATCTAGTCTTTACTATGCTGTTTATGTATATTTCAACATCTTCCTCAGTAGTGTTATTGGTTTGCTGTATTGGATTTCTGGACAGTGCATCTGATACTAGTAAGAGTTTCCCATGGATACAGGATTATATCTCTTAAGTCTCATTAACAGTCTTTGGCATCTCAAAGGAGTGTTGTTTAAATGCTGAGTATTGATTAACGGTTTATGATCCGTCAATAGGCGAAACTGATCTAGTCCTGCGATATATTGGTCAAACTTCTCACATGCCCATACGTTTGCTAAACAATTTTTCTCTATTTGAGCATAATTTCTCTCTGTTTGTGTCAGTGTACGAGTGGCATAAGCTATGAATCTCAAATTTTTATCTTCCTCTTGAAAAATGGCTGCACCAATCCCAAAGTTGCTTGTATCTGTACTAATTATTATAGGCTTTTCAGGATCATAGTAGGTTAATATTGGTACCTGTGTCAACAGTTCTTTGACTCTCTGAAATGCCTTTTCTTGTGGTTCATTCTAGGCCCAAACTGTATCTTTCTCTAATAATTCCAGCATTGGTTGCAATCTTTCTGTTAGATTAAACATATATTTGCCTAAATATTGTGTCATTCCAAGAATTCTCCTTAAATTAACTACTGAGGAAGGTGCTGATAGCTTTAATATAGCCTCGATCTTTTCTTTACTGGGTTGTATCCCTTTATCTGACATTACGTGTCCAAAATATCAAATAATCTTTTCCCTACTAAATTCACATTTATCTGAATTCTGTTATTTCTGATTTTTCTATTACTTCTAATGATCCTCTAATGTTGATATCTTCCTCGGTATCAATTTTAAAAACAATAGGTATTACACCAACCTTTAGTCAAGGATCTATTAATTTTTCTCTGAGTTTTTTTTTTATATATTGATCCAAAGAAGTATTCTTCTAGTGGCGTTTTCATTATTTCACGTGTATTTGCAGTCTTTAACTTGCAACATATTGTAAAGTGGTTCATTTTATCACACTTTCGGCAGGTTTTCCCTTTTGCCGGGCAGTTATCAAACTTGTGATATCTGTTGCACTTCTTGCATCTGGATGGAGGCACATTCTCTGGATTTTGACGATAATTTTTCCCTCCTCGTTGTTTTCTTTTGAGTCTTCCTCGTTACTACTTCTACTGAGTTTTCATTAATTTCCTCCATTTGGTTTTTAACTTGTTCATATCTATGAGCTATCTCAATTAGCTTTTTCTAAACTCAGGTCTTCCTTCAGTTGTAATTTTTCAGATAAGTCCTTACTTATTAGTCCAATAACTAAGCGATCTTTTATCTGGTCATTTTTTTTTTTAGGAAAATCACAATTTTCTGCCAGTTCGTACAATCCTCTGATAAATTTCTCTATCGGTTCGTCACCCTTCTGCATCCTCATGTAAAATTTTGCTTGCTCGTGGATTATGCTTTTTTTCGGCGTGAAATATGTATCATATTTGCTCAATATGATGTCGACATTTTTCTCATCTTCCTTTTTCGTGAAAGAAAATGACCTGTATATTTGTTCGGCTTCTGGTCCCATACAATATATTAACGTACTAACTTGAGTTTCTGCTGATTCTTCAGATAACTTCGAAGCTGTTCTAAAGCGTTTGAATCTCTGGCGCCATGCTGTCCATTTTCCAGGGTCTGTGAAGTCAAAATCTTCTGGAGGCTGTAATTTAAACATTTTTCTTTGAATTAAAGTTCCTTTCAGTATATTATGTTTATATTATTGTTATTTTAATCCCACTTCTGACACCATGTTTCATACACGGGTGTTGCAATTAATTTAGTAACGACAGAAAGAGCAACACGAAAACCGTAGTAGTCAGGTCACTCATTTTATTGATTCCAAACTGTCCCGAGCGACACTCCCTCTCCCGGGGACTCAAAAACAATAACAACAAAAACAAGGGGTGTAACTTATCAGTGATTATTGATGATACAATTACCTATTATTAAATTCCTTCGGATGATGTTATTTTCAAACTAAATATATGCTTTCATTGAAATTGTTGCTATCAATGATTTTGTAGAGTTAAACAGGTTTTAAGCTCGTTATCACACAACGTATATGGCAGTGAATACTAAACAATCTCCAGAACAGATGAAGGAGAGACTTGATGAAACAGAAATGTGGTTCTACAGAAGGATGATACTCACAGGACAGATTTGAATGCAGGAGGAACAGAGGAAAACAACGAATAACCTGCCTAGCGAGCTTGAGTAAATGAATGGCTGAAAAACGTATAGGGGAGAGAAAAAATTATTAAGTGCTACAAAGGACAGGAAATACTCACTTTTTAAAAGTCTAAAATCTAAAAAGTACATAATGAGTAAGAGAATGTGGCGGACTTCACCACATTAATTTAACTTTAGATTAGGAAACAGGGCTGACGCAGGATAAACAAAAGACATTGTTACACATAAAGTATCTATTTAACAAGATGTACAATATCAAACAACGATGTGAAAGAAAGCATGCATTTAAGTAAGAAAGGGTTGAAATAAACAAGAGTTGTCTCTCTTTAACTGTTATTTTAGTGTTCCAAGTTCACTGGAAGAATGTTCATGTGAGTCTCTTGGAATGTTTGTTCTTGAAAGCTTTTGCTGTGTAAGAAAAGATTATGTGAGTGTATCCACGATATTGTTGCAGACTGGCTAATGTGTATTAGGTATCAGAAGGTACCAGAAGGTTATTTTATCGATCGGGTCAATGATGTTGGTGTTCTTAAACATTCGTCTGCAACAAATTTAGAAACATGAATATCGAAGACAGATCATTCAAGATAAATCAAAGCGAAAACAACGTAGTTAAAGATATAACAATAACATGGATTTATATAGAATAAAATATACACAATTGAATCAAAGGTTGTTGAATAAGTGTGAATGGTTGAATAGAATTATGTAGAATATTTATGTCAAGTTTCAATATGTATGGAGCTGTTATTAAGATTTGTGTGTGAAATTAAACTAAATGAATGTTCACGTACAAAAATGTCTTTTGTGGCAGTTCAGCTAATAGTGCGTTTGCGTGCGTTTGTTTGAATTTTTGTTCAAAACTAGTATGAGTTGTGTACCTTTAGTTGTTTTGATGTTTGATTGAATAATACTTGTTAATAGCGAGTTATTATCACTTTTTAGTATTGTAAGAAATTGTTCCTGGTTGAGCGAAATTCTGCATGTGTTGAGTCAGAGAAAGTTTGCGCGGCAAAAATGTAGCTGGTTACGATTTTGACTGGCGTGGATTAGTTTGGCATTTCTCCAGGATGAAATTCTGACTAGTATTTAGTCACCCACCACGAGGGTATCATGTGGCACAAGGCCGGTTTAACGTGGGATCTCCGAGCCCGTGATTTCGGCCAAAAATATGCCCATTGAACCCGTATAAACGGGTTCAGGGTCGGTTTACCTCCCCGAAAGAGAATCCGCCCTTCGGCGTAGCCTCGTTCGGGTTCCTCCCCGCCCGAAGACAGAGAGTTCAACCGTTCAGTCGGTCGTCCGACATCGACTGACTCAGGATGAAATTCTGACTGCGTTGAATCGATTTGGACGCTTCTATTTATTTAGTTCTGGTTACAGAAATCGGCTCAAAACGGTAAGGCGCGAAAAAACATTTTCGCGTGAATTTGCTACAGTTTTAGAGGTTTCAGCCAAAAAAGTCTAGTTCACTGGAACTAGGGTGTTGATTGGTTAGTAGATAATTTTGTGGTAGAGTGTATTATTCCGGAGGGGTGAAAAGGTATGTATGGACTATTCCATCAGTATGTTCAGCATGTGAGTGGTGTGTGTGAGTGAGAAAGTTGCCGCATGGTTTCAATTGTCGTGGATTCGTTTGGCAGCTGAAATCTTACTAAAACAGGTTAGAAAATTATGGCTTAAATAAGTGACTGTAGGCTCCAGATCGCTGCGCGTGAAGAAATATTCTTCACGTGCAGACGATCTGATTGGTTGGCATCGACCAATCAGCGAGCGAGCCTTGGGGAGACTTAAGAAAGCTTCTGTGATCCGTTTCTCCCAAAAGTGCACAAAACTGACTTACATGAAAATAGAGCGATTACAAAATTGTCGCATTGCTGCGATTTGTAAATTGCCTATAATAACGTAGTGGTGGTTAATTAACCAATGAATGTTTGGCGTTGTATGTGATTTGTATTTTTGTATGTATGTATGTATGTTCGTGCGTAATAGATCCGCATAAGAATCTTGACCTACATCATGTAAATGCTCAGTAGATATTTAAAACGTAGTCAATCTGTTTGTGAAGCAGAAATAATATTAACATCTTTTAATTAAAACTGAAAAATATCAAATAAAATGTGTTTAGCAATCTAATATGAGAATTATGCAGTGGCATAATTGTAAGAAATGATGAGGTCAATTTCTTGCCACTAAATAAAACAATGTGAAAGAAATAGGTGAAAGGTGATATAAGATTTGGAAATTTATACGAGTTATATAAAGTAATACGAGAATCATCACTTTTTAAGCTGTCTTCTATAGTGAAATATTAAGCTAGCTGGCAACGATTTATGATTTTTTAAACTGTACATCAATTCAGTGTTTTCCGTTTCAAAGGATTTTAAAGTTGGCAAAACTTATTCGTTCTCAAAAATGATTATTAATTAATTTCGCTACAAAGATCACATTTCACAATTAAGGTAACTAAAATTGTCTTTTTTAAAGTAAAAAAAATAAACAAAATCATATCAAGGTGATATTTCTTCCAATTTGGAGGAGCGAAGAAAAGAACGATATAAAGAGGTTGGAAAAAAAAGAAAGTTTGAAAAAAAAGAAAGTTTGAAAAAAAAAGAGGTACGTGAAGTAATAATCATCAAAATGGATGCGTTTTTTTTCCGAAATGAAAGCAAAAAACTCGCTAGATCCTGTTTTAAAAAATTGTCAAAAACCACGGAACTATCAGATTCAAACGATATTTTCAATACTTATTCATTAATTTAACATTTTATTTTATTGAATTTTAGGTACTTTAGTTTTATAGTCGTACTTACGAAGACTCTTTTCGAGGAAATGCTTTAAATGTTACATTTACTATAGTTACCGCTCTTATTTACAAAAATCAACACGTTTATACACACATAAAAATCATTTTTTTAAAATCCTGGGGGAAAAATGAATGCACAAACTTGGTAAAGTAGAAGGGTTGATTGTATTATTTAATTTTTTTTTAATTTGTCCCCTTTTCTACAAAGAAAACCCTAACCCTTACCTTAACACCTAACCCTAAAGTTAATCTTTAGGGTTAGGTGTTAAGGTGAGGGGTGGAATTTTCTTTCTGTGTAGAAAAGGGGACAAATTAAAAAATAAAAAACATTAATTTTTGTCCCCTTTTCTACACAGAAAGAAACCCTAACCCTAACAGCTAACCCTAAAGATTAACTTTAGGGTTAGTTGTTAAGGTGGGGTTTCCTGTGTAGAAAAGGGGACAATTTAAAAACAAATGAAATAATACAATCAACCCTTCTACTTTACCAAGTTTGTGTATTAATTTTTGTTTTATTTGTAATTTTACAATATAAAAAATGCTTTATTTTTATTATTTAATTTGTTCCTTTAATTTGCCATTGTCATTCGAAACGGAAAAAAGGTTCTATTGTATTATTTAATTTGTTTTTGTTATAAATAAAACTAAACTTACCAAGAATTTTTTTTTGCATTTCTTTACGGTAATGCGTAGTGATTTTCTGCAAGGAAAGTCTGTAAAAGAAGTAAACAGGCCCAAATTTTATAACTCCGCCAAAAATCTTTCGGCAGTGAATTACTTCTCAATACGCTGGTAATGGCTGACGAAAGACCGAGAAGAAATCCGATTTTTTTCTGGTCGTTAACATCCAAAAAGTTAGGTTTCTTCATGATCCAATTGTTGATTCGAGTTCAGCAAGTACATTTGCACGGAAATAAGACTATTTTGGAAAAATTTGAAGGGATATTAGCTCTCAGGAAATAAAATAGAAATTTACCCTTAAATTTACTAAATGACTTCAAAACATCTCTAGGTCAAATATTGGATTTTAAAAGTATTTTCAAATTTGTTGTTTACATTTTTCGTCTGTAATGAGTCGATGAGTGGCGAGTTAAATCACATTTTAAAATGTCTAAAAAACTTTATACAGCGTAACCCGGATATAAGAGACCCGGATATAAGAGACCCGGATATAAGATACTTCTTCTCCGGTCCCGACAACTCTCTTATATCCGGGTTACACTGTATACGAAAATTAATTTCTTGTTTAATTAGGATTAGCTTTTTAGTTTAGGATATTATATTTAAAATAAAATCGAAATTTAAGTTCAAAGAAGGCATTTCAACTATTTAAAATGCATTTTCAATTTTCATGGTTTATTTCGGAAGTCCGTAGTGGTTTAAAAAAATCAAAATTAAAAGACAAAAACCCTTGTTAAAAGAAGAAGAGCAAAAAAATTACTATTTTCAAAATACCGTAGTGCATAAATTTAAAGCATAGATAAAAAATAAAAAAATAGGTAGATTCTTTAAATCAATATTTTCATTTATTACTCATGAAAGAATTTTTGTTTTTGAGATGAAGCATTATCATCCTAGTGTAATATAATTTTCAATTCTGTGTTCATCTTGTACTCATCAGCTCTGTCGAACCAGGAATTTCCTGGAATTTTTGAAGAGAGCCCTTTATTCATTCCATTCTATCTTATTTAATCCTTTCTAGTCTCGTCATCTTCGCATCGAGTGTCCATTTTAGTAAACGAAACAGACAGTATGACTTTTCCCCACTAGCCGACCCAGGGACCCAGATGTGCTTTAAGCAAAGTTTTAATCCATTAGGCTATATCTGTTGAAGAATCCCATAGTATAGTTCTTCAGCCTAATGTCTGTACTCAGCTGGTGAAAGTTTTGAGTGTTCTTTCTTAATCAGAGACTCCCAGATGGTGTTCAATCAACATAAGCATACAAGTCTGAATAGGAATAAATAAATATTCATTTATTACACAACACTTGGAAGCGTTGAAGTTTCTGTTGACAACAATAGATCGCCAAGTAATGTGAATAGTCTAAAAGTTATTCAATGCTATTATGTGCAGTCTACCTCAGTATTTGAGTGACGAGTCTTCCCGTGAGTCATTGATCCAACGAGTAAAGCATTCAAACTAGATTGAAGTGAAAAAAAGAAATAGGAATAAGGAATAAAAGTTTTACTTTGTACTGAATTTTAATTTCTTAAAAAGAGAGTGTTCACTGCATTAGAAACATTGCGGCAGATCGCAGATTACAATTATAGCAACATTGCGGCACATTACAATAGCAACATTGCGGTACATTACAATAGCAACATTGCGGTACATTACAATAGCAACATTGCGGTACATTACAATAGCAACATTGCGACAGAGTACAATAGCAACATTGCGGTAAACGGCACCAACGAAAGCCGTGGGGTGGATGTAAAAAAGGGGACATGAAACTGTCAGATGCACTTTTGTCCTTAAGGCCAGTTCAAATTTTGACAAATATGAAACTTATGGGTTCGTTAGTCAGACAAAAAAAATATCTAACTGTTGCAAAAACAGAGTATAAAAAGGAGGGGAGATGAAGACGAGGTAGGAGAAAAATAAACAGGACAAATAAACGAGTCAGCGGCTTCTGATCATCACTCTCTACCTTTTGACCATAACCAGGTTGAATAAGTGCAGTCACGAGAGAGAGATAGATAGATAGATAGATAGAGAGAGAGAGAGAGAGAGAGAGAGAGAGAGAGAGAGAGAGAGAGAGAGAGAATTGGGGAGAGGGGGAAAGAGAGGGAGAGGGAGATTTTTTTGTTACCCAACAATACAGATTTTACAATAGGGACTGAAGAAACGCATCCGATAAAGGGAAGTAACAATCTCGGCACCTCTGTTTTCTTTTCAATTTGTTTAAAAAATAGATGACTATTGCCAGCAATTAATTTTAAACCATAAATTTCTTATACATTCATATATATTGGTATATATGGCATGCTGATCTACAAGTGTCTTTTTCAGGCCAGTACTAATAATAACACTTCTAATCGAAATGTAGCACATTTTCCATTTGTTAGTCATTTTGTTTGTTTCTTTCGCTGAATAATACAAATAAATACTAATGAAATTTACGACAGCCATGTAACTTACTTTTTACACAGCTATGAAAAGCTGCTGTAAAAAAAATCATTTTTCTCCAGATCAAATTCGAAATTACGAGTAAACTTTATGAACAATTCCTTTTTCATTTATTATGAGATTTTAGTTTGTCGTATCCAAGCGAAGTTAGATACAAAGAAGCGATTTAAGAATAAATACAGTTTTACATTCAAAATCTTTCTAAGTGCATTCGGTAGTTTCTTTAATCACTTTTCTACACTAGATAAGTTAAAAAATGCTATATAGAAAATTCAAGTTACATAGTAAAAAGAAAAGAATTATTGACACATTGAATTATGCCTAGAAAAGATAGAAATATATGTAAAGAAAAGAATTAAAACTATCTAGTAGAAAATGTAAAGTTTGAGGCCTTTTCTTTGACATGTGTATTTATCGACAAAAACATGTCTAAAAACAGGAAAAGAGGCCTCTTCTGTTCGACAAGTCTGTATCACGTGTCTTTTCCTCAAACACGTTTGTTTCATTCGATGTTTGGTATGACCAGTAACACTGTTTTATTCACAGAGGAAGAAGGAATAAAGAAAGAGACATAGATAGTGACGAAAAGGAAACACCAAGAAAGATAATGTAAGAAAAATGTGAAAGGGTAAACTACTTGACATGATTAAACTTGACATGAAGTGAATTGCAACGGAGTTCGATCTGCACTCGATGCTCCATTGCTATGTCTAGACGGAGTAAATATCGACTTTATATCCCCCCCCCATGTCATTTCGGCATGACAAAAGTACTGAAGTTAGATTATTAATTTATTTTTATTTAACTTTTGAGATTATATATTTTTATGGTTAATTTTTGAATATGGAAGGCGAGACGAAAACTTGTAAAAAATTAATGAATTTAATTCTTTTAAAATTTAGAAATTAAATTTACCTCATTATCATTTTCGGTGACTTACACAAATACAATTGGATTAAAATTGGGATTTCTGTTTCAGTCATTTAGTAAAATACAATTAGTGGATTATATAAGACATTCATAGATTCATATGGTTTCAGTTAATTATTTTGAGTTTTTGAAATGCCTATTATTTTTATCTAAATTTATTTCCTCCAACATTTCACGACAAGCTATGAAACAATGCCACTAAGACGTAAGGGGTTACTGATAGCGAAAGAAAATAAGAAAATGTTAGTGAGGAGAAAGGAAATAAAAAGGAGATAGAAGTTGGTGATTAACATTACATTTACAGAGGAAGCTCGGTTCTCGAACGTCTCACATGTCGAACAAATCGGTTTTCGAACAGAAAATTCGATATGAAAATGCCTCGAACAACATAGCCGAACCGTGTTAAAACACGAGCGGAATCATTTCTGAGTCGACTGCCGTGTTGTATACATTCGTGTGTTGTGCCTTGTGCTGTGCTTTTCTTTTCCAATTTTATTGCACTATGATATTGTTTCTCTAGATTGATTCCTATTGGAAAATAGTTTCGGTTTAAGAATGGCCTTCAGGAACGAATTAAATTAGTGAACCGAGGATCCACTGTAAATTTTGAAGATCGTAGTTGACAGGAAAACAAGAAGCAAGAAGAGAGTTCCAGAGGTAAGGATTTCGAGGGAAGAAACTATTAAAATATAACTTACGGTTGCATCTAGCTATTTCACTAGTACTTTTACATAACTGCTAATTTCGTAATACGCTTAACCTCATAGGGTTGAGGTACCAAAGAGGAAAGCTCATCAGAACAATTGCCATGAAAATATTTATAGAAAAGCCACAGGGAAGCTACGTTACGGTGGTGGGAACGTGACTGAAGCCAAGATGCCAAGTCTTGTCCAGTAACATTGCAGCTACTTCTTTGGATTTTATCAAGAACCTCTAAATATATAGAAGCACCACCAGACCAGATGTGGTAGCAATATTAGAGCAAGGCCGAATAGTTGACTTATAAGATAGAAAACTCTCTAGCACGGAACAGTAAACCAACTTTTCTTGCAGCAGAGCTAGCAATTGATTCAATGTAATCGTTCCACTTCATGTCAGTGGGAAATGTGAGACCGATAAAACGAAAGAAGGTGCTCTCCTGGAGGTTATCATCAGTCATACTGATGGAAGGCAAAAACGGTTCTATAAGATGATTAAAAGACGGTAATTTCGTTTTGGAGGCGTTAAAATTAACAAGCTATTTCTTACCCCAATTAACAACAGATTGAATATAATATTTCAGATTAGCTGCCAGTTTTACTTCATCAAACCTATCGGACAAAGACAGAAGGAAATAGTATCTATGCTAATCACGCAACTGATTTGGGAATGGATGGCGTCGAGAAGATCATTAATGAAGATAAGAAAGAAAGTAGGTCCAAAGATAGAGCCTTGGGAGGGAGAGACAGACACATTAATATGAAAGGGTCCGGAAAAGTGGCCATTTAACATAGCTTTCCTTGCACAATTTGTTAAGAAAAATTGAATCAAATTAAAAAATTCAGTCGGAGTGTAGGAAAAAGAACAATATCTGAAACTCTGTCTTCATGTTATCTAAAGTCATTGTCGAAGCTTCGCCATTATCTCAAGCTTGACAGACTCTTTGGATAATAACCGTTACCACATCGGTGTTTGACAGAAGCGAAAGCCGTATTGTTTGCCTGAAAAAAAAAACCTGGCGAAGTGAAATACTTAAACAATTCGGATTTGATTAGAGCATCTAGTCTTTCTTTTCTTTTTATGTGCCATGTTGTTTTCAGGACGTAGGCGATCATGGCTCTCCACTTCCCTCTATCCCTTGCAGCTCTCAACAAGTTATTTCCCTCTGCTTCCTCCCCCCAGACCACGATCTGTCATCCACCTGCTCAAGCTTGCCTGGTATGTCATGCGCTGTTTTCCCTTGTCTCACTTTCCCTCTATTCGACATGTCAGTATCAGATTCTCCAGGCCCTCCTTCCTCATTATGTGTCCCAGAAACTTCAGCTGCTTCTTCCTGATATTAAGTGAGCATCTAGTAATTTGCCAAAAAGTGCTAGAAGACTAATAGGTTCACCAGAGATTTTAAAAACAGGAAATACAAAAAAGAGGATTTTTAATAAACTGGAAAGCAAGCAGTATCGAGGCATTTTGTTGTGGAGTATAGAGAGAACAGGCACCAGTTCAGGAGCACATTTCTTTAGGTCATTTACAGGGATACTATCAAGTTCGCATGTCTTGTGGGGATGTAGTTTGGAAATTATAGATAAAAAATATATGTATCTCACAGAGAGACTAGGTTCTAGGTAGAAAATCAAGCAAAGACACACCTGATGAATCGAGAATGGAATTCAAAGAGATGTTATGAGCATATTCAGTAGTAAATGACAACACTTCAAACGGATTGAAGAAAAGAGAGATTGAAGGTTTAGTTTTGTGTAAAAAGCCACCACTACTCACGAAAACCAAACTTGTGGGAGGCTATACGGTATCTCATTATCAGAGAACAACGACTTAGCCTTATAATTATTTATTACGAGCGGACACAAAGAGGCGTCTGTTATGATCCGAGCTATCACATTGGTATGGTCGGAAGAAGTGATTCCTGAACAGGCAGCAGTGAAGCAAAAAGAAGATTCCAGTTTCACTTGATATTTCCGAAATGACACGAAAGCATCGATGCCGGCTTTCACCAAAGAAGAAACCTTCGGTAGCACAATTTTCAACAATATTAAAGATTTCACTCCAAAGGGCAAAATGAATCTCAATATGAATAGGGGCTTCTTTCCCAATAGACGAGTGAAAAGAAATATCTTCAGACAGGATTAGAATTGTCAAGAGGACAGCGTTGCAAAGCACAAAATCGAGATGAGGACGTTTAGAACGAATCAAATAAAGAGGTATGTTGCTCAGAATTATTAGGGAAATAAAATGCTCTGGGTCAGATCAATATGTGAATCATAGAAACTAGCCTCGAACTCGAACTGTTAATCACGCTTTCAAAAATAACATTACTTTAATAATTAGCTTAATAAGTCAAAATATTACCGTTAACAAACGACGGTAATATTTAAGTAATTTTGCAGCTGCATTAGTTAAATTGTCAGCAAGAGTAATCTAAGATGTTTATCTATTGATACAGGTAAAAAGAATTTTCCTTCTAAAATTATTAAAAGTAAACATCCAAATAAAACTATCAGGAAACAAAATAAATAAAAAAAGCAACTTATTAAACACCTAATATCTCTTGCTTGCTCATGAGATATTCTATGGTTATGGTATTGTGCTAAAATAGAATTTGCACTCAATTCCACACCAAGAGAACTAAGTGCAGGTTTGACGAAGAATCATGTGAACATGTAGCTGCATTCAGTTTTGCAAGCGTAGGAACAACAAACACGAGAGAAAATTATTGTCAGATTGCCTACTCCTAATGTTTTTAAACCGCTCCTAGGAGACGTTCTCCGAACTATAAATATTCTGCGATAATTTTTCCGAGCCTCTTCTTACCTTACCCGCTTACTCGTCAATGTGTGAATCTCTCGCGGAGAATGCGCTTACCTTTGGGAAACGCACAAACTAACCACACATGCACAACACACGTACGTACGCACATTCACTCACTTCACACACTTAGAACCCACTTGTGCTACATTGCCTTTGTCACTTATGTACCTTTATTGCTAATACATTATCATTTGTTTGTACCTAAATATTGGTTCTTCTTGTTTTTTCGTATTTCTTCATGAGGACTCACATACCGAGTCCGCCATTTTGTTGTGAGTATTTCAGGAGACACGTGTTTTCCCAATACAAAAAAAAAAAAAAAAAAAAATTCGTACTGACGCCCGCTACAAGTACGTGACCACGACGTGATTATTATTTTTCTCCTGGTAACATGAAACACACAAATCTATATATGTGCAGACTCAAATATACATTTACACACCTTTTTCAAACCGAGAGTCAGTGAAGAAAACATCGACAAACTTCTCTTTCTACCCTAACACGCATGGCGGACACCATAAACTTATAGCAAAAACGATTTATACACCTACAAAAATTGTGATTAGACCCTATGCAAGAGCAAAATCCCAAATTTCAATCACTACATCATATGTACACAACACATGATGTTCTCCGACTTGTCAAATAGATGTTTTTGCAATACGTGCCCCCCCCCCAAAAAAAAAATCGCTAATCTCCTTTCAATTACTGCTACATTGGTCCGTCAGTAGGCAAAAAACACGTTCCTTCATCCATACTGTCTTTTTGCTTGACCCTACAGTATACGTTGACATCTTGAGCCAATATACAGACTTCTCAAACATTTGAAAATATTGACTCTAGCAAACAACAAACACAGTGTTGCGGAATTTATGCTAAGTAAGATGTGTCAGAATGTGAAATTGTGTGAAGGCCTAGAATGTGCGTGTACATTATGCATTTATCGACAACAAATAAATTAAACGAACATATGAAGACAATACAACTTGAAGAAATCAAGGAAAAAACGACGTAGTTATAGATTTCAACAATAACATGGATTTATATATATATATTTGACATACACAAAGTGATGATAGGTTGCATGTTAAACGTGGCAAGTGAGATAAGATTGCAAAGAATGTCCATGCAGTGATTTGGGGAATGAATGTTGATGGTTTAAGTTTGTTTGTGAAATTAAAACAGTTTGATTTCTGCAAGATAAAATGTCAATTGTGTGAGTTCAAATAATAGTGTGTATGTGTGTAACAGTTGTAAGTGTTGATTCAAGTTAGGAAGAGTTGTGTGCCTTTGACTGATATGCTAAAATTGATTAAATGTACAATTACTATTTCGTATTGATAATGTCACTTTTTTAGTAAATTGTAAGTTCACGCGGCAATAGTATGCGAGTTGTGTTGAGTTGATGAGAGTCTGGTAGTGTTAATGAGTCAGTGTGTTGGCACGCGTGGAGTCTGCTGGCATCTCTTGAAACTCAGTGTCTGACTGACTTGAATCAAGTCGAGCGATTCATTTTTATAGATTTTTGGATTTTCAAATAGGCTCCAGACAGCTGCACGGGAAAAAAGGATTTTTCTCAATTTGCTACATTTTTGTGTCCTTTTAACCAATGGGAAGTTGAGTTTGGAAAAGTGAAATGATGATTGGTTAAAGGTTAACTTGGAGAAAAGTGCATCTTCCCGTAGTGGATGAAAGGCAAGTATGGAGGATTCCATAACAGCATCATTATGCTCGACTTGATCTCAACCGCCAGACATCTCGAAAAATCTTTGTTTTCGACAAAATGAAATTACAGTGCTTCTCAACGGCACCTACACTCCCAGCACACGACCTCTCGTCCGGTATCTGCAGCATTTCTCAACGGTATTCTGCACTCTCAGTACTCGACTTTTTGATACGGTTTCTCCAGCGTTTCTCAATGGTACCTGCACTCACAGCCACGACATTTCGTTCCGGCATCTTAAGCGTTTGTTCAGGGTCCTGTACCACAGTGAGGAAACATTCGTTCCGGGACTTTCTGTGTTCATCCACAGCCTAGATATCTTCTGAGTACAATCAACCGTCTCTGTCGTCTACTACGCATAGCAGACATTATTGGTCACGATATCAACCTCCACTGGAGTTCTTCAGCAACTTAACCTCAAAGCAATCATGCTGGTCGTATACCAATCCTCTCCAGAGCACATGATCGTTTGGCGTAAAAATGCCAAACGATTGTCATTGGCGGACATATTTCTTTCCTGTGCTCAAAGCTTATCTTTCTTCGAAAAATCTACTGTTCCAGATTTTTCCGCGCTTTCTGCTGACTTAGACTATTCTTAACTTCATCTGCGCATGTCTATCGACTCAATTTATCGTCCTTGAACATTAGCATGTTTAGACTTCTGCGCACGTCTATTGACTAGAGTAGACTTTTTCTGCGCATGTCTACTGACTGAATCTTCCTATCTTTTGAACATGGACTGTTCCGGTTACTATGAACATATTCTCAACTGATTCAGCCTTATTCATTTTCGACTGACGTAAACATTTCTGGTTCCTGTTTTGTGAGAATCAACTCTTCCGGTTAGTAATATACACATCATCCTATCAGCTTTCTTCTGTGTATACTTTACCGACTTTTTTTTCCCTTCTCATCTCAAAACTTCCTGTTAAATCTACTTTTAACTTTGTTCATTACTAGATTTTCGAGTTCCGAATCTGCTTACATTTCTTTTCTATGGAACTCTATTCAACTTTATTCAACACTGTTTCTTCTGGGTTCATCAAATAGTGTGACATACCTTAAAAGGCAACTCACTGTCCTTTTTTTTCACTCTTCGACGATGTCACTCGAACAACACTAAGAATTTGCTAGTACGATTTAAAATCGACATTAATAGCAAAATTCTCAAACTTATATTTGACTCTCTGTAGAAATTCTGTATCAGCTCAACTTTGTTACAACGCTTAAATTTTGTGCACAACATCATCCACGTATAGCAAACGTGACGACTTTAACTTGGAGCATTGGAAAAAGACAAATTTAAATAGCAAACGCTGAACAATTTACACTACAGACGTTCTTCCAGGGCGTGCTACGATTCTGACCCGCTAAAGAAAATAATACAGCACCCTGATGACAGCGCAAGCACAATAGACGTGGGCAGAAAAAATTCTACCCATATGGGGAGGAGTATTTTGGGGTTATGTCATCCTAATATTTTAAAACCTTTCCTAGGGGACACTCTCCGGACTATAAATAATCTGCGATAATTTTTCGTAGTTCTTCTTACATTATCTGCTTACTCATCAATATGTAAGTCTGTCGTAAAGAATGTGTTTACCTTTGAGAAAAACACGAACTAATCACGCCTATACAACACACGTACGTACACACATTCACTCGCTTCACATACTTGGAACAAAAACTGTTATCATTCTTGTGCTACATACATCATTGTCACTTGTATACCTTTATTGTTAACACGTTATCATTTATTTATACTTATATATTGGTTCTTGGCCTTGTGCTACATATAAAGCCACGCTTAGAAAATCATATATATTGATTCTTGTTGTTTCATTTCATTTCTTCACGAGTCCGCCATTTTGTTGTGGGTATTTCCAGAGACTCGTATTATTCCCAATAGAAACACACGATATTACTAACATTATATAAACAACATCCACAGAGAGGAGCCGGGCAGTCTCTCAAACATCGAAAACAAGAATATAAGGACCACGTTTTAAATCAAGAACGACAGGGTTGTTCATACTAACGAAGTAGCAGAGTGAAATAAAACGTAATATTTAGTAATGAAAGTTTCAAGTCTCATGTTATTCATTATTCTGTATATGTGATCATTAATCGGCACAACTTCATTACAATGGCAACACAAAATAAGTTCGATTAGTGACCCCTATAAACATTGATAAAGAATAGACTATTTTATTATTAAGTAGAAATCATGATGCCGGATTAGTAAATATATAGTCACATTATGTTTTGTAGAATAGATAAGAAAGTACTACATACCAGTTTTGGTTTTAGAAAGTGACAGGTTATCGAAAGATTTGTAATTAATGTCGAAGCAACGCAATTGAAGAAATAAATTTGCACTGTTTCAACATGTATTAACAAATTCGATGGCGTTATCGGATTCCGTATAAGCGATAAGCGTCGGTTTATCAACTGACATTTAAACGTGTTATAAAGCAACCCCTGATCTGTACACCTGATTAAGGACATTTTTAGTTACAGTCGAAAGAAACAATTATATACATGGAGGTTTAGTTTGCTACAAAAGGATCGTTAAAAGAATTGCATGCGCGATGTAATTGTTGCGATTTTCCAAGCGTAGCTTAGATGTGGCACAAGACCGAAAGTATGGGGCACCCAGTGAGTATCGAACTCATTACTCAGTAGTAATTGTTCTAGCGAGGCAAGTTTGCTAACCATTACACTGCCTCGAGGTTCTCCCTGCGCGATGTAATTGTAAACACCTAAAGGACTGGATATAGAAATATTCATCGAAGGAGGGATAACAAAGTTTTTTAGGATAACTGTTGGAGCGACATTTCTCAGAATGGAAAAGGGAAGAATAGATCGGTCATCATGATATGAAGTCCGGCGCGGGGAGAAACACACAGCGTCTGGTTATGTGATAGCCAACAAAGATAGATTTTTCCTATTCATCATTAAAGATTTCCTTAAAGAGGACAGATAATTGATATCAGTATAGCGTTGTTTTCATTTGCTTAAAAATATTCTCTTCCTTTCAAGATATACAAGACGTTTCGTGATTTGGCTCAGTTTTACAGTATCTTGGGCGCATGCGCGTGTGTGCCCTGTCTTATATATATATATATATATATATATATATATATATATATATATATATATATGGGGGGTGTAAAACACATAATCAATAAACTTGCACATCTTGTGCCAGTTGGGGAGTATTGGAAAAGGCATACCCACACATTACTTAGCTTTTCGCAGTAGGTAAAAACATAAAATCCATTATCTGTGCCATCCGGTTTGATCTGCGAATCGATACTCCTGCCCACGCATTTTTCCGTGAGAACAATTCCGTTGATCGATGTGATTTTAACTAGTTTACCGATAAGCAGATATTTAGACTTTTTGGTATTTTCACATTTAATGTTTCATACGAGTAATCTTTGAGATACATTTCCGTTCCAAGTGCCGGTTCGGAAAATGTTAAGTATTTTACAAATATGAACACACCTACATATACAATGAATCGGTTGTTACCTACACTCAAACTCTCCCCTACTATTTATTTAACTACTATCTTCTCAGTCATTACTAAACAATGACAGGGTTCCTGTTATAATAGTATAGATAAATGTGATTTAATATATTTTTATTAGCATGAAGCTTATAGGTATGACAAGACTCGAATTAGTCCCAAAATTAGGCTATTTTGTCGGTTCCGGTAAAATAGACAACAAGGCTATTTTGTCGGTAAATATTTTTAGAACTAAGAGTATATTATATATATTCATAAAATAATAAACAATATACATTCAGTATAGCGATGGAACTCAGTGTTAGAGATACTTTCAGTTCATTTACTGAACTAGAAGAAAAACTAAAAAGTTACCAATCCACTATGTTTTGGAAAAGAGACAGTAGAACAATTGCTACAGCATGGCATCGCCAGCGCCGTGGTTGTGTAAGCTGTGTAGGCAGGACTTGAACAACATAGATTCTGTGATCTGTGACTGTTGTCTTCAGTGGGTTCATCTGAAATGTATTGGCAAGAGAACCATGCCAAAGGTCAAGTTTTGGATTTGCAGAGACTTATGTCTGAAGTGCTTAAAATATTCAGGGACTTCTATATTTCTTTTAATAATTGATGAATAAATGATTTTAACTTGTTTTTTAACAATTGATGATGGAAAAGATTTTTTGTCTTAACAATTCAGGGTGAAAATAAATAAACTTTTGTGCTAAATCTGTGTGTTGTTATTTTTAACATTACCTGCCTTCGTAATAATACAAATATTTACCGGGAAAATAACCTGAGGGTCTATTTTACCGAGACCGGTAAAATAAGCTTAAAAGACCGGCAAAATAGTATCTCCCAAAAATTAAACATATTTCAAGAATGGAACGAGTCTCAGATTTTTTTTAAGACAACTTTAAAATAAAGTAAAATTTCATCTTTCTCAAATTTTGAAAGAAATTTTTTGCAATAAACCCTTGCTTTGAAAGAACAGAAAGTTTTAACTCATTAGAGTTACATTTCAAGCATGAAATAAGGTGCAAACTTGACAATCTGTTAAGCATGATCAGTTGGATTGACGTAATGCTTAAAAAAAAAGAAAAAAGCAATTCTACAGCTTCCATAATTGAGCAGAAATTCAGTTTTTAATTCTCTCAGTGTGCAGTCTGAATATTTAAATATTTGTAAAAAAGTAAATTTGACAAGGCTGCATTTATAAAACAGCCAATTAAGACCAAACTTAATCGAGAGTTATCTGGTACTGGTACTCTATTAAGTATTGTTGTTTTTCTGAGTACAAAGTTGAAGCTGATTAACTTCGGTGATATGGTAAGAATTGGCACTTTCACTGTCAACTATTTTGAAAATTTAGCTATTTGTCTTGCGCTCTGGTTTTATTTCCAGCTATAAACGTATCGGATAATAATCCACTAATGAGATATTTGTGATGGCTATCTGAGGTATCCTGAGCCCAGGAAAAGATACTTTTGTCTACCATACACTGTGTATTGCATCAATACATTCTATAACAACATATGGTATTATTATAAAATGTGTTCTGTAACGTAGTCCCTAACGCAGGATTATAAGAAAGTAGTTAAATATAGAATACTATGAAAAAAAAAATCATTCTTCTTATTTTATTTTGACCTGTAGAAAGTTATTGTGAATCCGGACCCATGCCAACAAAAGTTAAGATATCAAATTATTTAGACATAAAAAAGACATTGCTTCTTTTATGTTCGACAAAAAAGTTCCCAACTGAAATTAATGATAGAATGACAAAATGTTCGTCAACTACAGCTGCCGAAAAGAAGAAAGAAAGAAAAAAGGCAGACGACTCAAACGGCTGAAAACAAAAAATCTGCTGCCTGCGTCCACCTGCAGCTGCAAAATCCAAAACGAGACTATTTTTCTTCTTTGTTATTTAACATTCGACCTTGAAATTTAAATTGGTAGTAGGCGGAGAATGCATTTAAACTCTTGAATGGTTAATTTCATTTTTTGAGGTTTACTTAGAGACACGATCAAACGCTATCTATATTAACATAGCAAAGTTTTTATTTGATTTTGTGTGTGTGTGTGTGTGTGCGTGTGTGTGTGTGTGTGTGTGTCGCGGTCAAACAGTAAGCTGCAGGGTTCATTTTTTTATGGCTACTCGTAATTATCTTAAGTAATAATATATAAATATGTGGGATTCAAAGAGCCCATCAAGTCATTTTTAGCCAAATGAAGTAAACTTTAGCAAAATGGAGTGAGAAAATAAGTTCGTTAGATTGGTATTTAAACTCACAAGACACTGTGGTATAGTGTGAAATTGACCTTAAAGGTGATCTGAAGTAACCAAACGTTATCAAAGTCTATATGATAAATGGTGACATTAGACGTTTCCATACAGGAAACATTTTGCATTCACTGCCCGAACAGATATTGTCAGGTGGAATTTATTTAAAATCTTTTTTTAAAACAATTTTTCAGGAAATAAGACTTCAATTCCACTGTTATCTCTCTAGCATTAGTGAGAGTTTCCTTCCAAACATTTTGTTTTTGATAGTTTGAAATGTTAGCAGCTTTGTTATATCATTTTTCTCTTCTATTTATATATGCTACTCATTTTATATATTTCTGAAATGAGGTATTGTAATTATTTACACCATTTACATCATTCAGACTGTTGTCCTCATCTTTATTGCCATTTCGTCATTTTATGTCATTTCATGACATTTCGGCCGTTGTACGCTCCGGCCTTCTTCAGGTGATGTGTAGGATTATTATTATTATTATTATTATTATTATTATTATAAATAAAATATAAAATAATAATGAAAATTATAAATAAAATAAAACAATAACATAAAATAAATTAAATAGAATTAAAAATAATAAAAATACTCCCAGCATGCAACAAGAACTGTTCCTGTTGGAAATACGGACATCCAGCCAAAATACTTTAAATTCAATCTCTTCGCCACGAACCTTGGAATGGGCAACACGTTTCCGGCTTCTCTCTGATATTTGGCTTGTAATATTACGAAGTAAATTCTCCCTTTTATCACATGTACCATAAAACAATTGTAACCTAAAAATACACACACCAATACACACAAAAAGTATAAATAAATTCTATGAAATTAACATACAATTTACCATGCTTTTCCTGTCATTTGTGTACGTTTTATTTCCTGTCAAGTATATTTTTATCTCCGTGAGCACGAAGCTAATTACTGCTTCTATGATGTGAGTGAATGCCCACAACATTTTGGTGACCGCTGACGTGCATAAAAAAAAACAACCTATTCACCCTTAAGATGTCCTCAAGGATATGTGGCTCAGTGGATAAAAGCGTTGTGTGATTTAACTCAAAGCGTTTTGAGTTCAATCCCTGGCCACAGCAGAGGGAATAAAACTTGGAGTTACTAAAGGGAATTAACTGATACTGAAGTATCCAGAAAAGGAATAGCAAGTGGAATTAAAATAATCTATTCCCGTGGACTAAATAAAGGGTTTGGTTCAAAATTCCAACGAAGAAGGCCGGAGCGTACAATGGCTGAAACGCTGTGAATATGACATTAAAGATGAGGTCAACAGTCCGAACAATGTAAATAGTGTAAATAGCTACCCATTTTGTTGTTGCTTCTGTTGGAAGTGCTCAATTGATGTGGGTTTTATTATTTAGTGTAGTTCTTTGTGATTGTGTAGCGCCAGTCTAATAAAGGGTTGTTTTCTTTAAGATTTGAAGGATTTATTCGTTTGAAGCTATTTTAATCATTGATCCGAGAAAAAACGCCTATATACAGATAATAGACTTTACCTAATTAAGCGATTTATAGCAAAATGAAGTTAGATAAAGATTTTGCCATTAAGTACAAAATATGTTTGACCTCACAAATAAGGGCAAATTTTACCTCTGAGGCCACCAAGGGTTATTGAAGGTAGAATTATTTTTGTAGCCTTTACAGCAGCCAACCAATTATATTCTTGAAGGAAAATTGATACGAGTAGAAAAGATGATAGGTTATTGGAAATCACTCCCAAGATCAACTATTAGGAGCTCTATAAATGAGAAAGAAATAGATTGCAACATATTCTTAGAGAGGTTCAGTTGTACAAGTGTACAGCTAATCATGGATACTTCTGAGGTTGTTCAGAATGCAACTGAATTTCACAAGTCCGTGGGAAATATTGGTGTTCCTCTCTGTAGGCTTCAGCTAAAAGTTGGGACGCTCATTATGCTTCTTAGAAATTTTAACACTCCAATGAGGTACAGTTGAACTCACCAAACCATCAAGTAGCATCGTGGCAATTATTTTAATCAGTGTAATCAAATAGAGGTGTTTTGTCCCAGGATCACAATCATTCCAACAGATAGCTCTTTGAATTCAAGTGATTTTAATTTCTCGTATCACTCCGCGCAAGAACAATCTCTCAATATCTATAGACTCTGCTTTTCTTATGACCAAATCTATGTTGGTTATTCTAAGGGTAGATCTTCAAAATTTTCATGCTAATAAGACTTAATGTTGCATACTCAGAAGTCCTGATAAACTAAACAACTGCATCATTTGTTTTGTACCTCAGAATATTTTTCCAACAACAACTACTTTTCAGAGTGTCTACTTTTCAATTGTTAATAATAGTGTAAACAAGGTTTTATTTGTTAGCTTCCAAAGAAGACATATGGTAAAGGACATATTTTTTCCGGTGTTGTTAAAAGAAAATTTTGAAATTTGTGTATATGTTATCGTTATACAGACTGATAGGAACACGGCTCTTAATATCTCATATGTAAATCTATTGTTTATTCACCTCCGAATTTCATTAATATCGGCGAGTGTGTATGTGACTTTGTGTTGGGGTTCTCCGAGTGTGGACTCTTTTTCTCATGAGATTGTTAGAGACTTTTTCCTTTCTGATATCAGGTTACTCCACGCGTGCACACCCTAAGTATAGCTGAGTCGACTACCAGTTTACATGACGGAATGGAGGGGGATTTATATCAAGTGAGACGCCAATCTGTACCTGGTATCTATGAGGTTACTTTTCAGTTCAAGTCGCTGATGCATCTGGCTTCATTAATTCTCTGGTTATATTTTGGTATTATCTGGGGTTAGCCCAGTACATATTGTGTCACATAAGATCAATTTATTTTAAAGAATATTTTTTTCTAATTAACATTAAATTCAATTTAGATATCTGGTATTTCCTGACGGGTATCACAAACCACATTTTGATTTTTAAAAATATGTCGAAAAATATTTTTTCCTTCATGTTTATTAATGCTTAAAATCTACAGCCTTAAATCTAATAATTGCATTACAACATATGGCCAATTATTTTCTATTCGTCAAATATTATAAACGCGAAGTTAAATAACAGTCTCTAGACACACATTTGTAACGTTTTTCGTTGATGAAGCATTTTCATATTAATGGCTTGTTTTTATTGAAGTAATACAACTTTACTGAAAAATAAAAAAGGTTACTCGGCATTAAATGATTCAGACATCTTTAAAAGAAAAAAAAAAACGTGGACCACTAAAGGTTTTATGCTTTTTCTTTTAATACCAGAAACCTTGGAGAGCTGTCATGCAAAAGAATGATGAAACATTTGTAATGTCTATGATGACTCAAACGAGCCTTTTGTTTAAACTTTTGAAATGTCACATAGCAAGAGGGAGGCTAATGTCAAGGAAAGACAATGTGCTTGCACAAGAAAACATACTATTATTGATTAATCTATATTAGTGTCAAATACAGCAGGACTAAAATGAAAGCGCGACAGAGTGAATTGTCTAATATAATTAGTCAAATTTGTTTGACGTAAGCCATAAAAATCGTTCACCAAAGCGTAGCCAATTATGTCGACAAATAGTAGAAACTACAAATTGAATTGAATTGAATTGATAGCTGACCAAATTAATATAAAAACTATAAAGAAATTTAGAAATTTTCGTAATGTACATCTGTTAGTGTTATAGCACTGAAATTGGCTAAATTTGAATAGAAAAAATTTCAAACTACTTGCTTGAAGAATAAAATATCTTCATAATACAGTGTTAATTCATTTAATTCCAAATGAGGTGACTATTTAAATAATAGGTAATACTATTTAAATAATAGGTAATACTTTTTAAAACTCGTTCATTAAGAAAAATGGTAGCCCTTACTTAAAAAAAAGTCATCCTTCTAAAAAAAAAATGTCTGAAAACGACTGTAGTCAGTGATTTGTTTAAAAAATAGGAAAAGAAAAATGAAAGTAAATCAAGAAAAATAAAAAATATCACATTACAAGCATGTGCTTCCATTTAAACATTCGCTACAATGTTGACGTTTAAACGGTTATAAAGTCACATTCTCAGCTGCTTGATGTCACGAAAAAGTAGAAAAACTCGATCTCTGAAAAACGATAGAATATTCGAGACAACTTCATATCCTTAATAATGTGCAAAATAGAAAATAAAAATGTTGATGAAAATCAATTTCCTTAACAGCTAATGAAGAGTTTAATTAAAATTAATGAAAAAAATATTATGAAATATCGAATTATGAGCTTTTCAACCTTGCTGGGCTGCTGTTCATCAAGGCTCATTCTTAAAGCGAGCAAAATGACAATCATAATAAAATTGTCAGTTTACTTGAGCCAAACAGAAGCAAATTTCCAACCATATAACTATAAAAATACTTGAACTCAGAAAACTTGCATTGTTTTGTGGATAGATTTGAAATCATACAATCATCTTTTACTGATTTATGGAGTCAGGCGAAAATTTATGGACAGATTATTTTTTTTTAATTTTCAGTTCTTTTGTCTATTTTCTGAATTATTTCAAAAGATAAGGAAAATATCCAGAATAACTATCACATGAATTTTCATTGAATAAAGTGAAAAAAAGGGGCTGAAAAATGAAATATAACTTAAAAAAAATATCAAGAATATTTCAAAATCGAAACGAAAAGATAATTTAATCGAAGAAAACGCATTTTTATATATAATAAATAAATAACGATTTTGTTTACTCTAAAATGATGGATTTTGTTGTTTGATTTTGTTAAGCTTAGCTTAGTTTTGGTACAAGGGCATAGATATGGGTCATCCAATGAGTATCAAACTCGCTTGTTAAGTAGTAAGTGAACTAGACAAGATTGATAACCATTAAACCCTGCCGAGGCGACAAGATGGATTCTAATTAAAGGATTCACTCAATCATCAGAATTTTATTGCATCAACCGCTGCAAACAAAATTCTAAACGTGACAAATTTCATGTTTTCTTTGTGACTGACCATTATTTTCTAACGAATTTTCCAACGTATTTTCTAGCGTATTTTCGATTTTTCCATCCCGTTATTTTTCTATCCTTCGATATAAAATGTATGCTTCTTCTAGCGTAAGAATCCTAATTATCACAAACTTCTATTTTTAATTGTTCTGATTAAAAAGAACGTGGAAAATGTTTGACGATCTATCGTTTAGCTTATACCAATATAATTTTGAAAAAGTATAGATTCACAGAACTTCAAAGCCTGATTTATAATGTTAAATGCTTGAAATATTTATTTAAAAAAACATCAAAGAAATTTCTTTGACATCCGTTATTAAATCATGAAAGAACCTACCATCACGCTATTTTATTACATTTATGTAAAATATGGTCTTTAAAATGCCTCTTTTGAGTACATTGATAAATCTCTATAGACAACAAGAAAAGCTTTAACCCGCTTCCCTTTTATTGCACAATAACAGTGAAATTTTATTGTTAGGACATTCGTCTCTCTCAACGGAAACTAGAACTTAAAGTGTTTGTTCATTTTTTACTCCTTTAGAATATAAGGTGGGCGCCATGTCTTAAATGTCAAACTAATCTGATCTGAAACCGGATCGATGAATAATGAGAATTCTTTCTATGACCCATATAAATTTATTTTGATCAATTTACTTTGTTCGTAGACAACTATTTACTTATGGAGGTCAAATGATACGCCAACTCGTTAGCAACCAACATTGCCTCCAGAAGAACAAAGGTGCTGACCAACCAGAAATTGTTTCAAATTCGGAGACGTAATATTGACTAAGAAGGAAAAAAAATCCCCCCGTGTCTTAAATTTGATTAAAAACAGTAGATAAAAAATTTAAAAAAAGAAAAATAGCTAATTTTTCTCGTTTATGAGCAAGAGAACATGTGTCTGAATTCAGAGTTTGATTTAGGTACCTCCTCCACGGAATTACTAAAAAAAAAAAAAATTAAAATTAAATAACTTAAATGTCTTCTTTGAATTAAGATTTGGTTTTATTTGAAAGATAATCTAAAGTTAATCCTTAAAAAGAAAGAAGAAAAAAAGAGTTTTACGTCATTAACTAAAGATTTTAGACATTCTTAAAATAAAAGTAAAAATAAAACTCATTTCCGCCCAGTTTATTTACCTAATTGGATGGATGCAAAATTTGAGTATACATATACTAAACATACAATATATATATATATATATATATATATATATATATATATATATATATATATATATATATATATATATATATATATGTATATATTATAAATTGTTCTGGACAAAGACCTATAAAGGCAAGCAGTATGTGAAAGGGACAAATAAGAAAGTCTTATTTGTGACGTCCCTAAAGTAGATACAGTTCAGTTCTGTGGTATCTCTTTTGTTCCTTCAAAGAGCGTAAACCAGGCTTGTGTCTTTGTCCATAGTAAGCCAAGTCATATGGACCTCACGTAGATTGTACCTGTCAAAAGGGAGATAATGGTCTTGATGCATTTTTAGTGATGATCCTCATAAGAGAGTGCATATTTTTTCTTACAATTTCTGTTATTTTGCTGAGGATTGGTCATGTTGAACGCTCATCATTTTGAACTGACGCTCAACAGGCCTTGAAGCGCTCTCGCCTCTTAAAACATGTGTTAACCTAATGAAGTATTTCAAGAGTCTCAGTAGGCAGATTTACGGAGTTTCAGACATGCTGTTTGAATATGAGCAAGTGTAGTGCTCGCATTTCATTTGAGTAATCGCAGCACATACATCTTGTATATATATATGTGTGTATACTAGCAGCATCGCCCGGCGTTGCCCGTGCTTGATTCAAAAATACGGTAATCACTATCACTTGACTTAAATTATTTTTGCCCTTCCTTGCCGTTAAAGGAGTGCCCTTTGCCGTGCTGATGTTGCTACATGCCTTATTTACATGCCTTATCTCACACTGCGAATTTTTTCTAAGCCCTATACTAAACATTAAATCTGTTACGAAAAAAGAACTAAACAAAATGAACACAAAACGATCAGCTTTAAAAAAGGACTCTTAACTGGAAAAACCGAATGAAAAAAGAACAACAAATACTTTTTCACACCCAACCCAGTTCTGCGGAATCAGAATCAACGTTGAGTTTAACAAGCGAATGAGCCAATTAGAGTAAGTGCCATGCAGATTTAAATTTAAACTTGTGACGAATGCAGCTATCGATTTTTTTGCGTGCTAGCATGCTAGTTAACATTCGTGTCAGTCAACTGTTGTCTCTCACGCTGGCCAATAGAATCTTCCTGCCTATTCGTGGCAGCCAGCTATAGGCTCACACTCTGGCCAGTAGAAAATGGCCGAAAACTACATGAAAACTGCCGTAGAAGCATGAAAAAATCGACTATTTCCACTATCGATGGGAGTTGGGAAATGCAAAGTTGATCTTGGCCTCCTGTTAACTTGGAACATGTGCATGTAAATTTTGGTGCAAATCCGTCGAAAATTGCGGCCGTGCATTCGTTACACACACACACACACACACACACACACACACACACACACACACACATCCTGCCTTTTATAGATAGATATATATACACACACACATACATGTATAAAATGCCCATTAGTAAGCACTTTACAAACTTGCAGTTTTAGCTTTCAAAAGGTTGAAATTAATGACATTGATTCTACTGTAGTGAATAAATGCTACACTTTGTATTGGATAAGGGGTTACTGAATTGTTGCTGATGATGAGGAAGACTTTCCGAATAAGTCAACATTTTCAAAAGAAATGAATTCAACACATTCAAAAAATTTGCATTTAATACATAGAGGAATTTCAAATATAAAATTATATAGAACTACATAAGCTCACAAAAGAAAATTATATTTAAAATAATGAAAAGAAAACATTTAAGTACTTTGCTGTAGCATGTCATGTCGTAAGTCATGTCTATGTTATGTTTCTATATAGTTGGTTGGAAATTAACTAGAAGGGAACATTGGATTATGTCTGCTACCAACTGTATCCTGTTTCTGAGTGAGCAAAAACTAGAAGAGGGTGACAGTCCTTTCCTTTTATAGTTCTGAATAGAATGACACTTAGTGAGTATCCTGGTAAAGTAGAGGTAATCTCTACATTACAATATCCATAGTAGTGAATGAACTATTTTAAAAATCTAATATTCATCAATATACGTGAAATATTGATTTTATTGAAACAAGTTAAATGTGTATACCATTTTTGATGTTCCTTATTGAACTTTCTTCATGGAAAATATACACTTCTAAAAGTCATGTAATCTTATCATCCTTGAATCTGTTAATGATCCAAGTGGAAAGGAAAACTTTATTTTATTCAATGAGCATTTTTGATAAAATCTGAATATTTATAAAGCTAACAAATTTTAATAAGATAAACAGTAAGGAGTCAGAATTGTTAAGAAAATAGGGTATCTTCATAAACTTGTTATTGTTTAACACATTTTGGCTGATTCATTCTGCATTACTTAAGTGTATTCTGTGAAAGAAAGGAAACTTCTTTCTTCAAGGGAAAAAAGATAATCAAAAAATGGCAATTAATATACTAACTGGGCTAATCCATTTCTAAAATGCCAGAATTCTGGTAATTCCTCATTATATACCTAATTCTTTCATATTGACTTTGTTAAGCAAAGAGAACCACATAGTGTTAAAATCCATAAAAGTTTGACTTATACATCTAGTTGATAGGAAAAATATATACCATCATCTTCAAATATCCCAACAATGTTGGATATGTTAAGGACTTCTTAATGTTACAGGCAATACAGCCAAAGATCAGTTTTGGAGCCTTTTCTAAAGACATAATTATTATCATCTTTTATTAAAATAAGATTTAACAAAACAGTTTAGATAATGGCCCAGAAAACATTGATAAATGTTGATGATTGATTTTGTTGAAAGTTAAACTGAATTAAGTTTTGTCACGTGTTAGAGATGTTTGCAATTTATTGGATGTCAAGCTTAGATTTGACCAAAACTTGGAATAAACTTGTTTTATTATAAACACAGATGACATAAACAAATTTGATAAAAAGGAAAATAAATTTATGATTTCTGTCCTTGACTAACACCTCCACAACTTTACAAACAATTTGTTAATCAGATTTGCACAAACTCGGATTAAAACTTGTTTTTTTTTTATATTCTTTGCTTCCAGTAATAATAATAATAATAATAATAATAATAATAATAATAATAATAATAATAAACAAATAAACAAACATTAGACATAATTTCTGTTGCAAGTTATAAAAACTTTAACAGACATGAATCAGTGAAGAATTATTAAAGTTTCCACATGATTGGTTGTCATTTCCTTCAAATTTAACATCTTTTAAATTGTTTTTTTCATGGATATGTCTTTTGACTTGATGAATCATATTCTAACATTAATGATATGGAATCATTTCACTTATTTCCACTTGACTATGCAGAATAAACAAATTCATAGCAGCAAGTTAACCAGTGAAATCAATAAATAAATTACATTTTATGGCACATTGACTTTTACATAATAATCCTATACATACTTATTAGATGAAACTAACTTTAGCCTAAGGTTACCTACAAGTAGCATCCAGTAAGTCAAACTCAAATAATTTACAACATTATTATCATTCTATGATAGGGGACTTTATAAATGTCATATTGTATTAAAAGCCATTGGTCTTTTTCTAATAGACATTTTAAAAATATGTATACAGAAATACCAATGATATCTAAAACAACTAGATCCATTTTTAAGAGAAATTAGTGCCTAAAATACAAAATTTCAACAAACATGGATAAACGTGCCTGCAATAAGATGCAGAGTCAAAAGGATAGTTTTTCTCATGACACTGCCTTTTTAATGACCTTCACTCTTCAGCAATGTTTACTCTTTTAAAAAGTGATGATTAGAATTGTAATAAAACCTAAATACATGATGAAAGTGAATTTATACATTTTCTTTGTTTTTGAGAATTAACAACAAAAATAATAAACACTATTAGAATTAGATTGTTATTGGAATGGTTCGCAAAACATTGGTTAATTGATTCAAACTTTATAAAATGGCAAATAAGGTATACTTTATAGTTGGTTCACATATTTTAATAATTTAGTAAATGCTTATAAATTTATGAATAAGAAATTTTTTTTCACATTTATTTCTTTATAAATAAGTGATAAATATTGTACTGCATTAGTTCTAACTGTATTAGCTTTTAGAATGATATATATTCTTGTAAATAAACAATCTAATAAATAAATAGTGTTTAATATTTTTGTCAATTCTCACAAAAAAAAAATGTATAAATTCACTTTCATCATATGTTTGTTTTATTCCAATTCTAAAAATTACTTTTAAAAACCATAAAAATTGCTAGAGAGTGAAGGTCGTTAAAAAAAAAATACCAACTTTTAAATACGTTCTTCAATAATGTATTAAATTGATTCTAAGAACTATTTTTGATTTTAATCAGTTGTTTATGTATTTCACTTACCAGTTATTTACAAAACATTTCAATTAAAAAATAGCTACTATAACTTTTTAAATCATTAATAAATAGTCTAATATATTGTAGGTTTCCAACAGAGAAAAGAAGTTTCTTCAAAAACTGTTTAAGAATGCTAAAAAGCAATTCCATTCAGGACAAGAATTTGGTGTTACTAAATCTTATAAACTGTATCAGCCAAAATTAGTCATGTTTATACATTGAAAATAAATAAACAATAAAATCATGCAATTATGATTAACACATTTTATACAAATGTTGATGTGTCAGAAACCCACATTTTGCATCTTTGATGTCTTAATGTAATGATTAAAATGTTACACACAGTCAAATGGGGAGACGCAAAAGAAATATTTTCTGAAAACATCTACCTCATAATGAAAGTTTTTTCATAAAGTGTCCAACATACAAATTAGAGATTCAAGGTTAAAAGTTTAACTATTTGCAAGATATTTCACTTAAGGAGTTTTAAGCAAAGACATTTTTAACAGTAAAGACGTAAAAAATATTTTGTGAACTAATTTGTACTTCTGAGTGTCTTAAGTGACCTTGGTTTTTATTTAAGATGATTTGTGAAATTAACATCTAATGGATCTCCTCAGGGCAAAGATCCCTATTTATGGATTTAGAAGTTGGTTACATTAGAGAAAGGTTCTCTTATCCTTATTAATGCAGTCCTTTGAAAATTGATAATCCAATTACAAAAAAATATATTTCCTGGACCCCAAACAAAATAAAGTCTTGTCTCTTTTTTGTTACTAAAAATGGAACCTTTTTCCTCAATGTTGTTATTTTATTGTTATTACATAAGTTGAAGAAATTTCTGAAATTAAATTTAATTTCAGAAAGTCAATCTGAACCACAATTTGACATTTATTTTTTCACTTCTATAAAAAACATACCAATTTTCGTAACTCAAATAGAATAGAAAGAAATATCATTTTGTAACATGATCCTTTTTAAATAAACTAGGTTAGTATTTATATGAACTTTTGGAAATTAAATTAAGTACGTTGAAATAGCAAAATATGCCTTCCAAAAGTTAAACAAATTAATAAGAAACAGGAAAATTTCCTTAGAAATAAAAAGAGTGCCAACCCACAATGTAATATCAATTCTCCTATATGGCAGTGAATGCTGAACACTTTCTTCACAGATGAAGAGGAGACAAGGCAACAAAGATGTAGTTTTACAGAAAGATACTGAGAATACTATGAATATGGGCAAGTTATAAGGAGACTGGGAACATAAAACACTTGTATTTAGAATAAAAAAGAGAAGCTGAAGTTTCTGGAACACATAATGAGGAAAGAAGGCTTGGAGAATTTGACACTCACAGGACATACTGGAAGCAAGATGGGCAGTGGGAAACATTGTGTAACCTACCTAATACACTTGTTTTAATGGATTGCGGAACAGAGATTAGGACAAATATTGCTCGGAACTACAAAGGATAGGAAGTTGTGAAGAACCTTGATTGTCCACATCCTGAAGGATACAGTATATATGAATTTCAAAGCAATGTTACTTTTGAGAGAAAGATGGTTGAACATTAACCTAAAAGTATCATTTTTCTGGAAGAGTAGATGGAAATTAAATTATTAGGTTGGTGCAAAAATAATGACGTAATAATGTCGTTTTTTGACGTACGTCAAAAAACGACATTATTACGTCATTATTTTTGCACCAACCTAATATATTTTGTTAGATCAATGAAACAACAGAGAATTCATTTTTTAACATTACTTATATCAATTTCATTTAAGTCATTGTCAATCCATTTTTTATCATTTGCTTTTTGTAAGAATTGGTAAGAAAATGCCATTCTAAATGGATATGTTCAAAGAAAGTTTTGTTATTTTTAATATAGAAAATTTTTGTATCCGTTAAATACTGATTGCCTCTGGTAACAGATTGTGATTTGAACATTATTATGGAAAAAGAAGAAAATGGAGCTGTTTATATCCATCTTTTTTCAATGGAAGATGCAAGAGAAAGTAAAAGAGGACCTGCAATATGAACAGTCTATGGCAACATCATGTTTCAACACTGGTTCTTATATGATAACTGAAGTTAAGCAATGTCAAAGCTGGTCAGTAACTAGATGAGTGACTGTTTGGGAATACCAAACTTCAGAGTACCGTTGAATCATTGCCCAGATAATATTACAACACTGATTCTTGTGAATCTCAAAACAACTGGACATATGACTTCTACTGTAGAAGGGCATATTGCCATATCACCAGTTCTTGTACAATAACCGAAGTTAAACAATGTAGAGACTGGTCAGTACCTAGATGAGTAACCATTTGAGCTGGTAAAACTTGGATGTACTGGTGGTGTAATGGATGGTGGCTTGGAATTGGGACTCAGAAAGCTGAATTCCAGTTTCTGTTGGGTTTGTTATATTCAGTTACAGGCAAATACCCTTGGGAATGGTATGAATTGACCTTTTCCCCACAGCTATGGGTTAATCAGTAAGATTTTTATCATTAAAACCATTATCATCTCAAAAAAAAAAATATAGTAAAATAAAAAATTGTGTACGTTTAGTTTTCAACATTTTAAATAACCCATAGAGGTGTTGATATATCACTTAGCAAAAACAACCAACCAACCGACAATATGAACAGATCAATTGATGTAAATGAAATGGAATCAAATTTTTTTTTGTTGAAGAATGATACTTGAGGTGAGATTTTATTATGCAATTTAATGTTTGTAAAACAAAGTTGATACTAATCAACCAATATTGGTTAAATTTTCAGGATATATTTATATTATAAATATACCAAGTGAATTTCAGGGGATATGAGAAGCAAGATATTGCAAAGTGAGAAAGTTGAAAAGAACAATGAAAAAAAATTGAAAACATTGGTAATAAACAAGAAAAAACTGATCACAAAAAGAGATTCAAGAAAAATGAAAAGAAAAGTGAATTAAGCTGGCATGTCAAATGTAAACAAAAAAGTCTGAGAATACTAATTATTATATTATATACTTTTACGTCTTTAACCAAACTAACATCTTTGAGTAAATATAACAAAGAGAAATATATAAGTTGGATGAAGAAGTACATAAAAACTGATTTCTCTACAGAAATTTTATTGATAAATGTAGAGATATATTGGATGGAAGTGATAGATGGTTTCCCATTTGGGTTCTTCAAAGAAATATTCAACCAACATAAATTAGAAACAATAGGGGTTACGTGTATCAATGGCTAGTATTGTAGACAATAACATTTTAGCTACTTTCAAAATTGATAATGGAATCAAGATAAAAGCAGAGAATTATTGTAAGTTCTTGGAGAAGACATTTTATTGAGTGGGACATAATATACGCTTTTGGCTTTAAGGTAAAAAATATATTTATGCAACTGCATGTTCTTTCACATTCTGTAAAACTAATTATTGTTCATATTGCCAAAATAGATTACAAATAGAGAAAATTAATGGAATAGCTTCCCGCCTTAATGCGAAAAGAATCATTTTGATTTATCATAAGAAGGAGATGAAAATGGAAAACCATATTCAAGCAAAAATGAATGCATATAACATTAAAGTCAAGATTGTATAAAAGTTCGGAAAATCAATGAATGAAAAACTAATAAATGTTATAGAATGTAATATGTAAAATAATTTATTCAGGTATAAAAAATGGTTGGGTTAATGTTTCTATGGTGTATATCTTTTGGATTTATTTATAAAATTTCATATTGCACTTTGTGCAATAAAACAACTTCCTCAAAATAATTTATTATCAATATTCTTCAACTGGATAAATAATATAGGATGAAACTTACATAATATATTACTTATAAAGATAAAAATACATCTTGAAAAAATTACCAACATTGATTAGTTAATACCAATTCTATTGTGAAAACCTTGACATGCCTAATAAAATCTGACAGTATATATTTTAAATAAAAACAGACCACTTTAAGGTTCCATGTAATAAATTATTTCACCACAGCCCTTTTAAAGTGGTCTGTTTTTATTTAAATTATTTGCTCTGGATTTACATTGAGCTCTCTGGATTTTATCCTCCTTAGGTTTACCCATATGGATTACCTAATTTTTCATAAACTATATATATATATATATATATATATATATATATATATATATATATATATATATATATATCACACACATGCACACAAAATAAATATAAAAAAATATGACATGGTGACATACATCAATCAATTTTTCTTATATAAATAAGTAATATTTTTTTTACAATAATGTTCACCTTGTACAAGACTAAAGAACCGTTTGAGGTAGAGCGTTATATATTAAAAATCACAGTTTATAGGGATATGTAGGGAAGATAACAGTTAATCCTAGACTTAAACAAGTTAGGACTAATGATTGGGGAAGCATTATCTTGGTAGACAGTTCCACAAAGTTGTGGTTTGTAGGAAGAAGCTGCTCAAGTGGAACTTACATCTCACCAATGGAATACAAAGGGAATGTGGGTGGTATGACGGGTCTTAGCCATGAAGGTTAGAACTGTTGGAATTGAGGAATGTAGTTCGTCTGAACACTTTCAATGGAAATAGCAATAAAGCAGTGAGAGGCTTGCAATGTTTCATCTGTGGGAAAGAGGTTGTAGAGTGGAAAATAATTTTTCACCCACAAGGGTACAGAAGTGAAGATTTGGCAGCTCCTGCCCATATATGGCAGTAGTACTCCATTTTTGGCTTAATGTGGCTCTTGTAAAGAATATAGGATAGCTGTAAGAGTCAGTACAGGGAACTAACAAATTTTTCCAGCATTTTTAGTGATGGATCATATATACAAGTTCTACAAGATTTGGGTTGAGTTTGTCCAAATAGGTTCTCAAGGAATGCTACCTCTCTGAGAGAGCATCTGTTCAATGCAATAGATGAAAAATTCAAGGACCACTTGGTGATGATGGAACATCACTAGCTTGGTTTTTGAGACATTGAATGAGACCAACCAGTCCCCCCACCCTACACACACATACACACTGTGCTGTTAGAGCTCGGTCAGAGGAGAGCTCAGCTTCCAAGCTCTGCTCATCTACAGTTTTGGAGGTGCACCCATATACCATTGTATCATTAAACTAGCCAATGCACCTGGTGCTTTCCAATGATTCAATTGCAAGTGCAAATGCATAAACAGCCCCCCCCCCCAACTTCTTTGCATGCTTACTGTAAAGCTGGGATTAATAAGTGGTTCTTCAGGAATTTTTCCCTTTTAACGCTTCAGTTATCCTTCTCAAACAATCTTCTCATAAAAGGTTATTCGAATGCCAATTTAGGATGAAATCATATAAAGAAACTATTGGTTAAATGGCAAAAGCTGATTTGGGACCTAGTTTGTCACAGATTTCATCCACTTAAATGAAATAATCTAAATTAAACATTCATGCAAGACAATTTGTGCATCATATGTAATTTATATGGCAAATTTGGAAAGCATCAGATGAAAAACCAAGGAGTTATGGCTGAAAAAGGGGCTTTTTGAACAGTTTTTTGTGGGTTTTTTTGTTATACACAGGGAAGCAGGCAGGATTAAAACCACGCTATCTTATTTCTTGTGTGATGGCAAATTTTTTGTGAGATGTTTGAAGAAAATTGAATAAAAAATGAGGAAGTTATTCAATTTTTTAATTTAAGTAGTACAAAAAAAAACATTTTTTCATTCTTTTGCAATTTTTATTCTGAAGCTACAGGAAAACTATCAAGTACTCTACATAAACCATGTAATATGAGCTAATGTTTTACATTAAGTGCAAAGAATATCAGCTGATCCAATAAAAATTTTGTTCACATGTAACTTTGCCTAGGTTTTTACAAAAAGTCATACTCACCTTCAGTTTTATCAATTCTTCTGCTAAACCCCCAGGCTTTTAGCTGGAGATTGAACTGTTTGTCTTGACCTACCTTAGTAAATTTGCAACATATGTGTACAATTTCATTGAAATTAGTCAAGAAATGTGGACATGCATAAATAGGATATATGCACACAAACAGACACAAATAGATATCTTCTGTTTTATAGATATAGATAGTCAGACTATAAACTTACACAGATCATTTATGTAAAATCAAAAGAGGTGAGGTGACCCTGGGGAGACTCCTGCATTGATTGCTTGGACAACAGAGGACTGGCTGTTAAGAACTACCTTCAGGGATCTACCCATTAGGAAGTACTTGATAATAGGGAAGACTCTTTCAGTGATTCCATAGCTAGAGAGTTTGTGTAGCAACCCTGTATACCACACCTTGTCAAAAGCCTCAAAAATATCTAATGTGAATGTCCTTGAGATGTATTTGTTGTCTAGTTCCTCAGTAATTCTGTAAGTAATGACAGTTAGGATATCAACAGTGTGATTCTACTGTTGCCAATCAAAATCTGTACTGCTTGTCACTAAAGAGGTTGTCACTATTGAGATAATGAATAACCTTCTATTTGATTATAGTTTCAAAACATTTGTTAATGACACTGAGGCAGCTGATGGGGTTATATTGAGACCAGTATGAGATGCTCACCCACATTCTTGAAAAGAGCAGTAGTTAAAAAATAAGATTGAGAATCTCTCACGGTGAATATTCTTAAGGGCAAATCACTGGGATTTTATTTGATGCTTTCCATATATTCAGAGTTTGGTTGGAGATCTTTCAGAATTACCACGATTCAAGTTTACTTTTGATCTTGTGCATAGTAACATTTTGCATTTTCTAGAACTTTCTTTCAAAAGTTTGCGGGCAGTTCTCAATGCAAGCGTTTCTACTACACTGTCCCCTGTGATGGACAATTGTAGTATTGGTTATGGTAAGCATATTCAGGGGGGAATCAGGGCTGGCTGTTTGGTTTTTGATGAAATTTTCCCTGGGGTATAAAACTCTGCATTCCATAAAGGATCCATTCCAAGATGATGGTGGTTGTTTTTTCAAGGCACTCAGTTTGAAGAAGGCTGAGAGGGGAGCATCAGCCATGTAAAATATATTTCACCCATACAGAAGTAAATGGTCTTTTTCATTTATCTTTCAGAAACAGAATTTGATCTTGTATATATGGCATTTACTCTGTCTCTCCACTAGGACGAGATATGACACAAGGTCTATTTTTAGGTGGGGACCTGAGCATGTACATCCGGGACAGGAACAAAAATTCCCCTCAGCCCCCACAACCATTGGATGCACTGGCCTCGGTGCAAGCACCAATCCTTCCCTCTGGTGCAATGGAAGGGTGCGGCCTCGGACAGCTGTTCCCCAGGGCTGGGCACCTCTCAGTATTATTTTCCTCAGTTGCCTCTCTGTCGTTTGACAGAGAAGCCCCTGAGCACACTGTCCAAGGACAGAGACGTAACAGAATTTGATTTTGTATATACATACGTGTATATAAATAAGTTTTTTTAAGCAATTGTTTATAAGCAACTGCACTACTGATGTCAGTATGATTTAAAAAAAAAAGAATAATTAACCAAAGTTACTAAATATGTTATTTCAAACTCTAATAAACAATTTTACCAATTCTACTAGTTTAGTTGCATTGATATACATTTCTTTTTTATTTATTAGACACAAGCATAAAAAATTTGAGTAACTTGAGTACTAATTCTTATACAAAGCTTAAGCAAATCAAGTACTGGTTGAAGTGGCTCATAAAAAAAAAAAAAAAAATGGTGCACATATGTTGGTAAATGGGCCCACAGCCAAATGATGAAAATAGCATTTATTTTACATAATGAATATTTTTTGTACATAATCTCCTTCCATGTGAATGTATTTCTTGTTTTAATACTGTAATCCGGTCTGAAGAAAAATAGTGAATTATCATGTAAAATCTTTAGTTATTGCAGGTTATTTTATACAGTGGTTTAATTAAATTAAATTTGCATTTTTGAAGATGTAGGCAGATCTTATTTTCTTGTTCAGTAAACAAAATGATTCAATTTAAGGTCTTTCTTGTTTGAAGTTGTATAGAAAACAGAAACCCAGCAATTTAAATAGAATTTTAATTTTGAGTTAGAAATGATTTTGAAGAAGTTTTACCATTCATTGTAACTGAAATAAATAAGCTGCTTCAATAGAGAGTGTGAGTGAAAGAGAGAAAGAAAGTAAATTATGGTTAGGAGAGAAGAGAGAGAGAGAGATGAGAGAGAGATGAGAGAGATGAGAGAAAATGAAAATGTAAAAACTAAAAAGCATGAATGAGAGAGGGTGAAAAAAAAAAGAGAATTTGAAGAGTATAGACAGATATGAAAAAAGTTATAGTGTGAGAAAAAAGCAACAGCAAAATGAAGAAAGAAGAGAGAGAAAGAAAAAGACTATCAAATAAAGAAGAAAAAATCTTTAAAAAATGGTTAAAAGAAATACAATTTAGAAAGAAACAAATGAAAAATAAGAAAGACTGAAGGACAAGAAAAAGGAAAGAGGAAATGCATAAGAAATGAAAAAAGAGGAAGTGTATGTAAATATGTTTTAAAAAAGAAAAAAAAGATCTATTTTCTTTACTGTATGTCAGATTTAATTATGTAAATAAATGATTTCAGAATAAAATTGGTATAAATCAGTTGGAATTGGTAAAGTTTTCAGGATATGCATATATTAAGATGATAAATATATTCTGTGAATTTGAACATATAATATCTGTTTTTATTAGAAAATTTGTGGCCCATCATTAAAACAGATGAGGTAGAAAACATACAAGTAAAGAAGCTTTTAGAAGCAATAAAACTGCTGCTGATAATGTTAAAGTGAAAAGAGTTAAAAACTTAACAAAATCAATGATTGAAAGACTGATGAAGGTAATAGAATGTCAAAGAGCCCATATTAACATATGATTTATTCAGGTTTATAGGAAATTATGTTAATCACATGTTTCTATGGTTTATATTTATTGAAATTATTTATAAATACAAATATATATTGTACTTTGCATATAAAAGCTGATACCATAAAAACAAGTAATTTGTAATCAGAATAAATATTATAAACTAAAGATTACTTGATATATTGTCTATGTTCATCCAATTTTATAAGGGAAACATTGACTTATATCATAAATTCTGACATTGACTTATATAATAAAATCAGACATTGTGTATAAAGAAAGCCTAATTACTAAGAAATACAAAAGGCAAATAGAGAATAATAGGTAAAGAGATTAACATTTCTTTTTTTGGAACCCCAAATATATTTACCTCATTTCCAAATATATTTACCTCATTTCCAAATATTTAGCTATCCTTCACAAATATTTAGCTATCCTTCACACCCCTCACAAAATTTCTTTTTCCCAATCTGATCTTTCCTTTCCATTTTTTGTCAGTTTTTGACCCACCCTTTTTCTTTCCATATATCATTTTCTTTTGTTCCTTTTCTCATTTCGTCTCTCTTTCATATTTTTCCACTCTTTTACCTTTCTCATTTTTCATATTAACAGTTGTTCTACAAGAATTCATTAGTTGGCACAAAGAATTTAGCTCAAGGTTATTTAGTGCATTTGACAGTTGCTACATGTGGATGCGAATAGATTAAAAACACTCTTAGTAGGGCAGAGGTTAGAGTTCACACCTTGTAAGGGAATGAAAAAGATTTCAAATTCGTTTTTATATATTTTGTGTATCATGTTAATTGTAATTGATTCTCTATAATCATATTGTACCCAAATGCTGTTGAGCAACATTTGCATTGTATATGAAAGGATTTAAGATCTTTGAATCTATTATTATATCGACATGATAGGGGCACTCTCTTCAGGATTTCTAAAATAGTACAATTTAAAATTCTTTATACATGAAATGTTTTTAGGTAATTACTGAAGTTACAATTTATTTGCTACTATATGACTATTACACTATATCAGATTTTATTATTCAATAAATTTCTTATTAACCTACTGATGCTGGTAAATTTTACAGAACATACTAATATCTATATTATATACTAAAACTAGACGATAAATATATGATGTAAATTTCCGCTTATTTCATTTTATTAGAAATATTCACAATAACTTAAACTGGTTCATCCAGAATATTGTTCATCATATTGTAAATAAGTATATATAATTATAATGTTATTGATGTTTATTCTTTAATTTCAGATATATAAAGATTGACATAGGATGCAAGAAAGATATAAATTCAAAGAGAAATAAAATATTGTAAAATTATTGAGTGATGGAAAACGGTGTTAGATAATCTAAGTTTGAACAGAGATCATGTAACAATCAAAAATAAATTGAAAGCCTTGGCAAGATAACAAAAAAAAAATTTGTTCTTTAAGAATGTTATAAAAAGAGATTTGAAAAAAATTAATGTAATGGGTCCTAGCCTTTCCAGATATTTATCCAACAGAAATGTTGGGATCCATTATTAAAGAGATGTATATGAGAACAAAAATCCATATTCAAGCAAAGAAGATGTTTGTGAAGCAATAAAAATAGATACAGTAGAAAAGTTAGTAAAATCAATGGTTGAAAGAATAATGAAGGTTATAGTATGTCAAGGACACCACATTAATATGTTAAAATCTAAAAAATAGTTTGTTTAGGTATGAGGAGATATTGTGTTAAATATTTCCATGGTTTGTATCCTTTGGATTTATTTATAAATATGTTATCAAATGTGATAGTCAAAAGTTAAAACCATAAGTTTTAGTTGAAAAAAAGTATAAGAATTATTCTAAATATAAAGCAGGGTTGACAATTTTATTTTAAGTGGTTGTGTCATGTTGCTTGTTTCTCTTGGGTTTTCTTGTTTTATAAAAATGACCTCATTTGCATATATGGTTTTTATTACATATGGAACAAGTCAGACAAAGTTTGACTTACAGTTCACTATATTCAAGACACTGAGAGTATTTCTTCTTTGATTTTGTTTGACATGACTTGCAATTCACTTGGTCTAAGGCTTTGTTCAAGACTTCATTTCCTACAAGATGTCATTTCCCCCACAATATCATGAAAGACTTCATTTCATTCAAGACATCATCTCCGCCAAGACTGCATTTCATCCAAAACTTTATGCAAGACTTCATCACCCCCCCAACACCTCATCCAATACTACATTTCTGCCATGACTACCCAGCAAAACTAAAATAGATGAAGGAGAATCTCTTTGGTTAGTTTTCTACCTGAATTTTGTTTGATATAGCAGAATACCATTGATTTTCTGTTTAGGAATATTCCACTTCAAATGAGAACTTTCATTCAATGTAGCTACTTTTGTTTTTTTCCTTCATTTTGGATTATAACTACTAAGATTGGTAGCCCCACATCTACCAGTAGATGGGGCATTAGTCATCTTGATGTTATTTAAACCACCTAGGAAAACATGACAAGGTTTTTTTAAGGCTGCATTTCTTAGAAATTTAAGTGTTACAACCTCTTTTACAGACTATTGAAGAATTGCCTGTAATCAAGAATCAAATGTTGCATTGCATTCTTGTTCCATTGTACTATTTTTTTGAACACTTCAATGTGGTGTAATGACTAGCAAGCTTGTCTCACTAGATCAATTACAACTGAAAAGTGAGTTTAATCCTCACTGGGTGCTCCATACTTTTGACCTTGTGTCACATCTAAGATATGGTTAGAAAAATCACCATTATACAAATTTGATCTTGTTCTGTTGAGTTTTCATTTCTTCTTGTAAACATAGTTTTCTAGGTTGGTAGTCATGGAGGAGTAAATTTGGTATAGAAAAAAGAAAAGAAAAAAATGTATTATACAAAAACAAGTAGAATCAATAAAGGTCCACATTGATATGCAGATAATGTATTGAGACACTAAGTATAGTTTATTGGTAAGCATAATCACAGTGCAAGCCATTAGGTATGAGTTCAAACTTCATGAATATTGCCTGATAGTTGAATAGCACAAGAGATATATTTCCATAGCCTGGTAAGTTCCAGTGTAAATTTGGCCTGAACTTCAATCTGAATTTTTGACAAGTACATTCACATATAGAAAAACATTCTGAAAAATCAAGGTAAATCAAATTTATATACTTTTATATTCAGGAATCTATAAGTATTTTAAAGAGTTTTGCACTAAATTTTAAAAGTAATTAGCATAAGTTTCTTTAAATGCCATATCCCTTCAATCATGACTCCCCACAGCTTCCTTCTTTTTATTATCAGGGAGTTATCATGACTTCTTGGAAAAAAGATAAGAAAGTGGTTTCCTATTACCTTCTCAATTGTTTTTGAATTCACAGTTGTCCTTCTCTGAGACAGGTGACCACTCAGAGCTAGATAGCTCAGTCTACTTTGCTATTTAACACATAGCTGGGAAGGAGAAAGGACGGATTTATGCCTTTTCCAAAGGTGTTAGAAAGTGAACATGACTGATAGGATTGATTTTGGCTTGATGATTCTACTTTCTGTACTGATGGTTATATAATCAGCATATCCCTTTGTATAATCTGAGAAATTTTATTAAACAAGAAATTTTGGAAACAATAGATTTCTTTTCAGCAAAGAAAACATTTTAAGAAATCAAATTATGTCAGTTTTGTTTATATAACATGTCAAGATTTATGCAGGAATTGATCATAACATTGCTTGCTTAGTTCTTTTCAGTCTAGATGTAAATGTTACTTTTATACATTGGAATTTCAAACTGAACCCTTTATTTCGTTCACTGGTGTAGATTGTTCTAGTTCCACATACCATGCCTTTCCTGGATATCTCAGTTTCAGTTATCTCCCTTTAGTAACCCAACTTTCCAAGTTTTTGTTTACCTGTTGTGGCCAGATAACACTTTGGGTTAAGTCACTGGATTACTTTTACACCTTTATCCATGTATTTCACCTGAAGAAGGTTGGAGCATACAACAGCCAAAATGTTGTGAATATGAAAATAAAAACGAGCCTAAACAATGTAAATAGTTACAATCCCTCATCTCAGATAATTTTTCAAAAGTCAAAACATTTCAACTCCTTGATATTCTGTTGTTTTAGTCAAGTATTATACTATCTTTTGGTGGGGGCTATGTGTCACAAACCCCCAAATATTATCAGAACTCTTACTAACAATACCTATGGTAATTCTATAATGTTTCTTGTAATTTAAGATAAAAAAAAAGTAATTCATATATTTGAATGATGCAGAAAGAAACTGAGTTTGTCTTGTTTGGTTTTCCGCATGTTCCGTATTTCTTGCCCCAAATAGTATTCTTTTCTATAATTCTTACATTATATAATGTATATTCTAGGCCATTATTATTTATCATTGAATAGCATAATTTCTTTTTAACTGCTTAGTATATTGTAAGGTAAACTAATAGCTGAATGAATATATTTTCAAAGTGTGTATTGGAACCTACTTTTTGGGTTTGTGCTCCTTCAGAACATTGGTGATCATGGCTCTCCACAATTTCCTGTCCTTTGTAGTTCTTAACAAATTTTGTCTTTTTGTTATCTCTTACAAAACCTGTTCTGCCATCCATTTACTCAAACTCACCAGGTAGGTTATGCATTATTTCCCTTCCATTGTGTTCTTCTTGCCTTCAGTTTGTCCTGTGAGCATCAAATTTTCCAAGTCCTCCTTCATCCTTATGTGCCCTAGAAATTTCAAGTGTCTCTTTCTAAGGATCAGTGTGTAAATTTAACTTACCTGGGTTTGTAGCAGAAAAGCACAATTTACACATAGAGATAACAAATTTATACAATTATTTGAAAACATATCTCTAACTACACACCAATGTTTGTGTAACTGCACTCTACTCAGAACAAATCTTAAAACAAACACAAATATACCTGAGATTTGGCCATTATTGACTTGACTCTTGCTTGCCACAGATGTCTACAACTACATCTGTGCATTTCCCTTATTTAGGCTATAAGAGAAGCTGGACACAACAGACAGAGACTTCATGCACACACACATGCTAACTATAGAGGCTACCTGAGAGCATAACTGACTGCCTGTTCAAACATTAGGCTGTGAAAATGACTTCCTGTGAACACAGAAAGAGAATGGACTCCACTATCAATGTGACAAGCCCAAACCGATAGCCAACAAGCAGTCAGCTGGCTTAAGCATTACTCATTTTCAGACTGTCCTTTCACCGTAGATTTGAACACTGCACTATACAACTTACCAGAGATATTTTCATATCTTGTAAATAAAAATAAGTCTTTGGTCATTTTTCCAAATCAGTGTCTAATTTGTTTCTTTACTCCAACCAACTTCCACCTTGAATCAGGTTTTACTTCAAGCAATGAGGCAACAAACTGTGTATAATTTTTTTTTCAAGTTTATACTGGTAATGGCTCCAAAAATTTGATCTTTTCTTTTTTCTTTAAACAAATGGGAAATAGTATAAAGTTTATAAAGACAATATTAGACCATCTTGAAAGAGTAAGGGTAAAAGTGTAAACTGTGTTTGCTACCATTTCATCTTATCTGGCTATTTTTAAAACTGTAACACAGTCCCTAAGTTGACATTGTAAGAAAAACAAACAAAATATAAAACTTGAATATTACATTATTTAAACAGACTGATGAAAAATAAAAGTGCCAGGATGTAGCCACCAAATCTTGTCTATGACACTGACAACACCAAGTTCTTGATAATGACTGAGACTGTTGAAAGTAATTGAACAAAAACAGGTCAAAGCCTGAACAGTTTATCCACCATTTTGATTTGGATAGACAACATCAGATTAAACATTGGAAAAATACACTAAAAATGAAAACAAACCTTGCTTGAATTTAGCATAATATATTTGGATGACTTTCAAATCCCATCCATTTGCTGAATCATTATATTGATTTATTTTTCAAAATTTCAAAGAGATAATGCTGTATTTATATATTTATTTTTAATTCACTGTTTACAAGGGTTGCTCAATAAATATATGACACAGTTAACCAAATTTTGACCTGAAATTTTTACTGTATAATATAATTTAGACTATGTGATTAATGAAGAAACACTGGGTAAAGTACATAGACAAGGAAGGAGACTATGTTGAAAAAGGTGTGCAAAAGAAATACTTTTTTCAATACAATATCAATATTCATGTATCTATGTATATTTTAATTATAGATAAATCAATAACATTTGTTTCAAATAGAGAAAATTTTTAAAGTTTTTTAGCTTAGACATTGTTGCTTAATCTTGTTAGAGAACTATTGTAAATTATATGACATTTTCTTGTCAAATAAATGAAAAATAAAATAAGAATATTCATATATAATAAATAAAAGTAATAAATAGTAATAATCAAAGAATTAAAAAGATGTTTGTAGCTGCTTATTAATTCACGGAATTGCAGGATAAAAGACTAATGGTAAGAGAGGAAATATTTCATCTGAAGAACTTGTTAATTGACAACATATCAGACAACACTTTGACCATGATAATCTGAAACCAAGCTGATTGTTAAAGTAAATGTACAATCTCTTATTCTGATAAAGTTGATTAATTTTCCGTAAGTACTTCTAAATTAACAGTGTATTGTTAATAATAGCTGCTTTTGATAATTAATCACATCTCTGAAATGACAGTTGCTCTTTAAATAGTTAAACAGTTACAGAAACAATGCAGAAGCTCATGTGATGGTGTTGTTCATTGTTGTAAGGGGCCATCCACAACAAATAAACTAATAAAAGCCTTTTCTCTTTTGTTTCTTTTATAAACAGATAATCTTTCTATGTTCACTTCCTGCTTTAATGTCCCTCAAGGAATGAAGTATGACATGCAACAGAAAATAATAAAGAAAATATAATTACAATGGATTATAGAAGACATACAAAATTGATGATAATTGAGAGAATAAGTGCTATCAATAAGGTTAATAATATTGCTGTATTTCTCAGAAGCACTCTCATCTGGATTCATTCACTTAGTTCTGTATAATAGTGAGTCAGCCTACACACCATTGTCATAGTATTTTTCACTATCATCTAACACTAGTTTACCTCTGATTCAAACTGAACCCATTTTATTATCATAAGTGATAATATAAATCAATGTGTCGGGTTTGACAATAAACCTTTCATCACTTTATGACTAATTCCTGTCAGATCTCCAGTCATCTGGCCATGATTTTTTTTTAATAGGATTCAATGATGATAGATAGAAAAAGTGAACATTCATTCTATAATTACTTGCCTTGGGTACTTCTACTTTATAATGGTTAGCAAGCTTGCCTGGGGAGATCAATTATGACTGAAAAATGAGTTTGATTCTCACTGGGTGTTCTATACTTTCAGCCTTGTACCACATCTAAACTTCACTTAGGAAAGCAGTATATATTGGGTACTTCAAATTGGTGTAATGGTTAGCAAGCATGTCTTGCTAGAACAATTATGATTGAAAAGTGAGTTTGATCCCAACTAGGTGATTCATATTTTCAGCTTTGTAACACATTTAAATTAAATCTTAGTAAATTGCTATAATTTCTTACTATGGAAATATCAACAAAAATAGCTTCTATATACATTATTATTATGACAGGACTTTCTTCACTTTATGTGTATTGAGTTGATACATAAATTCTAAACAGAAGAATGTTAGAATTAAATTATAAAATCTCAAAATTTATTTTTAAAACACTTGTTTTCAAATAGAGACAACAAAACTAGGTCATTCATCTAAAGAATTTTATAATTTAAAAAAAAGTATTTGTGTGGCTAGTGTAAGTCTCATCTTTTTTTATTGGAAAATCTTTGAACACTCAAAAAATATATTTAAAAATAAAAGTTAAAATTAAGAATATAAAGATGTAGGGATTTGATATGAACTCTATAAGTTTTGATTTATAAAACAAGATATTCAAATTTGATTTAATCAGTAGAAAATTAAAATCATTTCAAAATGAATTGAACATGTTTAAAAAAAAGTAACATTTTCCTATTATAATTATGTTGTCACACCCTTCATTAGTTTGCACGACCGTTACACCTTGCCAATACCTTATAAATAAAGGACTATTCTATTTTGATCACATTAGAAGAAGGGAAAAGATACTACTTGGTTTCAGTAAGAAAATGAAAGAAAGAAAACAAAAAAAGGTGAAGACAGAAGTGGGGCAAAAGAATCAGATTATGCTGATAAGAACAGATAATATACTTTGATCTTAACCAAAAGGCTGAGTAGCGATGTTCACCACAAAATAAGTGCCATTTTTCAGACACACAGTATCAAATGATGGAAACTGAGTAATTGCCAAAAACCCAGTTACCATAAATAAAATAACATCACCTACTGAATTATTTTAAATTTATTATTAAGAGAAATAACTGTGCTTGCCCCTCCCTTTGTTAGTTCACATGAATCTTATGTTCTGCCAATGCCTCACAAATAATGGACTATTCCATTTTGATCACATGAGAAGACAAAATACATCAAAGACACTTCTTGATTTTAGTAAGAAAATGAAAGAAAGCAAGTAAAATAGAAATGTTTAACAGTTGGTTTAGGGAAATGGAAAAATTGTCAAGTTCAAATCTTTTCATTTGTACCCCCTTACTTCTTAAAATAATGACTAATATTTATGATTGTTATTGCAATATGTTATTAAATTTTTTAAGCTCAAATATTTACCGATGCAATAGGGTAATTTCTATAGATATTGTGATAGAATTCACCATAAATTTATTCAATCACTAATTGAAGAATTAAGATTCATCAGAAATTTTGAATAGGAAAACTGAAATTTTCACAGGTTAAAACTAGTACACTTTTTAGTTTTGAACTTGATAAATAAACTGAGAAAAAGATTTTAAATACTAAAAAGATAAAAATTGAAATTTATTTAAATTAGAAAAAGTAAATAAGATAAAAAGTCAACTAAAATGAAAATAACAAAAGTAAATACTTTAAAATAGATAAAATGAAGCAAAATTAAAAAAATTGTAGTAATTAAAAATAAAATGTGACCCCATGTCAAAAATAAAATGAAAAAAAAAACTTAATATGAAGAAAGTAAAAATACTTAAACAAAATTTTAATTAAAACTGAAATTAGAGTAATTACAACTAAAGTGTGAAACTTTACATTTCTTGCTAATAGCAGTCAGAAATGGTTTGCCCTCAGATCAAATTTGACAGGGTTTCATCATCACTGAAAAGTACATAAACAAATGGAAATGACTTTAAGCCATATAATTAATTTAATTAAAAACTAATGAAAAAAAAATGCTTATAAAATTTGATAAAAATATTCAAAATCGATAAGTCTGCAAACAGTTGGCTTTAGCAAAGAATTTGCTGCTTATTGATTGCATTTGGTAGTTTCAGATTTACTTGGTTTATAGAATCAAATCTGACTGCTTAACTAATCTGATGGTTTCCAATACATGGAATGGAAAAGAATAATATTTCTCTATCCTTTAAACAGACAAAAATTAGAACCCAGGACAATAGTTCAAAATGCTTGCAGACATGAAAAAAAATTAGATGCACAAAATTGAAAGGAAAAAAATCTGCTTGTGGATAGAAAGCAAATACTTGAATGGCACAATTACAGTGAGAAGTGGTACACAAAATCTAATAAATTACATTATTAGCACTAAACTGGTGTCTCCCAAATATTTTGGCTGTGACCATGATTACAGAATATTTTGTGCCCAGTGACCCTCAGAGCAGAAAAAAAAACTAATTTCAATGTTTCTTTAGTTTTATCCAATAAATTCCATGCAATTTTACTTTAATAATCAGTAAATATCAATATGTATCATGTTGATTTGACCTTGGTATTTTCTGTATCATGTCATGTGAGAAATGAGGATGTTTTATGGAAAATGAAAAGGACATTTTTGCTTGTGATCAGAAAGAGACTGTTGAAATTTAGAAGGACAAATAATGTGGAAAGAGAGCTTTGAGAATCTGACATTCACAAGGCATAGAGAAGACAAAATGGAGAGAGGAAAAGAGTCAGCAACCTACCTAAAAGGTTTGTGTAAATGTGGATGGTATGACATGAACAGGGAGGGATAGTAAGGAGTCAAACACTATTTAGGGCAACAAAGGATAGGAAGACATGGAGTGATATGATCTCCCACATCCTGAAGAGACATAAAAGAAGATTATGTTGAACAAAGTAAGTAAAAGTTACATCTTCCTACAAATGTCTTATATGCATATCATAAGGCATCATTTTGGTCATCCAAAAACCGCAATATCAACAGTGAGTAAGAAACATCAGGTTCAACATTGTATAAATATAAAGAGAACATGAACAAATTAGAATACATCAAGAATTTTCATACATCTACCAAAAATGTTTTATTATTCTCAACTATTTTCCTGTTCCAGAGTCTTGGCATCAATTTATATTTCAAAATTGTAATATAAATATAGTCAGTTACAACAGATGTTTGTAGCATGGAATATTGCTGTCACATCTGGTTAGGTTCTTCAATTTTGTACCTAGAAATTCTTGACAAAATCTGAAGAAGAATTGTCAATCAGTCCTGACCTAGAATCTCAGCTTCACTCATTTTCCCAGCCATATAACATAGCTTCCCTTACAGGGTTGGGAAAGTGACTGAATATATTTATATTACAATTTTGGGTGACCACTTGGGAATACCAGGTGCTATAAGCTTGGATGTGTGGATGGTGTAATGGATAATGGTATGGAATTATTACTCAGAGAGTCAAGTTCCAATTCTTATTGGGTTTGTTATATTCCTTTTTGCATAAATAAAGGTATGAATCAACCTCTTTTCCCCCAAGTTATGACTTGTATCACTAAACCATTATCACCTCAAAAAACAAAGAAAATTCTTAGGATCTAAATATATTTTCTGACTTTAAATAAACTGCAAAGGGTTGATAAGCAATAGAAAACAAATCAATCAATCAATCATGTATTTCTTGCCAGTGAAACTGGTTTCCCTGGCTTCCTGATTTCCTGGTTAATTATCATCTTCAAAAATTTAAATTCAATGTCAATCATCATTTTCTGTCTTCTTGAATCCTGTTCTTTTATTGTCCTCTCTGTTTCTTTCACACTCAGTAAAACCTTGTTTCCAAATGGCTTTTATTGCCTTGCTTCAAGTGTAATGATTAAAAAAAATGGTAGAATGTGAATTGTTGGTTAATCAGAAAAGTGTCATCTTCCATAAGGACAATGTCAGACCTCATGTTTCTTTACAGATTAGCAGAAATTAGTTCATCTTGGTTAGGATATCCAGTTACTCCTGCCATATGTAATATGATCTTGCACATTTGAATTACCACTTATTTTGATCTTTACAAAAATTCTCGTAATATGAAGAATTTGGATGGCTGTACAAACATTTAAACCAATTCAGCATCCAGAAAGATGCAAAGACTTAGAAGGAAAAAACATGATGGTTCTTCAAGATGGATTTTGATTTTTCTAAATGATTCCACAATTTCCAAGAGCATCCTTTCCACCCACATTTGAGCCACACCCACTGGACTAACACAGGTAAATATTTGGTGTTGTGTTGGATACCAAATATTTTTATACAATATCCACATATGTAAGCATTAAGAACTGTTTATTTTCTTATATTCAATTTTTTCATCATTAGAATTTAAGTGTCCATACTTACTATACATCACACCCCTTCCAAATATAGGTGATCATGGCTCTCTACAGCTTTCCCTCTTTAGTTTCTTTCAGCATTATTTTCCTCTCTACAATATCTCTTTGTCATTATGCAACTTATCCTATCATCTATTTGCTCATCTTGTCAAGTAGCTTACTCGCTTCTCTTTCTTTCAATGTGCCTTGTGAGTGCTAAATTCTCAAAGCCTTCCTTTTTTTATCATGTATTCCAAAAAGTTCTACCACTACTTTCTGTTATAAATAGTTCTTTTGTAGTTCCTATTCTCCTTAAAATGTCTTCCTTTAACCTAGACTTTGGTAAGTAAAATTACATCTTGATCATTTTTTCTTCATTTGTATTATAACTCTCTCTTAAAGGTATTATTATAACACACACTCATACTTGGTTTAACGTAATTCATTAAAGTATTCTCTATATGTAATGCTTAAGCTATTGCCATAATGCCTGTATAGTTATTATGAAGACTGACTTCAATATGATTGGTATTTACCCAATTTTTCACCAATTCTTCATCGAAGCAGTCGTTATACATTTTTAATAAATTTTTCTTTCAACTTATTTCTGATATTTAATTGCAATGTTCAAATTGTTTTCATCCTCTATAGCCATTAGTGAACAATTAATAACGATAATAGTTAATCTAAAAAATTCAGTTTTGTAAAGAATGTTTACTGTTTAATTTATCTAATCTGCTTTACGGGTCTCTTTTTATTATTATCATTATAATAATGATAATGATATTAATAATACTTGAATTTATATCAAATGGACATACTAAAATATTGAAAAGTTTTTGGTCTGCACCAGTATTGAAATAGAAAATTATTTCAATATTATATTATTAAGAAGCAATACTTTTAATTAGATTAGATTCTAATCCTTTTTTATTCAAACCAGGGTGAGCTTTTCTGGTAAGAAATAAAATATGAAGAAAGAACAGGAAGGAACAAAAAAAAGAGTTCAAGACAAGGGTTACAAACCAGGTACTTCCAGAAAGTGGTACAACCTGAAATTACTAGGGGTACTTATACACGACCCAAAATCTGACCAAATGTGCAAATACTGGATGTAAAAAAAAATCTCTCTTGGTTGAACTTAGGATTTTTCATCTCCATCATATATATATATATATATATATATATATATCTCCATATAAAAAACCTAGTAGCATAAACTAGAGAGAGGGAAAGGGAGAGAGAGACACACACACACACGGGATCAAAAGTAGGTATGCTGAAAAATACAGATTTATATTTTATTATTTTGCATGGGTAAAATAACAGGACAGATTGGGTCCTATAGCCTTGGGTGGCAACCAGTCTAGAAGAAGGAAAACTGAATTAAAGCCAGCCTGAAGAGGGATGGGCTCCTTCAAGATAGCTTACCCAAGAGACACCACTGGTGCAATAGCTGCAGTGCATATGGTGCCCCTAGGACCCTGATGGATTACGAGACTCATGATCATGATCTTGATTTTGCAATTCTTTTTTTTTTTGAGTTTTTCTTCCAGATAATTGTGGCTCGGAATTTTAAGGTTTGGGACTGATATGAAAAGTTTGACTATTGATAATATATATTTTTAGTGGGACACCAGAACAGACTCTTTGAACTGGGACAGTCCTAATTAGAAGATGGTCCTGATCATTAGGTTGTTTTGATTGAAGAGATGCAAGATGATTGCATCATTTGAAAAGTTCCTTGGTTCAATAAAACAAATTTTAAACTTTTCAGGCATTGTCAATAGGTTCAATTTTGTTTATTACATGACAGAAAACTCTCATGTAACAATTGAAGAACTATTGAAATAAAGTACCATTGAGAAATAAAGCTGGGGTTAAAGTTCAGGAAGGCTTTTCATACAAAGAGGGCATTGGACTTAACTTTTTTAATACAACTCTTACTCAAGAAGAGTATTCTAAAAGAGGCTGAAAGACACTTTTATATCATAATTACAACTTAAGCCCAACAATTAAGATTTCTTTTCTTGGAGAGGAGGGCACAAGATTGGCTTGTCCTTACTATGTTGTGCATTACATACGTTTCTTTACAAAAAATTATCCCATAGACTGATGGGTTAATTGACAAGAACCAGTTGATTGATCACTACAATAACCAGCTTTCACTCCAAAAACAAATCTTTTTGGACAGAGGTATATCTATCTATGGAATGTGGTGCACATGGCAAGTCACTAAAATTATGTCATTGTCTAAAGATCTGATAGACTACCAAAGTGGAAAGTAGACCTACTAGATAAAAATAAAATACAAGTCAAGACCATTAATATATATATATATATATATATATATATATATATATATATATATATATATATAAAACAGTAGATCGCCTTTAAAGTAGATTACCTTGGACTATAAAAGGAGCCACTTTTTAACTGACCTTTATATTTTTAATTGAGAAGAAAGATTTAATACCAGTAGAAAAAGACAATCTTTATACACATTTTGAAACCACAAAATTATCTTTTAGCATTTTAGTATCAATAAAATATTCTTTGATACATTGAATATTTTTAACTATCATTTAAATTTTTTCATTAAGAAATTATGAAAGTATAATGATATTGCAAGAATATATAAATTATTGCACTTGCATTGCAAGAAGACAATTGAAAGCCAGGAAGTAAAGAAGGTGTTGGTTAGGACTAAAACTGTACTTTGCTTACTTTCACTGATGCAAATTTGTCGATCACAACTGCTCAGTTGAGACCAACAAAAAAATCATTTGATATCTATTATCTATTGATGTTCAATGTTTTCAGATGATTTACTGCTTCATGCCAAATTAATGAATATCACAGATTATGTGTTCAGTGTACAGCAACATTTTTGGTATCCTCCCTGACAAGTGGTGCCCATGGTACATGCCCTACTTACCCTAGATACATCACTGTTTCTGAGGTGCTAGCAATGATCAAGAATTTTCAAGAAAACTACACACTGTTGATATGAGAATGTAATTTACAAGAGAAGCATGACAAGGAATAAACAATAATGCATGAATATAGAAACAAAACTGTAAATATTGTATTGAAGGCCACCAGTTTGAGCTTTTAAGAGGGTATACTTAGTTGGAGAACTGAAACACTTGCAACTTGCATTTTTTTATATTTAATTTTTACAAGTAAGCAATCCTTACTGTAACTTAAGACAATTGGAAGCATTAGAAATTTGTAATTATCTGCATGATTTTTCCTAATAAAACAATTGTATATCTACTATTTGCCTCAATTTGTATGCAGGTGTGTGAGTTATATATATATATATATGGCTTTGCAAATGACAGAATGCATTCCTTTAAAGGGATCTTTTTTGTCCAACACTACTTCAGAATGATTTGTTGCAGCAACAATAATCAAAACAGTGAAACTGAAACTGTAAAGGGTAAACACAGGGGGTAAACAAGGAGCCACTTTCTGAAGAAGTGTTTGATGAAAAAAAGAATGCATTCCATCATTTTCAAAGCCATATATAAATTCTGTGGTACAAAATTTTTGTTTAAATATATACCTGGTTGGTGTAACACCAAAATTGTCCAAATCATCTTATAGCATAAGTGTCCATGCCAAAAAAATGTTTAATATCTAAAAAAAAAAAAATTGAACTAAGTGAGTTTCTTTTTTCCAGCTAAGATGATTAGCCATCTTGACACCATTTGTGAAAAGAATCACTGAAAAATCCTTTGAGTTACTCAGCTAGAGAGAGAACAGGATAAAATCATTTTCTGTCAACCAAACTCTATTCCCAACTGAGCAATGGAGAGAGAAAAAAGATCATACAGGCCTTCAGTAATGGTACCAACATTCATATTCTAGCTTCCATCTTCAAAGTCCATTCAAGAACCATGAAGAGAATGGTGAATAAGTTTGAAAAAGAGAGAACAGTAGAGAGGGAAACTGAACCTGGAGGTAACAACAGCAAGAGTGATCATCATTTCAACTAACAAGATAAAAATTAGAAAATATCCAACTCAATCCATAAGATGTTTGGCATGTGAGAGAGGAATTTCAGCTATAACAGTCCAAAGAACAGTGAAAAAAAAAATTGAAAATGAAATCGTGCATGAAACCTGTGAGGCAACTTATTACTCCAAGACAGAAAGTTAGAAGGTTAGAGAGATTGAAGATCATCTTCAATAAGTTGGAAAATGGTTCTGGAACAATATATACATTCTTGAACTTTATTTCAATCCTTCATGAACTTCTGATTCTTAGCTATGATTAATTAATGATGAACATGTCATTTTGGTTTATGATCAATTTCATCACAATTGTTCTATTGGAGAGTAATTATACATTATATATATATATATATATATATATATATATATATATATATATATATATATATATATATATATATATATATATACATACATACACACACAGAGTTATAATTTAAATAAATCAAACTCTTTATTTCCATGAATTTAAAAGTCAACTGTGAAAAATTGTACTCATCAAAGCTCATTGATTCAAAGTTAATTAAAACACTTGTTAGATTCTAAGGAACTTCTTGTTTTAAATGCAACACTAATGTTATGTTATCATTATAAATGGTACATTAAACTTTGCCCAAAATAAGAAGACTATTTTTTAATGTAATATATGAAAGCGTTGCTTGTTTTTCTAGATTCATCTTGATTTATACTCAAAGAGGAAGTCAAGTTGATATATTAGTGGTGAAGAGTGTTGGAGAGGAGATGATATATAAATAACCTCACCTTATAGAGAGAGTTTCAATTTTCGCCATCAAGATAAAATTTTAAAAGTTAGTTTCCAGTGACTTGTTCTCTACCACTCCTGTACAAAAGTGTGTGTGTGTCTGTGTGTGTCTGTGTTTGTCTGTGTGCCTGTGTGCATGACTGAGTGTACGAGGGGTGCTGAGAAATTCTTGATCCAACTCGATTCCCAAAATGAATAAATATCAAATTTTTAAAACATCCTTTGTTAATGAGGCTGAGAACTTTTCAGCATATCTGTGCTGATGAAAGACATTCATTAATATTTATATTATTTAAACCAACTTTTGCCAGGGGAGAAATTTCATATTATAAATCTTGGTTTTCGAAAATTAACAGAATTGGCGTAAATTCTATGATAAATCTAGAATTCTTCAATTGAATACAAGATAATTTATAAATTTCAAGAATTTGATAAAACACTATTCCCCATGAATAATATTTTCTGTCCTATGATTCCAGGTAGAAAATTATTACATGTAATATGGTGATAAAGGGAGTTGCTGATAAGACATAGAATAACACTTACAGTCATCATAGAAGGAATTCAAGACGGTCTATCCGCACTGATCATATTATATGTTATTAAACTTTTCTATATTTATAGGGGAACAGTGATCAATATTGGAGATAAAGTGTTTATAGATATAGACAGTGTAGATGTATGGTGACTGTTAATTTCACACTTTGATGCAAACTTCAGACCACACACACATATACAATATATCTCTTGCTCTTTTATATATGCATAATTAAAGTTTTTTCAATCTAACAAATCTAACATTATTTCTTACTACTATTTTATAATTCTGCTTGCTCCTCCCTTAGTTAGCATGACTGTTATGCCCTGCCAATAACTCATAATTAATAAAATATTAAAGACAGAGACACTATTTGATTTCAGTGAGAAAATGTTAGAAAGAAAAGTAAAAGTGTTTAATGTTTGTTTCAGTGAAATGGAAAAAGTTGTCAGTTTCAAATCTTGTTCCTCTTACTAAATAATGACTAGCCTTCATATTTATGATTGTTATTGCAATATTTTGTTAAAGTTGTTACGATCAAATTTAATAACAGGATGAAGGAATTGCATTGATATTTTATAGCCATAACTTAATCATTAACTTAAGAATTAAATTAAAAATTCAAATAGGAAAACTGAAATTTTCAAGGGTATTTATAGTAAAGCTTATTTTTACTACAAATAATGTTTATATTAATAAGAAATTACATTGGATTTATTATTTACTTAAATTCCTTTGTTTACATTTAAGTTACCAAAATATAAATTAGAAGATATGGACATTGAAAAATGTGATGCACATTTCTTAAGAGATAGAATTGAGCCCTGCTTTGATGTAAAGACCTTTGTGACCAAACTGTTAGATCATGCTTGGCTAAAAGGTGGTTTGTTGCATAAAAGGAATGCACGTTAGATAAATGCTGAGAGGTACATTTTCTTTAGTTAGATTTTTGATGATCTAGGATCAGTAAACCTTAATTTCCCTTTATGAGAAAAACAGATGTCTACTGAAACATGTGTAACTACTCAAAATAATGTTTATAGTAATATAAACAAAAGAAAAACTTTCCTTTACCAACACATTTCATCCCTTGATGAACTTTATAAGGGTTAATGACAAAGTTCCTCAAAGAACGAAATGCATTGGTAAAGAAAAGTTTACCTTTTGGCTTTTACTCATATTGCCTTTACAGATATAGTTTTATTTATATCTGAATTTCTACCTTACATGAGACAATTTGGAAAAACTTTTATGCTAACATATTTTGCTGACCGTCAAAATCATCCTATCATTTACATGAATCATGTGAACATAAATGTTTTTCAAATTGTTTCATGCTGATACCTCCTGATGAGTGGACAGAATTATTACTAAATGTTTGTCTATGAAACTCCAGTGACAAGGGGCTGAATATGACATCAATCAGCTAAGTGACACATTTCATTTGTATTAATCATATATATATATATATATATATATATATATATATGTGTGTATGTGTGAAAATATATAGAAAATAGGGAAGAACTGGTTAGGTAAATAATCCAAAGTTCTTTAGTATTTTTGTTATTATTTTTAAAAAATAGTGCTCGATACAAAAGTAGAGCATAAATATAATTATTTATTTAAAAATATGATTCCAACACGCTACATAAGATGTCTCATGTTTCAAAACAAGAGCCGGAAACTTTAATATAATTATTTGAATTAAAGTAAGCTCTGTTCCATCTTCAAGCGAAATTTTTTTTTGAATAACTTATTTCTGAAATTTACGTGTTTTAATAGCATATTCATAATTGAAATCAAAATTTCCATGGTAACAGCCAGGGCGAATTGTTTAAATAGGTAGGGGTGTTGGGTGCTAATAATTTGTATCAGTATAGGGTTACTTTCATAGATGTTAAGTCAGGGTAAGGTGGGGGTGTCTAAATTTAAAATGGAAGATGTTTTCGCCTAGTCTGGTTTACGTGTTTATGGAGATTTATTTATTTTTTTATTTTATTTCTTTATGAAAGGGTTTTATGTATATAAAAACTGCCGTAACATTTGTTTTTTGACGACTTCATAAAGGGTTATCTTTTTTTGTAGGGTATTTAAACTATTTATTGGGGCTATGGATTATAAAAGTTATTTTATTGTATGTTTTTAAGCTAATTATTCAATGCATAAATTTGATGATGTCGGCAAAAAACCATTAACTCATGTCTATTGTTTAATAGATTTTTATTATTTAGAAACTTAATAATGTTCAGTTTCTCATGGCGGCACAAAGAGCATGGGTCATCCCAAGTTTTAGAAGTTCTAGTCTTGTTTATAATTTTCCATTTTACTTTAGGTGTCCTATTTATTTCCTTCAGATGCCCAAAATATTTAGATAGAGAAGTCTGATTTCTTTTATTTATATTGTTGAAAGAGCACTTACGCTGCCTCCATCTGGCTTTAAATTCATTCTTCGTGGACCCAATGTATATCATATTAGTATTAGGACTCTCAGTGGATGAGATAGTACATTGGTATACCACAGATTTGATGCAGCATTTATTTTCTAATGGGCAGCCTTCTGGGTTTCTACAATCACATAATTTTTCACTATTATTGTCTGATTTAAGTGTAGGGTTTTTATTAATACTATTCAGGCATGGGGGTTTGTTTAGGATTTTATTATTGTGTTTTTTTTATTATACTTTCTAGATTTTCAGTGCAGCTGTAACTCAATTTTAGGGTGTTCTTATTAAATATATTACTAAACCTACTATTAGTGGGGAAGTGTTTATCAATTAAAAGCTAAGAATTTCTGTCCTAGTTTAATACTAACCATTTGGTTGAACGGAGGGCTATACCAAATGACTTTTCTTTTCCTGTTTTTTTTTCTTCTGGCCAGTGCAATTGTTTCTATAGTTAATGTTTGCATTTTTGTAACCACTATTTTTTAGGTCAGCGTTATAGAAGCTATTGTGTTGTTGGAATATTTCTTTGTTAGTGGAGTTAATGCTAATTCTATTTTCTATTGATGAGGGTATATGTTTAATTATGGATGGAGGGTGGTTTGACTTTGGGTGTATATATAAGGGGTTAGTATTTGGTTTTCTATAAGGTTGGTATGTGTTGCTTGCTAAATCTAGAGTTACGTCAAGGAAGTTTACCCTTTTCAATTAAGTACAGACTGTTATCTTTAAGTTTAAATTTTTAAATTCACTAAATATAATTTTTCTGATTTTCTCTATTTTAAAACTAGTAGAACTCCTCACCACCATGAGCCTGTCATTTCTGTACAGTCCGATGTCCTTAATATTAGGTTGGTGCAAAAATAATGTCGCTTTCTCACATATATGAGAAAGTGACATTATTTTTGCACCAACCTAATATCAATTTCGCGGTGCACGGTTAAGTTGTGGTAATTTTGCTTTGCTTGGGGTGAATTAATTAAAAAAAACAAAAAAAAACAAATTATTATTGTAGAAAAGACCAATTTGTGAACAAATTTTAAAAACTAAGAATATTCATTAGAAACTTTAACTATATTCAGTTTTATTCTCATATAAATGAAGTAGAGAAATAAAAAAACAGCTTTCTGTTTTTGTATCAGTTCAATGAAATAATCTTTGACCCAGACGAGCCACTTATCTGATGCTTAAGATATTCTTGTATACAATCCTCTCATCTTGTTTGCTATCAAATTCGAAAATAATGCCATTCAATGAACATTCATCTAAAGTATTAGAAACAGGAAAAAAAAAAAAAAAGAAAAAAAAAGAAGCCTGATACAAATAAAAATTGAATTACACATTTTTAGTACATGCTTACCAAAGAAAAATATTTTAAGAAATAATTTAATTTTACAAAAATGTCATGTTTGTCTTAAGGGGGAATACAAAAAAAAAACAAGAAATAAAAAGGAAAAATAATATATAATGAGAAATCTTAATAGATTTTTTTTCCTTTCTTATTTATAACTAAATCTGTTATTGTTTCTATGGTTACGGTACAAAACAACCAGTCAATGAAGTTATTTGTCAGAGAAGAATTATTACAATTTTATATGGGGTGTTAAAATGAATTATTTGAGTTAAAAGTAAAAAAAAAGACTGCTAAATATATTATTGAAAAGTTTTTATTAATTATTATATATATTTAATAGATATTTTATTGGATATTTTTCATTATATATTCTGTTGGTTAGATTTTATTAGAAATGTTATCAGGTATATTTTGCAGACTTGGAGATAGTCATTGATATTTACTAATCTCAGTAAAATATGAGACAGTGATAGAAAGACCTTACCTTTATTTTTAATTAAAGTATTGCATGACCGGTTTTAGAAAGAAACTGTTTGATTTATATATTATATATCAGTCTATGAAATAAAAGTCAATTGAAAATTGATTTTAAGGCCGTTCTGGATTGGAGATTTAGGGGTTAAGCCCCCTCCCCTATATCATATATAGAAATGAGACTATATAGTTTTTGCTTCTTTAAAACGAAATAACTCTCTAAAACTTAATTTATTTACTATTCTTTTTTATTAAAATAATAATTTGAAAAGAAGATACAAGAACTTTAACTTAAGATAAATCAATTTTATTTGCTTGAAAACAATGGAGGATAGTAATTAAATAAATGCTTATTATATAAAGATTATTTAAAAATATTGGAGGGGGAGTTTAGCCCCCTAAATCCCCACATCCAGAAAATAGGGACCTGTGGGGTTTTATCTAAACTGAACACATGATTTTTTTAAATATTTATTTAAACGTATGGGGTGTGGGTATCCCTCTTTAGAAAGTACAGCCCTGGTAGTGGGGTTTTATCTAGACTCTCATAGTTAATAATACTTTTTTTTTTTAAAAATATTAGGGAAGGAGGCCTAGCCCCCTAAGGCCCACATCTTCAAGTAATGGCCCTGCTATTGTTGTAGTAGTGAGGTTTTATCTGGACCCATGATTATTTAAAAATATAGGGGAGCGGGGCTTAGTTCCCAAATCCCCACTCTAGAATGACGGCCCAAAAATCAATTTTCAATCGACTTCTTTTCATAGTTACCGAATTTTCCTACCTTATCAAATTTACCGGATTTTCCGGTGCTAAATTTTCCAAAATTTGTTCCAAAGAAAAGTACTAAATTTAAAGGTTAATTAATTAGATTTTGTAAAAATTACTTTAATTACTTTTTGAAAAAATGCATTTTCCCCAGTAGTGTATAATCCTCACTTGACAACACATACATACAAAGCTCAAACATTTGTAAATCTGCACTTAGTTAAAAAAAAACAGTTACGACTGAATAGTGAGTTCGATCCTCACTGGGTGCTCCAAACTCCCGGCCGTGTGCTGCATCTAAGCTACGCTTAGAAAATCATTTAGACTGTTGCGTCTCTGTCTTTGGGCAGAGTGCACTCAGGGGCGACTCCGTCAAAGGACAGAGTCGGAACTGAAGAAAATTATACTGAGAGGTACCCGACCCCGGCGAACAGCTGCCCGTGGACGCGCCTCTTCATTGCATCAGAGTGCGGGATCGGTGCTCGCACCGAGGCCAGCGCAACTGACAGCTGTGGGCAATTTTTGTTCTTGGCCCGGGTGTACGCGCTCGTGTCCCCAACCTTAAAAGAGACCTTGTGTCACAACTTTGCTTAGTGGGGATACAGAGTAAATACCAAATGGAATATAACTGTACTGAAAAAATACTTCCAAAAAAACTTAAAAATAAAAATAAATATTGAGTATAGAAAGGTTAATTAATTAATAAATGCTGAAAATTTCAACGAAATCCGATAATTCCTTGACTTTTGGTAAATTAAGAAAACGGGGTATCGTCTTATTTTTTTCCACGTGTCGAAAATACGCTTGGTTTTGTTGGCAGTACCTTGACATACAGTCAGTTAATACACGATACACGCTTGGATGATCATGTCTCTTTCGATTCATAACTGACTAGGCAGAAGATTTTCCCGCAGCAGACTGCATTTTTTTCTGCGATAGACTGGTTGCCAACCAAGGCTATAGGACCCAGACATGGATTCATACCTTTCCTAGGGTATTTGTACGTAAGGCAAACTCGACGAAGCTCTCCGATTTCTCATGTTGAGCCATTAGCCACACCACTAGATTTAAATCTTGTACCAGCAAATCTAGCAATATTGTAACAGACTAGATTTAAGTCTAGCAATATTGTACCAGACTAGATTTAAGTCTAGCAATATATTGTATCAGACTAGATTTAAATCTAGCGATATATTGTATCAGACTAGATATACTGTACCAGACTACAATAGCGAAGCGCCCTGCGAAGATCTATGAAAGTTAACTCCCACATTCAATATGCCATTCGACCACAGAAGGTGAGTTATTAAAATATTCAGAAAAATAAATCCCAGTACTAAGATGTACGAATGCAAACATGCATTCACTTACTATTTCTATTGTGACATATTTTCATCCGATTATGCAGGATTATAAAAATATAAGTCGTTTTAAGGAATTTAAATATATCAAAATGGCTTTTATCGTCAACAAAATTTAAACACTTTTTTTAAACTATGACATTTCTAGCATTATAAAGTTTTCTCAAAGGCTAAAGAAAATTCGTTTTAAATGTTTTCAGAGAAAGAAATTTTACCACCAGGTGTCAAGAAATGAAAACAAAATAAAACAACGAGAAAGCAGACGACAACAACGACGGTAACAAAAAAGAAAAAAAAAAAAGGAACAAAAAAAAAAAAAAAATGGAAAAAAAGCAGTTTTTAAAAAATAATACACTTAATTTTTTTCTTAGAGAAATCAACATTAGTGACTGGATATTTTTTTTTCTTTTGGAATGTTCCGTCACAATTTTATTTTCCCACCGTCCCTCAGCTAAAACGTTGGGGTACGTCTGTAACACCCAGTCAAGTCTAAATATCCAAACCATCGCCTGCAAATTCAACTTGTGTGTTCCATTTGTAACAAACAACACCCTAACTGACCCTAACTCTTCAAACCACCCACCTTCTGAACTGCTCTCTTTTACTGGGGTCGGGTGGAGGCTCTCATTGTTTCTAGTAAAGATCATGGCTGCCCTGACAGAACCTGTAGCTGCTGTCAACTTTTGGCTGTTGTGGTATGTGCAGTAGAAAAATCATGGGCAAAGCGCAAATAGGGAGGGAATGTGAAATGGAGAGAGGGCTCCAGAAAAAAAGAATGCCCAAATATCTGGATGGAAAGAAAAATGACTTCTAAGAGGCCCACGTAGGTAAACAGGTAATTTTAGAATAAGGAAGCTGTAAATGTCACCAGTAGTCATACTAAAGTTTAAGCAAGACAAGGTTAAAGTTCAAAGTTCTGTTAAGGAACATGTGCAATAAGAGGAGAATAAAAAATTGGTGATTTATTTTTAAAAAAGTATCCTCATCTGCTTTTGGTTACTTAGATCTCTCTCCTCTATAATGTGACGGTCATATATCCTACGTTTAACAACTTATTAAATATATCATATGCTGTAGATATAAAATGTTAAAAAACATAACGTACTAAATAATTGCAATAAAATCAGATATAGTAAAATAAAACAACATGGACGAATAACAAAAATAAATAAATAAATAAATAAATAAAATAAAATAGTTACCGGTAAGAAGTCATTCTTTGTAGTTTGGATAATTTACGTCAATACATCTGGTTCTGCGATAGATGAGCATTTAGTTAATAAACATCAGTGTGCCCGGTCCTATAACCAAGAAATATTTATTGGTACTGAGGAAGGCTCATTCAAATTTCCATCTAAAGGACTATATATATTAAATCTTTCAGTCCCACCCCCGAAGGAGTTTCTTTTAGACCTGAATGCTATTATTTTAATAATTATGTATTTAATAAATATAATGTCCTGTCTTTGATAATTTGAGGCACGGTGGAGGAATCAGAGAGCCGAGTTCGAATTCCAGTGGAATCCATTACATTCAGTTACGTGCTAATACCCTTGGGAAAGGTATGAGTTTATCTCCCTCTAGCTATGGGTAAATAGCAGAAAGACCGGGTTCTATAGCTTTGGATGTCAGCTGGTCTACCGCAGAAAGAATGAAAGAAATGGCAACTTACTGCGGGAAAAATCTGCCTCGCCAGTCATGTATCGAAAGATACATGATCGCTTAAGCGTATATCACGCATGGCACATAACTGACTGACTTTGATAATTCTTATTTTTTCATTATGCATATTTTTTCAGTCCTCGTTCGAGCTCTGACAATAGTGAAATAAAAACCGGCTAAGCATTTTTTGTTTTGCTATTTAATTGTTTATGGTAACTATTTTTTGTAACTCTTGTGGTTCGATTTAAATAGACTGATTCTTATTTCGATTATTAAATTTTTTACCTCGGGTAAAATATTTATCGAATGTCCAATTTCTATGTTTGTTCTGAATCAGTCAACAGTCGTATGACGAAGTAAATCTTTATTTTATTAGACTTAACTAATTACAGATGATCAGACATTATGATTGGAGCGGGTCTGAATGTTGATTGACACAAATGCAACACATTAAAACTATTGAAAACATACTTTTCAATATATATATATATATATATATATATATATATATATATATATATATATATATATATATGATTTCACAACATTAATGATACTTTGAAATAATTGTATTGAATTATTTTAAGTTTTAATATTCATAGTTATCATATTATAAATTACGGCTATAATTACTGTGAGCAGGCCGATATACCCTCTTTCACGGTCAAAAATGAAAAGCGGTTTTCCGAGCGTCTCTTTTCCTTTAATAACGCACGCAAATATGTAATGGTATACAACCTGCTTGACGTGACTTTTACTCACTAAGATATAAAACTGTGTGCAAATTATCACAAGTTCAAACATTGACAAAAACTTATTTTAACAGCACTTCTAGGTGTGAGATTTTGAACATTTTTGTTGTAGTAGTTAAAATATTAATAAAAATGCAGCAAAGTTGTAATAAAAATTACTAGCCACGCTCCTAAGCGAGCTTATTGAAAATCCCAAGAAAAAAGATTAAAGATAAATAGCCGTTTTGTACTAATGACTGTGCCTACTCGAATGCGTAACTATGAAAGGAATTGCTTCTGGCCATCTTGTATAACTATCGATTCAAGTATAGACCGATATGGCCATTACGAGGTATAAAAAGTTCGTCGGAAATTTGAAAGTGAGCAGGTCTTGATTTTTTTTTGTGTATGGATTTGTTTATGGGTGTTTGCCCTTTTAACTTTTACACAACTTCCAGTTAATATATGTAGGACTAATTTGGTTATAGGTCCAAACTATCGCTGGGTGAGTAATTTAGTCGTAGCCTTAATGTCTAGGTGAGAAATGTCGTATGTAAAGTGTTAAAAGTCTGCTGGAGGAGATTATCAGAAACGCGTTTGACCAGTGAAAACATAAGCGTCAGGTATTTTGGGGTCCTGAATTACAAAGATCTTGTACAGGAAGAGATGAATTTTGGCAGAAAAGAGTCGTTCGTCTGCATAATTGATAATGATTTTATATCTACATATGTGTCTACTCGAGCTGCACTGATGTTTCTTGATAAATCATCAACAGCTGTCAACAATAACATTGTTGTCATCACGAATATAACATATGTCACCAGAAAACTGAGTTATATAATCAAGAAGTTGTCTTATTTCCCGAGGATATTATTTATCCGTTTTTTGTCATACTTCCGATTAGCAGTTTGTGATCAATTCAAATATAAAATATGTCTTTTTAAATAGTGAAGAAAGTGACAGATAGGTGGCGTAAATAGCTAACACTTTTTCTCTGAATATATATATCGTATGTCGTTTCAGCGTCAGATAATTTCTTTGAACAGAAAGAAATTGCTTTGTTTTCGTCACTGATACTTTGTTGAAGTACAGCTCCCAAAACAACCGTAGAAGTTAGGGAGAAAAAAACCTAACCTTGGATCAGAATATGATCGAATAATGATATTAGCTAAAAATATTCTTTAGACTTCTTATCGAAAGCAATGTTAAATGGGTATCAGTAATTTTTGTTTAACAGTACATGCGATATACTGCAACAGAGTCTGTTCCTTTACAAAGAACAGATCGTTTCAGTACATCGCGGAATAAAACGGTGATAAGACTTAAAGTGACTTAACATGTCTAGAAACTGACAAGAATTATTCATCCTCGTGGAAGCATAGTTTTTGACCTGTAATCTGTAAATTCCAGATTGTGTAATTTTATAAAACAGTTAACTTTGCTTAATCCAAATATTTCATTTGATTTAACAATCCCATATTTTTGTAAGGACTCAAAAACTATTTTCAAATGTGTTTCTGGCAAGGAATTGATAATTCGGGTATCATCAATAGAATTTTAAAAGAAATGTAATCTAAACAATGAAAACGTTTCTCAATCGAAAAGGTTGAAATTTGAATTCGAATAAATCAAAACAAAAGATTTGTTTTTCTTATTTAATTTTTGAATGCCTGATTCGATCGGAATTTTGCGATTGGCGTGTAGTAGGTTAAGGTTAGTTTGAAATACCGTATAGGCGGAATCGGATATCGATCCAGAACAGTGATCTATTCAGTTTGCGGAAATCACCAAGAGTTAATTGCTTTTTTGGGGGGGGGGGGCACCAACGGAAGCGGGAAAGACTAATTACTAGCTGAAGGTTGAATCAGACTAGTGACTAGTCAGTGTTTCGCAACTTATTTTTTTACTTCAGGGTACACTTTAAATTTTAATAAGGAAAAATTAAGGAAATTTGAAAATAGGTAAATAATAAAAAAGTCGCCTAAAATAAGCATTTATTTTTAAGTCATTTCATTTCATTAAGTGGTATAATTTTTATTTAAAGGGATTTATGTAGAATTTGCTATTTTTATAGAGGCCGATAACAACTGATTTTAAATCCCTTGATTTTGAAGGAATTTTTTATTTGGCAAAAAAAACAAAAAAACAAAAACAAAAAAAAAACCGAAAAAATAGTTCAAATAAATGTTTGAGGTAATATTTAATTTATATGGACACACAACAAAGACAGACAATACGATCCGAGTTTAAGAACAAACGATAAATTTATTGTTAACAAACAAAGAATTACATAAATTAAGTGCGTTGTTTTTTTTTTTTATTTTTATTTTTTATTCCTATCATGTTTGACATTTTGGTTGAAAATCTTTTTTTTTTACGCCTGCAGTTACTTAATATTTGCCATTAATCTTTTTAGCGCCCCTTTTTTCAGCTGAAAAACATTAATTTGGAAATTCCTGCAAAAATCAAATAATTGTCGGTTTTGGTGAAACTTTCAGAACTTATTCACAAATGAATTAAATTATTTTAGAAATGTTTGTTTTTTAGAAAGTCATGGTAAAAATATTTTTTTATATCTGTTACCTAATCCGTACTTAATTTTATGAAAACTCGAACATTCGACTTTGTGTAATTTTGCGATTATAAAAGCAGAAGACTTTGAAGAATATAAATCATCGATTTTTTTTGTTAATCGAAACTCGGTTTTACCCAAAATTCAGTTCTGAATTGTAAAATACAAAACACAATAAAACTAAGACATTATTTAATTAAAAAAAAAAGAAGCTTTTAACGGCTTTTATGAATTAAGGACACTGTTGTCTGAAGCCAAAATATGACAAAGTTGTTAATATTTTAAAATTAAGTTTGAATGTCTTTTTGGAAATGCTGTTATTAAAAAGATCTATTTTTACAGATCATAAATTTGAAAGATTATTACAATCTGTGATACGATATTTTAAAAATATTTCTTAATATGCAAAAAAATGTATTAAAAACGTTTCCTCCAAAACTACGAATACACAGTTCAGAAATAATAGGTCACATGTTTTAAGAGAAAGGCCTTAAGAAATTGTCTTGCTTCCCTTCTAGCTAGTACGTATCAAATTCTTTGACTTACCATCATCATCGCATTTTCAAGATTTTTAATTTTCTGTTTTACATCCGATTTCACTATTAATTTCATTAAATAAATATAATTAATTTATTGTTTTTCAGTGAGTGACATACTGCAATTATTAATTATTTTCTTTTTTTAGATTAAATTTTAGGGATGGAAACAGTGCGGGTTTTGGACTAAAAAAAGTACCTAGGTATCTCCACTTGGTCGCGTAAAAAACAGCATAGCATGTTGAAAAAAGGCCCAAACTCAATAAAAACAAAGTTTTCAAAATGTTTATCTTATTATTAAGAGGAAAGACCAAAGTATTTATTATTATTGTCTTTGAAATTTTTTACACCTTTGTAGCACGTTTGAAATTTTGGTTAAAAATCTTTTTTTTTTTTTTTTTTTTTTTACGTCAGCGGCGGATCAAAGATAAAGGTTATTTTTTTATATTTTTTTTTCCGGTGAAAAACACATTGATTTGGAAATTCTTGCGAAATTCAAATATAGTCGGATTTTAATGAAACTTTCAGGACATATTCAGAAATGAATGAAATTATTTTTTAAACTTCTTTTTATAAAATCTCGGTAAAAAAATATATTTCTTTTACATATGTTACCACGCACTTACTTAATTTCATGAAATTTCGAGAAATTAAATTTTTAGTGGTGGGATTTATTAGTTAAAAACAGGATTCTTTGGAGAAATTAAATCAATTTTTTTTTGTTAAATAATCGAAAATCTGCTCTGAATTGTAAAATAAAAAATGCAATAAACCATAATATTATTTAATTAGAAAAGCATTTAATTGCTTTTGTAAATAAGTTATATTAAGGACACTATTGTCTGAAGAAATAAAATTTTTTCCGATGAATAATGAATTTTTACAAGAATTTTTCCTTTTTTTAAAAAATTTAATTATAATAATAGTTCAAAAATTGTTGAAAATTCTTCATTGCTTTCAAGACGGCGGTTTGGTAAATTTACGAATCAAAATTTAAAAAGCTCATAACAGTCGTTTGTACCAAAATATTTAAAAAAAAAAATTTTAAATAATTTTTATTGAAAGAAACGTTCCTAATTTCTATCTATGGGGATCTATACATGAAATAATCTTTAAAAAGATCACGTAATTTAAGTGTCGTCTGATGCACTGCAATTATTTCACTTTTAATTCAGTTCCGTTTCATCATTAACGTCTTTGCAAATTCTTCAAAGTATATAAAAAAACAGTTTTACGTTTCTTAATTGCTATTTCACTAAATATTTTTATCTTTTGTATTTATTTATTATGAGTCACACTTCAATTAATTTTTTGTTTAAGGTAGTAAACTTAAGAACCTAGAGAGGAAATGCAAATTTCATAAAGCTTCTTGAAACCTAACTAAAAATTAATAAAATATTTAATAATCGCTGAAAATATGTTAATTTGTAAAAATTACTAGGTAGTTAAATACTAAAAAAATAATGCGTTCTCTTAGATTTCGTAAATTTATGTCATTTCTGGTCATTTATAAGAGCTGTCATCACCTTGAGTCAAAGAAAATGGGGACCCATCGTTAAGAAATGCTTGCACATTGTTTTTTTATGCTATAAGTAAGTAATCTTTATTTCAAATCAGATTAATTTAACTTTAAATTTTCTAATTTTCTCTGTTTCGCTACTCTTCTCTCTGGCCAGCCTCAGTTGAAATACACTGAAGTAATTTGAAGTTACTTATTTTAAAATAATACTACCAGTAATAACAAGTTTATCGCTTAGTCACTGCATTGTTTAAAATGGGTATATATAATAATATATTAAAACTTGGACTGATCTTAAATGTGAATTAGCTTCTAATGATTTTTTTTTCTTTCAGATTTAACAACTTAAGTCTTTGGCAATTTCAACCATACAAAATCGGTCCAAGTTATTGGAACACATCATCATCATTATAATAATAATAATAATAATAATGATGATGAAAGAAATGGCTTGTTGATTTTAACGCCTCCAAAACGAAACTGCTCTATTTTATTATTATTTAATAATATTACATTATTTACATTATTCGGGCTGTTATCCTTATCGTCATTGCCATATTCACAACGTTTCGGCCGTTTTACGCTTCTTCAGGTGATTGGAATATCGAACCGAACCCTTTGAAGGATCGGTAAGGACCCGATATACCAAAAATATGGAGACAACTAGAAAAGTCACACCAGAAGCTGGCACGAATATCAAAGCATCTGACATTCCTACATCGATGCAGAAACCTACGACTCGTTCCTTCAGGTTTGGCATCAAGGCTTCCTGTCAATTCAGTTGAGATTCTCTAGTCGCATAGAAAGGGTGATACATCCTTGTCTGAGAGAGAATCCCGTACAACCGTTGTATAAAACAGAAAATACAATCTGATATCTCTCAGAGGCTCGAGACCTTCTTCAAAAGAATTACCGACGAAGAAGATCGAAAGAAGATCCATCACGACCTGGATAAATCCTTCAGACATGAATTCGATGCTGTCAAGACCCACCAAGCACAAAAATTAAGTAGATTGAAAGATCAGAAGGTGACACACAAGGTGCATCACCAACCAGTAAAAGCAGTAATCAACATTAGTCAACACCAGATGAGTGCTTCTGAGGAGTCAGTGCTAAACAAGAGTCTCAACTTCGCCACAACGATCAGGCGGATATCATATTTGGAGATTATTGCTCGAATCGAGTAAATACCCTTGAACTTCCCTCAGGCTCAGGTGGATGAACTAAGATGCAAAGTGAGACAGATACTGGAGAAAGCTAAGCCGCCCAAATCAACTATCACGAAATTGGAGAGGTTGGCAATCAGAACCCTACAGAGGAATGAAAGCATCATCATACTACCAGCTGACAAAGGCGATGCAACTGTAGTAATGGACAAAACAGCATATATAGAAAAACGAATGGTAGATACAGCAAAGTAAAGAGGGATCCTACAATGAAAACGCGACGCAAACTGTCACACAGATCCTAATCAAGAACAAGGACCGCTTCCCTCCTAAGACATACAGGCAGTTGTCACAGCGTTACAACAAGCTACCTCACATATACGGTCTCCCTAAGATTCACAAAGACCGTATTCCGCTCAGGTCTTTTGTTAGCTGCCAAGACTATGTGTGTCGCTTACTAGTAGATGTAATAGACCCATTAATAGGAAAGTCACCATCGTATGTCTGAAACTCCGTCCACTGCGTAGAAATAATTAAAGATGCTCCCATACAATCCAACCAGATGGTAATTCTAGACATGGTGAGTTTGTTCACCAAGGTACCCACAGAGGAGGCACTCTCAGTAGTCAGGGACAGACTCATCCCTAGAAGAACGGACCAGTATACTAATAGATAATCTGATGGAAATGCTGACTATCTGCACGCAAACAATACACTTTGGAATGGGATCAGACATATATCGACAGGATGAGGGCTTAGCAATAGGCTCACCATTATCACCAGCAATGGCAAACTATATATGGAATACTTTGAGGAAATGGCATTGAGAAACTACACCACTAAAGCCAACCAATGACAGAGATACGTAGATGACACCTTCATACTCTGGCCACACCAGTAAGAAGTTCAGATACTACTGGACCATGTGAACTCAATGAGGCCATCGATACAGTTCACAATGGAGAGAAAAAACAACAAATGTATACAATATGGGAACCAGTAATAAGGAGTGGTAGAGAAAATAAATAAATAGCAACACAGACCAGTTGCCATCCAAGGCTATAGAACCCAGTCTGTCTTGCTATTTACCTATAGCTGAGGGGAGAAGATTCATACCTTTCCCAAGGGTATTAACACGTAAGTGAATGTAATGAATTCGACTGGAATTCGAACTCAGTTCTCCGATTTCTCAATCTGAGCCGCTATTCATTACTCCTTCTGGTACCATTGCTTTCATTTAATGTGGTTGACTAACGCAGTGATAACTATGCACAGCTAAACATATCCTGCCATCTTTTTTCATGGTCACAGATTAAAAACCCGCACAAATCTTTCCACAGCTTCTAATAAAAGAAGAATATTGTGTGTTATCTGTAAGGTACACACACACACACACACATATATATATATATATATATATATATATATATATATATAATGAATAGAGAAGCATAATCAAAATTAATTTGCAAGGATCAAATTCCTGGCATCAATATTTATCTACATCATATCATGAAGACCTTGTCCTTATTATTATCTTTGCAGGCGACAATAATACTTGTAAGCTCTGGTAAAAAAATATGCAATAATAATACCGAAAAATTGCAATATGAGCACTAGTAAAAGCATTTGCTGAGACATTAGGCTTATAAATCTCAGAAATTCATACACAGATGTCCTCAAGGATAAAGGTGTTATTAAATCCAATGAGTTCAATACCAGGCTACAGCAGTGGTGAACCAAAGTAATTTGAACAGTTGAGTTTAAAGGAAATAACTGATATATCCGAAAGAGGAATGGCATGTGGAACGGGTTCGGTTAGAAATTTTAGCCTGAAGAAGCGCACAAATAAAACGTCGTGAATATGGCAATGAATATAAGGATAACAGTCCGTATAATGTAAATAATCATAATATCTCGTCTCAAAGATATAGATTTTAATTGTCTGAGAGAACCTTTTTACCTTCCATCAGCATGGCTGACGCTAACTTCCAAGAGAGTGACTCATTGAGCCTTGCTCGGGTAAACGTTTTCCATTGACATGAAGTGGTAAGATTATATTGAAAATTGCTAGGAAAGTTGGTTTCATGTGTCGGGCTCGACAGTTTTTTCTCGCCTGAATCTATTTTACATATTTATAACTACCATTCGCATTTCTGTCACATCTAGTCTGGTGCTTCTGTTATTGATTTAGAGATTCTTGGTTAAATTACAAAGAAGAATTGGCAATGTTATCGGTCCTGACCTGGACCCGATGACATCCTTGTAATAGTCATTAAGAAGTATGCTCCCGAACTAGTTCATGTTCTCTCTAAACTGTATAATATATGCCAAGCTGCCTCCTGCTTTCTTGCCTGCTGGAAACCATTTTCTGTTGTTCCAGGTTTTAAGAATTCTGGTGAACCGTCTGACCCATCCACCTATCGGCCTATTAGCCTTTTGCTTCTTTTAGGGAAACTCCTAGAGGCCTTAATCAATGCTGAATTGGTTTATCATTCATCACAGGGCCTTTTCTCAGACAAGCAATATGACTTTCGTTTCAACTGCTGATGTATTAACGAATTAATCCCGGAAAGTGTCTATCGCACTTTAGATAAAAAACGGTGAAGCCCGGGCTGTAGCATTGGATATCTCGAAAGCCTTTGACAGGATCTGGCATTCAGGTCTTCTCCACAATCTGAAAAGCTACGGTATCTCCGGGCACGTTTTTGAGCTGATCCACTCGTTTCTGTCAAATCGTGAAATGAAACGACCACTCGTCTACATCTTTTCATAGTAACATGGGTGTCCCGCAGGACTCCGTCCTTGGTCCTACGCTGTTTTTTAATCTTCCTTTAACGACCTTCCCGATGATATCAGCTCTCAACTTGGCATCTACGACACTATCATTTACTGCTGTCTCGATAGTAAGGCTGATCAATCCGTCAGGGTTAAAATGGCAGCTGATGTACAAAACGATTCAAGACAGTCATTAAATGGGGTAAAGATGGCTTGTCAATTTTAACGCCTCCAAAACTAAACGTCTCTCTATTAATCATCTGAGAGACCCCTCCTTGATACTATCCTCTTAATTTGCTTATATCAATAATTTTTCTGTCCTCACATGACTCAGACATTTGCTAGACATGGATAGTAACAAGCTTTACTCTGTCATACTGGCCCTGATGTGTTGATGGGTTTTATGGTAAAAGTGAATTCAGAGTTGGTCTTTTTTCTAGAATAGCTGCCTTCCCAAGATTAAAGTGTCCAATCTGCTCTGCTATTTAACCCATAGCTGGAGAGAGAAGAAACATATTCTTACCTTTCTTAAGGACGTTAGAGTGAATACAACAGGCTCGGCTGGAATTTGAACTTGACCCGCTGATCTTATTGTCCGTGCTGATAACCGCTACTCTTCCCACACATATTGTAATTTATCTATTTGTTTATAAGGAGATGCTGAAAAGTTCTCGGCCACGTCCATTTCCCAAAATAAGCATTTTAATGTATTTTTGAACAGTTAAAAAAATTGTACCAAATGTATTGTAGTCATACGAATTAAATCCGTGGAATAATATACACATTTCGTTGCTCTCGGCTAATTCATCTGATTGTAGCCACGACTTTTCAGCACCCACAAAGATATATTTTTTGTAGGGTGACTTCTTCATCACAAAAGTAACCATTAGTTTTTAGATAATCTATATTTGATTATCAGAATTTTGAATAATAAATCCTGCCTAGTTTTATCTAATTCATTTAATTCTATATAAAACAATGCACATACTTCTCGTCATTTTAGAAGCGAAGCATTGACATCGGCAAAATAAGATATGTCATTTGTTGATCAATTATTAATTAGACATAATATTTTTTCGGTGTTAATTTGATTCTTTATATTTTAATTAATCTTTTCAAGTAAATATAATAACATTGAAGAATACAAATGGATTTCGACAATTCTTTTGAAACCCTTGGAAGAAGCTTACGTAAGAAGATTACGGTTTTTCCGATTTTTCAAGTAAAATGGCTAAAATTCAATCTGAAAAAGATAAGAAAGTCTTTGATTCTACTGAAAACAGTTACTGTAGTCAATTATAGTCTCATTTAATCTCTCTAGAAATATTTGACTTACCCGGAATTCTTCAAAGTTTTTATTTATATAAAATCATTTTAAATCCGCTCCTCTTCAAACAAGAGACATCATCTTATCTGGAATCAAAAGTTAATTGCTGGATCCTACTTAACAACTGTTGAGTACCGATCTCGTAACAAAATGTTATGAGAAAATAGAAGATTATAAGCCTTAAAACACATAAAAATAGAAAATTTACACTAAATAACATGCACTTGGAGACGTCGATTACGAAGATTTTAATGCTCCCGCTGGATGAAAAACATTTTTTAAGTTATAATAACTGGCTAATTGCTTTCAATTTTTGCCTGTCTGTTAGCGTGGCTGGCTAATCACAGACATTTCTTCAACAGCCACAAATCGAACCTGTGGTTTACATTGTATACTATTCTCAGCGGATTACCGTTTGAGAGAGCATAATGTGATCAGTAGTTAAACAAAGCCAGTACACTCAAACTCTTGATGTATGACTTCATGTTTGCACGGCCATCGATGGCTTCCAAACAGTTTTGTCAACGCAATTTCACTCGCAGCTCTTCCCAATGGTGTTACACACAGAGTCGATATTATCAAAACTCCACCACCAAATCGCTCATGATGAGATTAGCTTTTCAATCATTAAATTTGGGCGCCAATGTTCTAATAACTCGACCATGTGTCCTCGAAGCACTGAAGTAGTGTCTAATCAAAAGACTTTCCAATATCTATTGGCTTTGATCAACATGGACACTGTAAAGAATCCTGTGATGCTCGAATTTGCAATCAATCGTTTGCCTGACTAATGCACAAATGGGTTTCCCTTCAAAAGGTGACTCCTTCATATCACGTTCATTTTTCATAAATTTTATAAAAAGTATGAAGGATTTCACAGAATATCAACATTTTTAATATGAATGATATTCCACACATGCGTAAATTATAATAGACCATACGTCACTTTTACGATGTATCCCGATTCATCAGATTTTCCAAGTTTCACATTATTAGCTAGGCAAAGAAACATGTTGAAATCAAAATTATAATTAAAGGACGTGTGCAGTTTATATTTTAGTTTAGTTTAATTTACCATTGAAAATGAAATAAAACTAAATCTAATATTTTTATACTACCAAAATAATTAAAATTAATTTATTAAAAATGTTACATAAAGCTAATATTAGAACTGAATTTAATAAATTTAATTCGATACTTTTAAATCGTAAACGAGGTGTACAAAACTTTAATCCAATTCTACTGTTAAACATCGAATTTTTAAGAGTCATTTTTTTCTACGTATTTCTCGAGTAATAAAAAATATATTTATAACAAAATCAGAATAAAAATAGTTACTTAATTTCTAAAAAAAAAAAAAAATATATATTTTCATGTTTATTTGGTTTCTTATCATATTTTTGTTTCGGGACCGATAGTTACGATATGATTTTGTTTTGTAAAACAGTTTTGCTGTAGATAATTCAAATATTAATTTATTTTACAATAATGTTCACACTGTACATGACCCAATATCTACTCGAAGTAGACAGTTACCGAATAAGAGACTGTTTATAAGGGTATGTAGGGGAAGATGGCGGGTCTTAATCATGAAAGTTAGAACTGGTGGAATATAATTCGTTCGAACAATTTCCATGGAAATATCGAAAGAGTATCACAAGGTTTGCATTGTTTCATCTGTAGGAAACTATAGAGTGAAAACTAATTCATCACACCTACGCAGAGATGCTTTTGGACTCTATCGAGACTAGAGAGCTCCTGCCCATATATAGGGCATCAGTCTCTAGCTTCGGCCTTATTTGGTACTTACAAAAGTAGAGGATAGCAGGCGGAATCAGGTGCTTATTGAAGCGGTATAGGAAACCTATTCTTTCTCCAGCATGTTTAACGACTGGTCGTATGTACGAGTTCCACTTGATGTCTGGGTTGAGCTTAAGTCCAAATAGACGCTCGATAATGATAGAACGTCATTAGTTGAGTTTTCAAGGCATTAAATGTGTCCAGCCAGTTTTTCTCCATTGAGCAGTTAGAGCTAGATCGCAGGAGAGATCAGCTGCCAAGCTCTGGTCATCTAGAACTTTGGAGGTGCAAATATATACTGTTGTATCATCAGCATAAATATTTACAAGAGATCCGAGTATACCTTTCGGCAGATCATTTATGTAAAGTATAGAGAGAGTTGGAACTTGGGCCTCGGAGGACTGGTCATTAACAAATACCTTCAAGCATCTACGCGTTAGGAAGGACATAATAACTGACAAGAGTTAGTGATTCCATAGTTAGAGAGCTTGTACGGCAGCCCTCTATACTGCACCTTATCAAAGACCTTTGAAATATTTAATTGAGATTTATTTATTGTCTAATGCCTCGCTGATTCTATGAGTAATGACAGGATATTAGCAGTGGACAGAACCGATCGAAATCCGTACTGCTTGCCGCTCAAAATGGCGCCTCTATTGAGATGATCAATAACCTTATGTTGATTATAGCTTCAAAAAGTTTGCTGATGACGCTGAGGAGGCTAATATACTGAGATGAAGATAATAAACAGCCAGTTCTAAAAGTTTTGAAACTTTCATAGACGTTTGTATAATGTATGTGAAAAATAATGTTATTTCATGTATCAATAAATGATGAAGTGTCAAATAATGCGAGATGTAGTGTACTGGTCATGTCAACGAAAAGAAGCTCTACAGCATGTCTGTGGATCCTGAAACCTCAAATAAAGAATTCGCTTAGACCAATAGTCTACTGTTATGTACATTGAGACACTTGAATGAGAAGAAATGACATCATTCAAACAGATTTTCTTCCGGAAATCTTGCAGATATCAAGAAAGAAAAGCTTGAACATTTTTTTAAGCGATTTAAGATTTGTACAATGCAACACTATATGAGGTGGTGCTGAAAAGTTCCTTGTCCGATTAAAAACCCCTTCTTCACACGTACACACAAAATCTGATTTGGTCTGATTTTGGAAAGTAGGTCGTACCGAAAATTTTCAGCACACTCTCGTCGTAGTCATGGACACAATCGTCTCAAATTCTCTGAATTGTTCAGTGAAAGCTTTGTCAGTATTTAATCTTGAATAGTTTTTTTTTTTTGCTTTTTTTTTGTCAGATTGTTTTTACATTATGTCTATTATACCATATTTTTTATTCTCTGATAACAGGAAAACAGATTTCTTGTAATTTGAGAATAATTATCGAAGAATTAAAAATAATAGATTGTACAAGTATAAAGCATAATACTGAATATTTTAAAATACTAAAGAGAACTATGTAGTGATGATTTTCTAAGCGTAGCTTGGATGTGACACAAAACTGAAAGTACGGGGCACACAGCAAAGATCGAACTCACTGTTCAGTTGTAAGTGATCTAGTATGATAAGCTTGCTAACCATTACACCACCTTGAAGTGTCCAAAATGGTTTCCTAAGCTTAGTTTAGATGTGGCACAAGATCGAAAGTATGAGGTACGCAGTGAGGATCGAACTCATTTTTCACTTGTAAGTGATCTAGCGGGACAAACTTGCTAACGATTGCGCTACGTCTAAGTACCCAGAAACTTATGTAGTGAATGATTAGAGTGATCAAATTTTAAACTATTAAGTGAAGTTATTTTTCTTAAAGCATTATGATGTAACAAACAGAAGGGAATAGTCCCTCCCGAATTAAAAATGAAGAGAAGCAAATTCATTTTTACCCTTAAATACTTGAAATAGTAATGGGTTAAGTTTAATAATCTTCTGAAAAGTGTCGCCTACTTAAAACCTTATTAACATTAACACGAACATTCTTAAGGACAGGTCAATCCTCTAACCGTTTCTGAAATCAGATAGAGGGGTAAACAAAACAAAATATCAAAGATATCGAATGACAATCCTACACGCACTCACCGACCACAATATAAACCTAGGAAAAGAGGACTTCCAGATCATTTCTCTCTATACTTTTGCCAGAAAGCGAGACAGGCTGGTCCACTCCTCTAACCACCAAAAAATTAATCAGGACGTCTGCCTGCTACAAAGGATGATTCTCTCTGAGTTCCAACATACGAAATCTGTCGCACAAGAAGGATACAATTTATATTCATAAAAAAGAAAATAAACCTTCGAAAGCGACTTTCGCTCAGCTTTAATTCTGCGCCAAACTCTACAAACTCAGAAGTTTCAATCACTTTAACGTTCTTGCCTAATAATAAATTCAAACAAAATTGTAATATTTCCAAAAAATCAAGAAAATGCAGATCGCATTTTTAAAATCAATTAAAATGCATAGTTATCAATTTCAGAAAACTTTCACTCTGTCCTCTTTTGGGAGATAAAAGAATGACAAGTGACGTATGTTGATATCGTCTGGGATTCATGTCACTCAACATTAAATTAACATTTCATATAGCATTCAGTACAAAGTCCAAAGAACCACTGAAGGTAGAGGGCTACTAAATAAGGTTGTTGCAACGGCGTACAGTAAGGGAGCAAGAGTTGCATATTATGAGGATATGTAGGATAGATAACATTTGACCCTCGACTTGAAGAGGTTAAGGTTATATTGATCAAGGAAGCATCTTCGCGGGAGTTCGTTCCATAATGTAGCAATTCTGTGGAAGAAGCTGTCTGAGTGAAACTTCTTCCTTACCAATGGAATATGTAGGGAATGAGGATGAGTCAATTCAGTGTGCATAGCTTGACGAGTCCTAGTTCTGAAGTTTTGGATTGGCTTGAAAATCTGCCATGAAAATAACGATGAAAGTAGCAAGAGGCTACCAGCGTTTCGTCTGTGGGGAAAGAGGTTGTAGGGTGGAAAGTAAGGGATTCTTCAACAATACATCCTCACTGCAAATAGAACAGTACTTATCTAATAGACGCTTTAAATTAATAAACAATTTACCTGGACATACACTGAAATACTGACATTTTCTTTATAACCCTTAATTCTTCAAAATTTTAAGGGAAACAGTAATGTTTTAAAAAAATTGTCTTATTCAAATGTGTAATAAATTCTAAGTTTATCCAAAATTCCTTATAGATAGAAATGTTTCATATGCCTATTGCATCTTGATAATAAAAAGTCGTCTCAATTACTGAGAAAAAGCTGACAGTTAAAATGTGAATCATGTAATACATAAAAACTTTTTTTTTTTTTTACTAAATCAAGAGCGAAATTCCAACAGTGGATTCATATCATATATTGTTATTAAAATCAGTTCATGTGGATAGAACGAAATATGTTTAACAGGTTATTGGGGTTCTGTAATGCAATCACCATACAATATCCTTTCAATAACTAAATTATTTTAACTGTTATTTTTATTGTTCATTTATCAATAAACGACTTGATTTATATTTCAAACATTGCTTTTAATAAATATAACATAGTTTTTCAAGGGTTTGCTATTCTTTGCATGGGGATAATTGGGTTAGCTGTTCTTGACATGTAAATGTTGGGTTCGTTAATCTTGACAAGATCCGAACAATCAATTGCCGTAAGTTAAACATTTAAACTCACCTACCTGACTCTCTTTAGAGTGAACTTTGACAATCAACTTCTTTCTTATGATTTATGGTGTGAGAGTCAATGAGACTAACCTAAGAATTAAATGAATTTATCACACATGCATTCCCTTAGAAAGTTGTGATAAAGGAACGCAGAAACAAATGAATATACACAGAAAAGAGAAGGTCGGTTTCAAATCTATTTCACGGTAATACAGAATATTTTTATTATTTCTTTTTATTAAATGTTAACCCAATACAAACCCCAAGATCCACTCAAGGCAGATGGGTACATAATGAGGAAGTTGCATGGACAATAACAGGACGAAATATGTGTAGATTATGAGGATATGTAGGATAGATAGCGGTTGACTACAAACTTAAGATTGTAGAGATCGGCAGTTTCTGAAGAAGCTGTCAGAGTGGAACTTACTCTTTATGTGTCGAACTCGCGTCGGTACAGACGCAAAATAGGTCCCGGGTCGCGTGCAGACATATTTGTTAAAACCGGTTACACTCAAGCGGGACAGTTTGGCATGTCTAAATACGGGCCTCTCTTCAACTGGTCAAGATTCGTCATGCCAATAAAGGCAACGGGAAAACCAGCAGTTGGGAAGACAGTGTCTTGTGAAGTCGATCACGTGGGATTTTTGTTTCTAAAAAACTATAGTTTCTGAGACAGTGTTATTTTTGTTACCTCCCATTTCTTTCCGCTCTCTGCCTATTAGCCCTGAAGTTGCTGGGAGAGTAATCGGTTAGGTGTTTCCCCAACCACAACACACTCTTGCCGTACATTACATTTTACCAATTGAATTCGAAAAGAATGAGAATGAACCGACCTTATGCACCTGGTATGGCGGATTTTAACTGTAAAAGGTGCAAACTGGTGGAACAGATTAAAGAAATAAGGATTTTTTTTAGCATTACTAAGAGACAAAATTACCAATTCTTATAAAAACTTCATGCAACATGAAACGCAAAACAGCTCAAAATAGAACCTTCTCTAAAAGGGAAAAAAAAGAACGTGTAAGCGAAATAGCTAAAATGTACATAGTTTAATATACATTCTGACTGTTTCTTGTTGCCATCAACGTTATATTTAATAGGTACACGCATTTTAATAGACATCCCTGATGCTTTTTTAAACAATGCAATTAATATCAATCAATTAATATCAATATCAATATTACCAGACAAATTGAAAGTTTTGTTTTAAGGGCGTTATATGGCTGACACAATTGAAAAGTTGTTTCGATAAATCAGTTTTGCTCTAAGAAGGCAACTATTCACCATTATTATTATTACAACGTAAATCAGACAAACTTCAAGATAAAAAGACTTTACTTGCCTAGAGGAAGCACTTTGGGTAGTCCAAGCAGACACAGTCAAAGTGAGAACGTTAAATGTACTATGGGACTGATAGATTATAGTAGAGAAAGAAATAAAATACATTTATATTTTATGCTACAATAAGAAAGACTATCATTTTTTTTTTTACTGCAGGTGGGTAATTAAATGAAAATTGGAATACTTTTAACGGGGGAATTTCAGCCGACATATTTTACTATACCTATTATATATGCACACACACACAAGGTGCTGAAAAATTATCAGCTTAACCCAATTACCATAATCTGACCAAATGAGCAAACATCAGAAGTCTGCATATAGTTGTTATGCCCATTGCTAGGGACGGGAAGGAGCCATCCCCCGGATCAGGATAATTTTAGTGTACAAATTCTTACACTTCCACCCTGACTTAACTTTTCAATACTCCTCCTTGGTTTATGAGAGAGAGAGAGGGAGAGAGAGAAAGAGAGAGAGAGAGAGAGAGAGAGAGAGAGAGGTTTTTCAAATGTCAGATAATTTATTGTTGTCTGAAGAGAAAGTAGAATAAACTATAGTTATATCAATCACACCCTCTAGGGTGGAACGTCTAGAAATCAGTGTTTATTATCAGACATTTCCAAAATAGAGAATTTCCCGTAAAAGTATTATCGAATTTTGAGTTTATTTTCATGTTATTTTGTGAGTTGCCAGGGGTCCCTTGTACAATCATGTACATCTTTTCCAAAGTGAACAGACAAACCTTCACAATTATTTAATAATAAGAAGAATAATAAGAAGTTTACTTGGAATTTGGTGAATTAAAAGAATGAAATTGCAAATGTGGGAATTGCTCGAAGAATTTTTATTTTGAAATCAACCGTATTCAGAGAAGCATACTCACTCACTCAATTTAATCTAAGCATTAATTGATGCGTTTCAAAGTAGATATGAGTTTTCCTATTAAAAGAAAAATTCCACAATCATCCAAACAAAACACAACATCAGTGTTCGTTTGGCTTAAATTACCACTAAAATCAAAACAAAAAGCAATGTATTCCTATTGCTTTTTGTTAAGTATCGATTTTTTATTTTTAGAAAAGCACGTTGGAATTCAATTTAGTTTCATTCTATCAAATATTTACTGGAACCCCCTTGACCTGTACGTGCTAACGATTGTTAAGGTGGGCATTCCTGTTCGTTATTATTTGGTTTCATTTCATTCATATTTGGTTAATTTTGCCGTATCTTTTCCGTATTTATTAAGATGCATCGATTGTATTAATTTTCGCAAGAGTAAATTTTGGAAGTTCTACGTAGAAAGAACATCTTCAAGCCAATCAACAAGTTGAAATAAAAACAGAATACACTTAGCAGTCTCACTTTGCATTTCTTTTAATCTATGAGGAGAAGAAGAAAAAGAAAAGAAGACAAAATTCAGACGTAAACAAGCAAACACTGAGAAAGAGCTGCTTAGAGTCACGTTTTCTTCTCTACCGCGTAACTCGATATCGATGGTTGGTCAGAGTTCTTGATATCAACGAAGCAGGAAAAACAATCAGATCAAAAACATTTTTTCTTTCTATACAGCGTATTTTGTGTTACAATAAATAAGAGTTAAGAAACAAAGACGATAACAGTTCAGAAGAGCGCTCCAAAGAAATGTCTGGGAATATAATCAGTTTTTGAAAAAAAGAAAGAAAAAAAAACATTTACAAAAATAACTAAGAAACTCTTTTTCTTTTCGATGACCAAGAAAATTAGGATTTTAATGTGTTATTGTTTTTGTTTTTAGAAGTATTTCGGCGGTCTGATAATATTTATATCAATTTTACAAGCTGGCTATCAAAAGTTCCAACTAATATATTTTATACAATATTAGAGAAATCTTAAGAGTGTCTCAAAGTTGTGTATTAAATTTGAAGTAGGCTCTTCCTGTATTGTTTGCGGAAAAGCAATAATTTTACTTTATTTTATGAAAACTATAGCTGGAGACACAATCTAAATTTGACACAATCTATTATTTATATTATTCTGCAGTAAAAGCTTAGTAATGGATCACTAAATGGAAATAACTCGATTGGTGCGAGCATGTGACGGAAATGATTTGTGAAGTTTTAAAATGGAGATTTTTTTTTAGTTTCAAGATAAAGAGCACTCTGAAAGACCGCACTAATGGAAAACTGATGAGCATGACAATATTTGAAGGAATATGTGCATCGCAAACAACACAAATTAAAAAAATTAAAGGTGAGTCAAGCAATGCATCGTTTAGACGTCATAGAAAAAATAAAATACTGGAAAAAATGGGTTTTACATGAGCTAATGGAAAGAAACACTAGTAAGTCTAGTCTTTGTTTTCTTGCATAACATAGAAAAAATCATTTTGGTTAAGACAATCGCCACTGAGAATATAAGTGCTGGTGATTTATTTTATGGAGTCAAAATGAAGAAAATCATGTGTAGATTTAGGAGATACTTTAAGATTACAGTTTAAATGGAATTTTCTAAGGAAAAACATTTTCCTTTGGTTTATTTTTTATTACGAATTAATGAAACTTGAAATTTTGTTTGTATAGCATTAAGGTGAGCAATAGATGCGTTTGAATGATTCATTGGAACAGAAAATACTTTTTACAGAGCAAGGACATTGACCACTGGTTCACCTGCAAGACCAACGTTCTATAACAAAATATGATGCAATCATGGAATTGAGATTAGAAGTTCTTCCTCATGCAATGTATTCTCCAGAGTACCACTTGCTTTGTTCCATGCAACACATCTTGTCTGCTGTGAGATTGCAAGTCATAGAAGAGATCGAAAAAATCTCAAAGAATTCATCAGAACAAAACTGAAATCGTTCTTTTATGATAGAATACACAATTTACTTGGAAGGTGGTAAAGAGAAAATCACTTTGATGATTGAATAATGATGGCATATATTTATATGAATAATATATTTTGTCAAAAAAGTGCGAGGGCCTTTTACGTCAAATGTAAACCAGAAAACATTTGACGCTGCTCAATTAAAAACTAGTTTTCGTCGTTAACTCCGCAGTATATCACTTTGGTCACATACAGACACATCGATAACGTGTCTGTATAGAGGCTGTTCAAACTACAAAAGCAAAGGTCGTCTAGCAGCTAAATGAACGCCATCGAAGACGTCACACACAGAATCCTTCCTCTATTCAGTCACACGAGAATCCATCCAGCATTAAGGGAATAGATCGATTTCCTCTGAAAAGATGGTCTACATCGATGACAACGATACCAATTTGGTAGACTTACGGATAAGTTATCCAACAGAAGCAGCGTAATCAAATCCACTTCATTTTGTTGTGTGAACGTCTATGAACCACTATCAATGTTTTCACAATAACAAAAAAATAATATATCGTGCAAGTTTCACCTTATAACATCTAATCATATTAAGAATATAGATAATAAAATGTTTAAGGAGAGACATGTTTTATTACTAAAAGAAATTAAGTGTAACAAATTTGTATTTATGAATAATTCTGAAGGCTTCGTACTTACAAATAAGGAGACGTATCGGAATTGTTATTGATTTCTAGAAACAAATATTTTTGTTTGAACAATTAAGAACTTATCATACATGAACGAATAACAGAAAATATTCAAGCAAGAATAAAAATTTTAAAATAAATGTACACAAACCTGTGGGCCATAAACACGTAAATATAAAAATATTTAAATTGATTAAAAAGCAAGACAGGCGGTGTCCAAATGTATGGATGACGCAAACAGCAACTATAACATTAAAATGACATTTTAAAATTTGTTGTTTATTGTCAAGATACACCCGTGTAACAATTATGACAACTAAAAGACACCGTATCATACAAATGTTAACCTGTCCGGTTTGTAAATATTATTACCAGATTGTGGATCAATGTCTATATAAAGAATATGTAATGCCGGGCAAATAATACTAGTAATAACAGCATCTCATTAAAAATATCAAAAGCAAGCATAATATACTTTTATATTCCACTTACAAAGTAAGTATAAACTGAATTGTATAAAGAAGAAAAAGTGATTTTTTTTGTAAAAAAAAAAAAAAAGATAAAATTTATTGATTTTTAAAAATGACATATTCGTTTAGGATGTAAGCGAACATGGCCCTCAAAAGATTATTTTTCTTTATTTCGTTTGAATAACTTCATGACTTCTTGGGAAAGATGGCAATGTAGTTTCCCATTGCCTTCTCCAGAGTTTTGATTCTAGATTTATCCTTATCCTAGACTGGCTGCCACCCAAGGCTAGAGAATCTGGTCTATCATGATATAGCTGATAAGAGAGGTGGAGGAGCATTGGGTTAATGCCTTTCCCAAGTGCATTAGTGCGAAGTGAATATAACAGATTGTAAAGTTAATTCTTAGTTTTAATGAGGTTATATTAAATCCTGAAAGTATTTTTACTAGCATCAGTTATATCCAATTTTTAATTTCCTTTCGATATTTGAAATTTTGGATAAAAATTTTCATTAAAATTTTATTCTTATAACAAATTCTGTTTATTCGCTCTTTTTCGTGTTCCACTTAATTCGGCAATAAAACTTTGAGTATAAACATTCAAAAATGTATAGACATTGCTAATTTTTTCATAACATTCGAAATAATTTGATACAAAAGCATATTGCAGAATTTAGTAATCAATAATTTTACTCTCCGTCAATTTATGTTTCCCCGGCCTTGAATAGAGTGATTTAAAAAAAAAAAAAAAAAAAAAAAAAAAAATGGATGAACACTTACAGTAATATGTGCAACATCTTACCCTAAAAGGGCTTTGAGAGAAGAGAGAGAGAGAGAGAGAGAGAGAGAGAGAGAGAGAGAGAGAGAGAGATTCATTTAGTCAATATTTAGACGTATTAATTAAAAATAAAAACAAAAATGAAAAAAGAAAGCAAAAACAAACAGCTACAGGTACTAATGATTTAAAAAAAAATCTATTCAGCCGAAGAAAGGCGATAGCGACACTAGGGGCCACTGGAAGTGAAAGAGAAGAAAAAGACTTTAGAAGGAATTGGAAACCTAATCCTAAACAGGAAAAAAGGGGTAAACCTCTACATAATAAAAATAACTACAGATTTATTCATGTAGTGCATAATCTGGAGGTAAGCTAACGCACGTAGTGAGTGTGTGTACTTTGCTGTTAAATTGTCCGTAGAAAGCAAAGTGACATTTAACCGGGAAAAGAGAAAAAATAAAAATTAACATCACTCTGGTTCTAAACGTAACCGTAGAAAGAGACATAAAAACGTCAAAGCAACTCGTCGCCGGCTTTGACAGGTGAATTGAGAAACGGAATCGACCACGTCGAGCCCAACAACACCGGTCAGTTGGTAGCCATTTTTTTTTCTTTTTTTAAAACCCCAGAAAAAAAGTATATCACTCTGGTAGAAAATAGCTCTACAATTCATCAACCTTCTCGATTTGGCCACCTATACGACAAACTGTTTTATTTAACATTTTAGAGGAAAAACCTTCGGGACGGAAATTGTTATTAATGACGTTTTGACCAGTTTCCTTCCTCCATCGCGGAAAGTTTGGATAAAATGGCATAAATACGTGCTCACACATTTGGGGAAAAATGTATCATAAATATGGAAGAATTATCAATTATGGATAATCTTAAGGGAAATTTGAAAAGCAGAAATATATTCAGAGAATCAAATGGTATTTAAATACAAAAAAAAAAAAAAAAAAAATCTCATCCCAGCATACAAATATTTAAATGCTTCACGTAAGAAATTTATAGATTATTACATGCTGAATTTGTAATAATATTAATATTTAAGGTGAATAATGACCAACAAATAAGATGAATAAATAATGAAAATGATAAATGAAAAATAATGAATAACTAATTCAACCTCGTTATTTGTTAGACACTTGCGAATAATAAAACATACACATTATATAATACACATTATTATATAGTTGATTTACACGCATTATTCCTATTATGTTCTTTTCCCACGCACAAGTAGGTGTGATTGAGAATCCGCGTCATATATATATATATATATATATATATATATATATATATATATATATATATATATATATATATAACATTGTGTATTTGGATAGCAATCCTTCTTTTATACCAGTTTCGTCAATAACGACTGACAAGGAACTTCAGTTATTTTTTTTTTATTTAATTTTTCTTTTACCCGTATAATTTTTTTCTTTTCTGGACATGTAAAATTTGTCCGAATGTTCTGTATGTCCGAGAGCTTTCGGCTATTCGTTTAGCCATTATCAAGGATAATTTTATTTTTACTTTTAACTGAATGTATGAATTTTTATGTATGTATCTTGCGTTATAGGAATGTTTTTATTTTCCAAACACGGTCAGCACATTGTGGCCGTTTTCATAATTGATCTTATTGAGGGCTTTAATAATACAAGGAAAAAGCCCTTTCTAAACATTCTATTCTTAATAATTTGGTTTCTCTTTACATATGAACAGATGATCAGATGTAGATCAGGTATTGATAAGAATCCGATAAAATGTTGGGATAAAGAACAAGTAGGAAACATGTCTTAATCTAACATGTTTCACTTTATTCAAGCTTCGTCAGAGATCAAGACAGAAATTCTATCTTGATTTCTGACGAAGTGAAACATTTTAGATTGAGATCTGTTTCCTACTTGTTCTTTATCCTATCATATGTGTGTGTGTATGTTTCATTAAAGACAACAGACAACGTACAACGATTAAGCTTTTTATTAAATCTTTCTTGTGTTCAAAACAAGTGTTTTCTTTTCTGAACACAGATTGTGTAGAAACTGTCCAAATGTTTTGTAATTTCGAGTGGTTTCGTCTATACTTAGCCATTATCAAAGATGATTTTATTTTTACATTTTAACTCGATGTATGGGTTATTATTAAGGCTTCCATTATTTTTTCATCTTTTTACATGTGGATGAAGTTATTATGCTTGTATTTTTTACTAGTGTCATTCGGATGGAGTCTGGTAAGTTTGTGTGTGAGTCTGAATAAGATCTAATGGAGTTGTGGTCGCTACCCGACCACAACTCCATTACATTAGTGTAACGTAAGTCGTTTGGATAGTGTGACCGATGTAATTATTTAGGAGTTTGGTTTGATCAGGAATACAGTTCCTTAAGAGGCATTTGAAGTCGTAAATAATTTTCGTTTTATGTAGTTTTGATTTTGCAGGTGTGTTTATTTTTGAGGATGAGGTTAGCTGTTTTAAATTTTTGTAATAGTTAATTTTTTTGTTCGGGTCAACTGGGGTAGTGTATTTCTTTATGATATTCCTAAGTGAAGATTCATTTTGTTTATTTTTGGCGTTTGGCTTTTGTAAAAAATATTACTTTTGTCTGTGCGTTCAGTATTGCTATTATTTATTTTGGAAAGAAATAGTCTAAACTGGTCGTCGATGAGGTGGTTAGGAAAACCATTGTTAACTAATGTCTGTTTTGCATTGTTCTTTAATGCAAAGTAGACGAGAGGATGAAGTTTGTTTTTTTTTTTTTTTTTTTTTAAATCACTGCTATTTTGTATCTAAGTGGGAATTCACTCTTAAAATTAAGGTAGCAAGAGTTCCTGCTAGTGGGTTTTTCATACAATGAAATTGTGAAAGTGATGTTACTGTATTCTACGAGAACGTCTAAGAAGGGGAATTTTTTTTTTCACTAAGTTCGTAAGTAAAGTTATGGACAAAGTTTTTTTTTAAAATTTTTTGCGAGTATCTATTTTTGCGTTTTTCGCTAAAATAAAAATATCGTCTACGGAGCGGACATATATTTTAGGTTTACTGACCTGTTTAAATATTATGTTTTATACATTGGACATGTAGTAATTGGAGAAGCACATGCCGTGCGAATTTTCCATACTAACGCCATTATGGTTGCTATTATGGTCATGGAAAGGGATTTTGGTTGTACATGCATGTAATAATTAATGCATGCAATATATATATATATATATATATATATATATATATATATATATATATATATATATATATATATATATATATATATTTTATATTATATTATATTATATTATATATCTCACACTCCAGCCATATTGACAAACTAATCTCGTAAACTTATTTCTAGCGTAGTCAGTTTTTCCTCATTGAGTGTTCCAATAATGTGGTCTTGTGCCAGATGAAGTTTAATTTATCAATTATCCTATTATATTACTTTTTTCAACCCTGGCCAATACAAACCAAATTTACATTCATCTTGTAGAAACGTAGTACCACTGAATTAATATTATTTTCCACAAACTGTGTCAATATTTACAGGAAACTCAATTGGAGTGTTTCTTTTTAGGAACAGAAAAATAATTTGAAAGTAATTACAAGAGTGAATAAAATGAATACTCGTGAAAGTGAGTATGCATATTGGACAACGATAAGATTATAACTACTTTTATACTATTAATTAATTAATTATACTGTTATACTATTAATTAATTAATTAATTATACTGTTATACTATTAATTAATTAATTAATTAATTATACTGTTATACTATTAATTAATTAATTAATTATACTGTTATACTATTAATTAAGATTATTACTACTGTTATATACAATTGTAAAAGAAATAAGGTAGCCGTGGATAAAATACAAAATTGCATGTATCACACGCGTTGTTACGACTGGGTTTTTGGTCCGATCATTGATTTCCCGCCTTTTCTTTTCTATCAACAATTCCTTATTTGCTAATAGTTTGTGCCACAGGAAAACAACTGAAAAGGATTAAAGCGAAATGAAGACGAGAATGAAGAAACCTACAATAAAGTGAACACGAAAAAATTTCCGAGAAAACAACAAAAAACAAAACAACAGAAGAGAAAAAGGTTGAAAGCAGTTACAAGAATGAATAAAAAGAAGACTTCTGCGATTGATGGTCATACAGTTTTCAAATAAGTAAAGATTTGCAGAATGTACGCTGATCGTTTAACAATGGTGCCTACACTTCATCAATTTAAGTGAAATGCTAGATTGGCAGCCAGGTCGCATAATTTCACTATTGAAATTGTTAATTCTAATAAATTTGATGTTAATGTTTTTTTTTTTTCCTTCGACCTTCTCGGTTTTGGAACTCTCTTCCGGTTTCCTGCTCTCCCATTAACTGCGATCTTCAAAACTTTTAATGCAATATCAATTCTATCTTGATATTTCTCATTTTTTTAATTCGGTATCACCCAATGCAAGGCAGTAAAGCCACTAAGACACAAGAGGTTACAGGGAGTGGAAGAATTAGGAACAGAAACATTATTAATGAGCAGGAAGAGGAAAGTTGTAATCAACAGGACAATAGATAGCGATTGACATTGCATTTAAATTTTTGAAGATTAAAGTTGGCTGGGAAGCATGGAGCCGGAAGGGAGTCGGAAGGGAGTTCCACATGCGTGAAGTGCGTGGAAAGAAACTGTTAGCATAAAATTTACTGTTACATCTATCCAGCTTAACTTTAAATTGATTATATATCTCGGTGCCAGTTTAGTAATTTTCTTTTCCACACTCCTTGAATCCTAGTGACTTTATTGCCTTGAATGGAGTGAAATGCTTAAAAGAAATCCATTATTATCACATTAAATCTTCACACTAATTAAATCTGACAATTAAAATCTAATCGAATGCATTCTTAATCTATTTGACTAAACGAGTGTTCGGTGAATCGATCAATCAATCAGTCGAGCTTTGATTACTTGAAATGAATGAAAGCACTAGAAGTTTGTAACAGAAGCCAAAAACCATATAAAAACTTTAGACGGCAGATTTAGTCAAATTTCGCGGGCATTTTAGAAAATTTTTACAGCAAATGAGAAAAACAGTATGTATTTATTGGGGAGGACAATACTGACGCGCGTTTCTAGAATGTCCGATGATGAGAGAATTCATTCTCAATAGTTTGCAAGATCAGTATGGTAGACAATATACAACGAAGAGTTTTACCTACGAAAAACTAAATAACCTCAAAGCAAGATGCAGATATTTTGCGTGGGTGGTGCAGACTCATTTCGAGGCTGTGCAGTATGAAAAAACATCAGAATATTTAATCGAATACGGACAGGATCATTTAAAAAGAATTGTAAAATATATTTGTACCTGATTCGAAAAAAATTATTGGGACGGAAATAAGAAACGTGTCTTTATAAACCAATATAAATGCTAGAAATAACACCGATGCATCAATAATCAGTAAAGTCATTATTGTAAAATTACAATATTAAAAAAAACTTCAAGATGAGTGTCACAGGACTGTTATCATGGATCCGTTAAAAAACTTAGAAACTGAGACATTAAAGAAGGATAGCTAATTTTGATATCAAGATGGCGCTTGTAAGTAAAGTAATTATTAATTTATTAATTGTATCACATGAAGGAATAAATTTACTTTCTAAAATTCCTTACAAGTAATCAATATTTGTTTAACAACGACGACAAACGTTTGAGAGATAATGTAAATAAATATAAAAATATTGCGATAATCTGAAACCGTTTAAAATCAAATACTAATTACATAAAATTATCTTTATCGAAGTTTGTTAATCAATTCTAAACTGAGTTTGATTTATTGAGTAAAAATAATTCAGTATTAACTTTATTTAGCTTTAATTTCAGTATTAACATTATTGAACGTCATATTTAATATCTTTTCACTATTTTCTGCCATCTTTCAGTCAATTTCATCTCCCAGAACGTTTTATCTTTCTCAGCCAACAAATGCTCTAGAATGTTATTATAACAGTTGTTACAAACAAAAGCGATCTTTTAGAATGAAACTAATTAAAACTAAACGTTCTTAATGCTATCGAATGAAACATGCAGAACATACTATTTAGGTTATTCAATGTGTGCGTATGTTTGCAAACTTCCAGGAAATTGATATTTTCATTATGAGAATTTTGACCAGAATAAATGTTAATGCGGAAATGAAAGTGGCTAACATAGCCAAACAGGTATAACCGATTTTCAGTGTTTGATCTGGATATTGTTTTTAGTATTTTGGCTTTCTCTCGTGTCAACTGATGTTGATTATTTTCAAATAAAGTCGTGATTTCCTTACTATTTACCACACTTGGTCTTCACAACCGAGGATAATTGTTTAGATAAATATCTCCAGCATAAAAATTCGCGAAATATTTTGATACGTTCGATCATTTATATAACCTTCTCCATAAACAACGCAAATTATTGCATTTAGGTTGCATTTTGCATTTTTACCTTAAAATAACAAAAGTGTAATGTGCAAAAGATATTTCCTTGTATTTTTTATTATTAGGAACAATAAATCATTATATCCACAGTGCGAAAATTAAAAAATAGTTTCTTATGACAGCTGTCACAATCAAAAGTAATCTTTTAGAATTAAGTTAAGAACTAAACGCCCCTAATGCTATCTATCAACACATATAGGACGTACCCAATGTGTGTGTGTGTGTGTGTGTGTGTGTGTGTGTGTGTGTGTGTGTGTGTGTGTGTGTGTGTGTGTGCTCAGGATATAGTCATAAGTATAGAATTGACTATACATGTTAGTTTAAATAAAGATTTTTGCTCAAAATGAAACATTAATATGAGTTGATGACATAGCCTCAACACTTGTAAACTTAAATAATTTCTATATATCTATCTTTATCTTTTATTAAGATTGAAAAAAAATCGTTCCTATCCATTGCAACTTTAATAACGAAGTAATAAAGCTGGCTAATATTGCTAATTACTATCATTTTTATGTGGCTTCGTAGGTCCGTAACAAAAATGGCAGGCAATGGCGGACATTGCCGTCTGCCGGTAATTTGTTTTCTCTATTTCCGTTGTGATTTGTTTAATCAACTTTTAGTTTTTCGTTCCCGGACTTCAATAAATCATTTAACTGTTAGTGATCCAAGAAGATCAAAAGCTATTTTCTGCAATTGGATTATCTAGTGTATAGATATTGGTCTATATAGTCATATTAAAGCTATGGTCAAGGTTAACTAGAAGGTAAAGTTACTGAGATACGGGTTCCATTGTTGAACTAATATGTTTATCTACTAGATTTATTATAGAAGGGACATATTTAAAAATTAGAAGGATTCAATAAACAGACATGAGGCTTTTAGTTTTTCTCAAGGAGAAATGTTAATACGTTTGTTCACATCTAGCTGCAGGATATTTAGCGTGAAGTATTGTATATATGCTTGAAAATAGTTATCTGCAAAAGAAAGGTCGAAAGAAAAATGAAGGGATGCTTAATGAAGTCTACATTGTCAATCACTATAATTTAAAATTCCGTTAGTACCGCGGGGTTTACAAATACACAATTTTAAATTAAGTTGTTAATTTTATTGTTATTTATTATTCTGAGTGTTGGTTCTGGTTTTTATATGATAAATAAAAGTAAAATAGTTCCAAGTTTCAAAAGTTCAAATATGCATAAATAGGTTTCAATTTAATTTCAATAAACAAATAAAAACCTCTTCACACAAATATTATGACAAAAACCAATATTTCATTGTAATTACTTAGCAGGAGTATTTAGAAAGACATTTAACTAATCATAAATGCTTTAAAAAATGAAAAAAATTGTGATGGTTGCTCGACGGTAGTAACGGCTTATTAAGCGTCATTTAAATGACATAATTTTGGACGTAATCACACAGACTTTAGACAGTGTATCTTGAAAGAATTATTTCAAAATAGTCTACATGTCGATGTGCATTAATTATTTATCCATTTAAAGTATGAAATCACTTTCTTTATCATAACTTTCACAGAAATATGTGCTTCTGGTTACTGTCTCATGTTTTCCTTTGTATCACATTGAGAAAAAAAACAAAACGTCTCCAGTTATTATATTGAAAAAATCCGTTTTTCTTTAGTGATTATTCCATTAAAAATGGATCATTTTAAACTTTTCTTTTGTTTCTTATTCGATGGACATAGATTCTTTAAAAAAAAGATTTGATGCGGTTCCAATCAATGCATTGAAATTCGTTGAAAGTTTTCGATAATTTTTTCCATGCAGTATTCAATCCTGATTGAGGCTTTTGACTTGGTTTCTAAACTTAAATCTTTATTTGCAATTTTTTTAAAACAGCTTCCCTATCTATTCAGAAACAACACTGCCCCTCTCTCTCGCCCCCCCTCTCTCTCTCTCTCTATATATATATATATATCATTTATCTGTTTATGTTATATATATACATATATATATATATATATATATATATATATATATATATATATACATATATCATTTATCTGTTTATGTTATATATATACATATATATAATTTATTTGTTTGTGTGATTTGTGTATGACTTATGAATTTTAAATGTTTTTACGTTACTTTTCCTCCTTGTGCAATAAGAAACCTGTTGCAAGGATCTTTTATGTGCATCTAACATAAGATGTTCTGAAATCTATAGTTGGTACAAGAGTAAACCTCACGAGAAAGTCATTGACTTTTAGTGATTATATATTTTTACTGTAGATATGAGCTTTAAGTTTACTGAATAAATTATCGATTTCCTATGAAGGAAAAATATTTTATCAAGACAAAGCACGAAAGGTGAACAGGCGATCGGATTATATCGCAAGCAGAGTAGAAACTTTAAGAGAGTGATTTATAGATTTAAGCTTTGTTTCTTTGTTCTAATCTGAAGAGCGTAAGATTAATTCCTTGAGAAAAGACTATCAACGCTAAAACGTTATAATATTGGTTGCTAACGAAAGTCGGAAAAGGTTCAAAAGTTATGAAAGAACATTAGTGGTTTGTCAATATCAAATTGAACTCGAAATGTTTCAGACATTTCAGTTCAAATGGTTTACATTTACACAGAAATAATTGCCTTATGCACTTCCATAAAATGAAATGCGAATCTAAAATTAGATTAATGCATAATTTTTAATCATTTCACTCCACACAAGGTAATTAAGCCATTAAGACGCAAGTGGTTACTGAGTGTGAAAGGATATAAGAAAAAGAAAAACATTATTAAGGAGCAAAAAGAATAAAAGAAGAGGAATTAAGAAAACAAAGATAATATCTGACATTAATCTTCAAAAATTTAAATGCAAAGTGCGAAGCAAGGAGACGGAAGAGAGTTCCAGAAGCGAGTTGGCATAACACTACGGTTACATCTAATCATTTCAATTGTAAAATGATGAGAGACCTCGCTGTCAATCTAATTCTGCGCTTAAATTCATAAAGTCTAGGTACCACAGAGGAAAGTTCATCAGAAGAATTACCATGAAAGTATTTATAGAAAAGGTACAAGGAAGATACTTATTTTATTATTTCGGAAGGTGGACATTAGATAGAAACCTGCCATTGCATAATTTTGAGGAGAAAATAGAAAACCTAAATTCATGTCTTTATGCTATTGCTAATATTTATAGCTCAAAATATTTGATGTTGATATTTATTAAAAATCAGAAGAAAATTAAAATTTAATATTAAAGAAATACAGATTTGTTATTCCGCAAATAATCTGTAATTATGAGTATAGGCCAAGAGAAAGATTCTGTTCGATAATGGATAAAAGCTTTCTTAACTTATTCAGAAAAAAAATCAACAATCTTTGAATAGGTTTCAGCGTGTAAGAAGCATTGGTAGCTTGGAAAGAAAAGCGTTTACGGTCTGAAACAGTAGAAGAATAACAATTCTTCGAGGCCTTTAGAATAACGCCTAGAATGTAAATGCAAGTCGAAGGAGAAATTAAATCAAATTCAGTGTATAGTAATGAGAATATAAAACTTTCAAGTAGTTGATATTTTCAGTAACTAGCTAAGGAATTAGGGCAACTCACACAAAAACAAACACGTAACACGATGATGGTAGACATCTCGGCATAGGATAAATGTTAGCGATTTATTCTAGTTGACAATAAATAGTAAATTGTTTCCTCCCTAGATTTCCCCTACTTATGGCCTTGTGCTAAGCATAGTATATATTTTAGAATAGTTTGGTTGACCATTACTACTAAATAGTCAGTTCATTCCTCACAGGGTTCCCATCGGCCTTGTGTAAAACAATGTTGAGCTTACGAAAGTGCAACCCAGTCATTTTTAGATGATTTTTAAAATGAATTTTCCTATTAAAATCTAAAATGAAAGAGGAAAATTCTCTTATCGAAAGAAACAACCAACGTAAAGATGCGAACTTCAAATTTCTTGAAAAAAAAAATTTAGTAAAATAGAGAAGTGATTTACTATGGAGTACTTTATGGGTTAATACTAATTTTTATTTTATAGTCTAGTTTATGGATGATTTAACTTAACACTTTTGTGAATGTCAAATTCTCTCACAGATAAAAAGAAGACATCAGGCAACACAGATTTGTTGAAAATAACATAGATAGAGTATGTAAGCAATGAGGAAGTTTTAAGGAAAATGGAAACTAAAAGGACAATTAGAAGCATAAATATGTTAAAATTTCTTGGATATATAATGAGGAAAGAAAGCTTGAAAAAATTAACACTCACAAGGCATATTGAATGTAAGTGGGACAGAGGGAACACAGTGAGAAACCTACCTGGTGAGGCTGTGTAAACAGATGGCAGAATATGGAATTTGATAATCATTGCTAAGAACTACAAAGAATAGAAAGTTGTTGAGGCCCATGATCGCCAATGTTTTAAAGGAACACGGCATATAGAAGGAGAATGATGATAGAATGTAGAGAAGAAGGAATATATAAAGTAGAACTCAACTAGCGTTGGCTACGTTTTAAAAATATTTTTTTACAATATATTATTTACATTTTGTTGAGCAAATTAAATATAAAATTCAAAATGTATATTAAAATAATTTAATGAAAAATTAAGTTAATAATTTAAGAAAGAATGGGTCACTAACTGCACTAGTGCAAGTACCTACAAAGATTCGCTAAAAATGAGTATACAATTTTGATTAAAAATCTTGTTTTTCTTGCGTCAACGAGTAACTATAAATTAGTATGGGGAATTTTAGTGTCTTTTTGCAGTGAAAAACATTGATTTGGAAAATTCTTGCAAAAATCAAATTTTGATTAAACTTTCAGGATTTGTTCACAATTATTTTAAAAATAATTTTGAACTTTTTTTGTGCGTTTATAAATGTGTTGATTTTTGTAAATAAAGACGCCCATATACCACATTATCAGAAAACAAGATCAGAAACTATAATAAATATAAAATTTATTTCTATTTTTTAACAAGTGTAAGTAGTCATTCTTAGACTGTTGAAAGCTAAAGTACCTAAAATTCAATAAAATATTAGATTACTTAGAATATTTTCCTAAACTACCGGGTAATTAAATTTATATATAATTCATGGACCATTTACTTGAAAATGTCAAACATTATGTTATCAGCATTTCATAAAAACATCCACCTCCGTGTTAAAAATGCGCTTCTGCGATATTTTAAATAAAAGTAATATTTATTTTAATTCAGATTAAACTTGAAACCAGCTAACATTCCTCAAATAAAGTTTCAGAAAAAATATTTTATTTTTGAAAGATTTTTTTTTTAATAAAGAGAATTATGTTGTGTTGATATATTTGTCAATATGGCCGATATTAGCAACGAAAGAAACTTATTCCAATTCAATTTCAATTCCAGTTAAATTTAAACTCATTCCAATCAATTAAATAAAATATTTTGCTTATTGGAAATATTAATTTTAATTTATTAGCTTGTAATTAAAACTAAAATAAAAGCGTCAAGAAAAAAATTCTATTTTAAAGTGCATTTTGAATCTCAGATATCGCTTTTGTTTGAAGGTGCCTAGTTTTAAGCAAAACAGGGAATGAGAAGGATGGTAAAAAACAGACATTGCTAAGAGATCCAAAAGAGTGGATGTTGCGGAGAGCCATGATCATCCATGTCCTGAATGGGCACAGCAAATAAAACAAGTTTGGAGAGTTCTGGCTTAAACTGTAAGAATAACAATGACAGATATATAATGATGAGGACCGAATTGATAAATGTGTGTTACTAAAATCCGATGATCGGCGTCTATGTGGAACAATACATCGAGAAGAGATTAGAAAATACTGAAATTAAAACTAAAAGTAAACATTTGGAAACGGAATTCATTTTTTTTTTTTCATTGATATGTTGAAACGAAAAATGTTTAATGTTTTGTTAAAAAGATGTTTGTCGAAAGCAAATTATGGTCAGATTTAGATTCAAAGAAAAATTAAGATCAACTTAGAGATAATGCGTACCAAAAATCCCTAATTAGAAACAATATAAATTTGTAAAGAAGATTAGGATTATAAGAAATATTTAGAATTGCTGAAGAAGAGATTATGTTATTAATCGTTTTACGGTTATTTGGATTTGTTCGGAAAACACTTAACACTTTTTTTTGTAAATGTTAATGTAATGAGAACAGACGCATCGTCTTACGGCAGTATTCAAATGACACAATATCATCTAAAGAGGAAATAAAAAAAGTATTAAGTAAGGAAACACACAGAGAAATAATAACTATGGGTATAATTGTAAACAGCTGGGTTCTCCAGTTTGAGAAGTGTAAAGAAAAAAAGCGAACACTGACATGGTGTACCGAATCCCCACCGTAAGACTCTTGTAAAAAGACCAACAAAAAAGAATTCAAGCTAACGAAGACTAAATGCCATCGCGTATTTTGTAATTTAATATTTAAAAAAAAAATAATCATAGAGTGTATATGTTTAAGCCAGTGGTATTCTCAGGCAGAGCGGGTGGCTTAACGGTTAACGATAAGAGTTAAACCGAGTTTAAACACTGGTTGAAACAGTTTACGTTCACTTTTGGGAAAGGCATGAATTCACTTCTCCCCTCGTCTATAGATAATCTTAAAGCTCTGTAAAGACAATCTATATTGAGTGTCGGGTTTAACTTCCGGTCCTTAAAAATTCACCTGCTATTGAAATCGCATCGTCATCAGCAACAATTGGTGAGTTGCAACCCTAACTCTGCTCCCCAGAAAGACTACAAGAATAAACAACACACAAACAAAACTAGTCTCAGACACTAACAAATATTGATAAGTTTCTTTGAATAAATGGAGATAAAAAGGAAACTTGTACTTAACATCTGGAAGAATGTGGAAAGAATGTCTGGAAAATCTGATACTCACAGGATAGATTAAAGAGAAAGAGGTACGTAGGAAAACAACGCATAATATAGGGAGCTTGAGTAAATGTCTAGCGGAACAAGGTTTAGGAGAAATAACAAAAAGTCAAAATTTATTAAGAGGACAGGAAATTGTGGAGAGTCATGATCGACTACGTCTTGAAGGAACACGGCACATAAAGAAGAAAATAAGTTTCTTTAGTAAATTAGTGTTAAATTCTGTGTATTGTGGAAGGTAGATGACGATTTCCATTCTATCCAAAAAAGAGGAAATGAAGTAGCGTTCATTTCTACTTCCACACAATGATATCAAACACCACTTTACTGTGAAGTCATTATTAATCATACTAGTTTCGTCATGTTGTAAATATATGTCAACATATATAAAACCGATACTTTGTTAAGTCTTTACTATCATTAGAAATTTTCATATTTGAGTCTTGAAATATATATCTTTTAATTATTTTTATTTCCCCGCTTTGTAAACATTCGGATGTGCGGATGGTGCAGGGGATAGAAACTTTGAATGAGAAATTGAAAAACCGAGTGCGAATTCCAGTCAGATCCCTTACATTCATTTAAGTGCAAATACTCTTGGGAAAAGTATGAATCCCCAGCTATGGGTTAAATAGTAGAACGTGTATCTGCAAAAACCATTGTTATTCTAAAAAAATAAAAATGAGAATGCAATATTCATTCACAAAAGAAAAAGGAAAAAGAAAGTATTATTTCTTCAACTCAAAATACGTTTTAGCCTTAAATAACCCATAATAGGTTGATAAGCCGTAACAAATAAACCAATAGTAAACATAGGACAGTGTGCCAATCTAGTGTCACCATTACAAGGGAGATAATTCTGGTATACCATAATAATACAAAAATATACAAATACATGTGGTGTACATCTTAATCAAGTAATGATTTTTTTTTAAATTTAGTATATTTAGTGTATACACACATTTGGGTAGACATTGGGAGGCACATTTTCTTTAATAAGACTTTCCATTTCTAGGCAAGTGGATATTAATTTCACTGTTCAAACAACAGGAATGTCTACTGAAACGTTTATCGTAAAAAGAATTTCTCCCTATGTTTGTTTGTTTGTTTGTGTGTGTGTGTGTGTGTAAACCAAGCTATGGATGCTAAGATAATGAACCGGAAATCAATGACAAAGTCATGGCGTAAATGGTCAATCTTTCAAGTGATTCGTGAATTTGTTTTAATTTTCCAATCAGATCCTTCATTCAATAATGATTCTTATATACGTGTGCATTTTGCAGAGTATTCAAAAAAATGAATGCACTGCATATGTGGACTCTCAAGCAGAATAACATGATGACAATGGCCTAAGCTAACTGAAACTATTACTTTGTGTCCTATATGTTATAGTGGAACACACCTATTCTATAGTTAATAGACTCTCCCACCTATAATAAGTAGGAGTAGTAGCAGTCGCTGAGTCGCTTAGTGAGCTGGTCATTCAGTCGATGTCGGACGACCGTTAGTCGGATATTAAAGTATCAGCCACCACAACTAGATTACTGCGTCATTACCTATTATATCAAGTTCCTAACGTTTTGTACGTCGAACCTATTTTAGGACCGACTTAGTACAAATACAAGCCTCCACTGTGAAACCACTACATACCAACTTGGCGACGAGAGTTTCGAACTCATACGGAGGAAGAAAAACCTTTCGCACACTACATAACACTATATCATCATCATCAAAAGTTGTGTAATCCTTTGGGGTTTGGTTGCGTTACGATATCTTCTGCAGCCACAGCAATAGAGCTCGGTAGATCAACTTCCTTTTCAAGCTGGGTTTGAATTAGGGTGCTCAAAACAAGAGAGTCCACTCAGCCATGTTATTTAATCCATAGCTGGGGGAGAAGAGATAGATTCATACCTTTCCGATGTATGTGCGAAAATGAACGTAAATAACTCGATTCGTTTACGCTACTTGCATCTCTCTCTCTCACACGCACACAATTCAATTTATTCAAATTTTTTATTTTCTGTTTTCTCTATTATATTGAAAAGGGTGCAAAGTTTGATGTATTATTTTAAAAAAAGAGTGACTCTTATGAATATATCGACTGCAAACAGGGATAGTAAAATCTGTTCACATATCTTCATATGTGTTCTTCATTTTGGAAATTGGAGGAAGTGGCTTAATTAAAAGAAAGACGCACATATATAATGATTGAAACACTCACAATGAATAACACCTACACGTCCAATCGCCCTTACACCAAATGTGCTTTCATGCATCCGGTTTTGTGGTATACAAGGTTCAGTGACAAAAAAGAAAAAAAACAAAACAAAACAAAAAAACCAAAAAACAAACAAACAACTACCATCATCGTAGAAAAATTCACACCTGCTTAAGATGCACAAGCGCGAATGCATAGTACATTGAAGAAGCGGTGTGAGGTAATTACTTCTCTTGAAAGAAAAAAAAAAGTTCTGTGTTAATTTCTTAGAAACGGAAATGAAGCCATTAATAAAATTCGAACCGGAAGCTTTTCAACCTTCCGAATATTTACTAAATGCTTTTATACGTTATGTTGTAAAATCTTTGCATTAGGAGAAGAAAGTCGAATTAAAATTATTTAATCTTAGCCAAAGTAAAAAAGTGGTAAAAGTGTCATGTGTACTAAATAAATACCAAAGAAAACAACAGATATTTTTGTAGAGATTTAAAACAATTCATTCATTTTAGTTTTTTTATATAGTAAAGCGATATACAATTGATGCAATCCCACATTACAGACAAATGACATTCTGAGTGAAAAGTCTAATTATACAATTAAAAGTGTACAGAGATCCCAACTATGCATTTGAGGGAGACTGGATTCTCTTTTACGTATTCACATTTGAGGGAGACTGGATTCTCTTTTACGTATTCACATTTGAGGGAGACTGGATTCTCTTTTACGCATTCACATCAGTCAGTTCTTTGGCTAATGATGAAAAAAGTATTTATTTCACACAACAAATATATTTTAATATTACCCAAACTGTGAAAATACCAGATCAAGATTCGATTATGAAGGACTTAGATAATAAATAATAATAATAATAATAATAATAATAATAATAATAATAATTAGCTCAAATGATTTTTAGCTATTTTCATATTGTATTAAAAATATTGTCAAAAGTTTTGAATAATATATATTCGTAAAATGGCTTTTCCATTATTATTCTGATATATTTGAATTCCTCATTTTGGTTGTTGTAGTCATACATTTTCGGGTATTGTGCTCTACAGTCTTCTTCCGATGTCTGTCGTATTTAAAAGTTCAAACTTAACTCTTTCCCATTCCACTGTCTATGTCAAGGGGAGATAACTCCTATACATTAACTCATCTGCTAAATCAGCTTTTGAGCTCGTTTCTCTTTTTTTTTTAATCATTTTACCCCAAGTAAGGCGATAACGCCACTAAGACGCAAGAGGTTTTCTGGGCGTAAAAGAGAATGAGATGACTATAATGAGCAGAAGTGAGGAAAAGGACAATAAAAGGAACAGGGTTCAAGAAGACAGAAGATCGTGATTGACGTTGCATTTAAATTTTTGAAGGTTGTAGATGGCAGGGAAGGAATAAATCGGAAGGGAGTTTCATAGAAAGGAAGTGTGTCAAAATAAATTATTAGAATAGAACAGCTGGTTGCATATTGCCAGTTCAACAGTAAAACGGTGAGACCAACTTTCTAATCTTAAATTCTTGCAGTCAAAACACCAAGGAAAAAAGTTAATCAGAACAGTTGCCATGGAAATATTTCTGGAACAGACAAAGAGAAGCCACGTCATCTCACTGAGAAAGAGATAAAAACCGAGATGCCAGGTCAGGATCGATTATATTACAGACTCTTCTTTGAATTTTGTCAAGTTTACCTTTAACTCTTGACCAGCCCTTGTACTAAAACATTTTCAATATATTCAAAATCTACATACCTAAAAGTTATTTAAATTTAATTTAAAACGGGAACAAATAAGATCTGTCACTTTTCCGATTTAACAAGACATCATTTATTTTTGCGAAAAGTGAAATATTCATTTAGGATTAACCTAAAATTTGATTTGAGTTAGTAGATAAAACAGGACAACGCAATCCTGTTTCATGACGTCATGCACCCAGAATTCGTATTCCAGACTGCTATTCTTCCATTACATTTAAAGAGAGTCAAGGCATTCCCTGATACTTGTGCTTATACAAAAAATGTCACAGGCGTTTCGTTGAAAAGCCTACGTTAAAAAGATACTTTTACCTTTGACATTAGATACTCGTCTCACTTCAAATTAACAGATAGTCTTACCTAAGTTTCGGTTATTAAAGGCAAAGGAAAACTTCATAAAATCCTCTGAGTAATTGAAATCAAACATTGGATATTTATTGTTTTTGCTTGATCAAACCCAATTCTAAGTGAATATGGAATTGCGTCAAATGAAAATATCCGTAATACTTGCGGAACCAGAGGAACATTTTATGGCCTCTTTAAGGTCATTTAGTTCGTATATGAGTTGGGCTCAAATATAGATCAAATACGGATCGGAGTGCGACAGAATGATAAGATAAATAGGAAACATTTATCAGTCTAACATATTTCATTTTTATTAAAACTTCAGAGATATGGAGAAAAAAGAAGAAAAATTCTGGTATTTTTACTTTTATTTTCTTTGATTTTCATTGGCCAATCATGTTTCACTCACATTCGACTCTTAAACTGACTTTATTATTATAATTTGTAGCGTTCCGAATTCAAGGAGAGATGACGCGTCCATCCGAAATTTCAAGCAAGTATCGTTTCCTATTGGTTTTTATTTTATCATATATAAGTTATTAAAATGGGAAACATTGTATTCGTATAGCAACTTCAAATTAAGGCCATTTGAGCACAATAAATTCACATAGTATTATGGATTAAAGCGGAAACATGCTGATTTTCGTTTTCGAATTTTAATTGGTTTAGATTAAAAGGTTTCAAAAGTCTACGTGTAAAATTGCATGCAAATGGACACCCTACACAGCAAACACTATGTATGGATGATATAGAATAACAGGGCTTGGCCACAATCAGTTTTTTTCTTCTGTTTCTAGGTTAAAATAAAATCCTGCGCGCTTTTTTATTTGTTTGTTTGAGGTGGCTGTAAAGGAGCGGAGGAGGAGAACCAATCCAACTCAAAAAGAAAGGGGAAAAATCGTAATTGTCCGCCATTTCCTGGTTTTCGTCGGCGACAAAGTAAGAAAAGAAGGACAAATATTTTCACAATTCCAAAGTGCCAGTGGGTCGGGAGGAATGAATGAAAACGGATCCTTTTTCGTTCGCTTTATCAAATAAAAAAATGTACTAGAAAAATTCGCTGAGTTCTGTATTAAACAAAAGATTTCAACTTTAAATTAATGTTTCACTGTGGTCGATTTTAAAAAAAAAAAAAAATCAGAAATGTATGAGGAGGTGCTAAAAAGTTCTTGGACTGACTTACGGAAACCAGTATTGGGTTGTTTTGGCCATTAAAATACATTTAAATTTCAAATAGACGGGGCTCATAGATTTTTTCCTAAAATAGTTTTTGTAATTTTCAATAATGAAACACTTTATTCGAGAATGCATGTAGCATTGAGGGGTGGGAGAAAAAATTTGACTATTTAATAAACGGGTGGTTACAATAAGGATTTCATGGGTGGATTTTTCTCCTAAAGAGAATAATCGTCCCGGTTCGTCTACTTGAAACTCAAGTATACTTATTTTTGGAAATCTGCCAAGCCGAGAACTTTTCAGTATCTTATAAACACATGTTCTTAAAAGGATTGCAACAAGCAATTCTAACAGTTTCTAAAGTAAATCATTTCATAAAAGATAAATTCGAGTACAATTCAAAACAATGACATACATTAAAAAAAACATTTGAGGTTTAAGATTGAATTGGCGAACAAAAGTCATTGATCTAAAACAAAATCTGTCTTCAGAGCAACAAGACAATTTTCAATGGAATGAATAATTTGAGTATTTATGATATACAGAAACTAGCAAGTGGTTACGATCAACATGATAGATTAAAGAGTGATCTGTGTGAAAAGACATTGAAATATGAAGAAATCTAACTGAGAAAACATTTAGCGATGCATAAAAGTAAAAGACTGAGAGAAAAAGTTGTTAAATCTTTTTAACTTTGGAGGAAATCAAATTGATGTAAAAATTTGACAATAAGCATTGTATTTATCACGAGTAAAAATAAAGCAAAGGCACATTTTTATAAACATTCAGATGAGAAAACCGATTGTAAATATGGCCTGTTGTTATATTAGGTGTGTGCAAAAGTTCCAGCGTTTTATTTATTTTTTTATTTATAAAAAAAAAAAAAATGGTTTTCTATTTTGTATCCAGTTTCTAGTTTTAAGAATCTGGGGTTCTAGGATCTTTTGAATTCACTTATTACACATATGCAGTGTATTCTGAGTAAATGTGTCAATTTACATTAAATTTTATCCGGAGACTTTTAATGGAAATAAATTTATATAATTTATTATTATTTGATACAAAGCAAAATTTGGGACACTCTTGGAATATCAACCTTGTGGTAAACTTACATTTCGAATCGAATATAAATTTAGTGTACAAGAGGTCTAGTACAGGAAGGATGTTAATATTTGTATCAAGCTCAAAATTAAGAGTTGACAGTACAATGTACATTTGAACGTTATTCAAAACAGAATATTATCGAAAATCTCTGTAATAAAATTTCCGATATTTGTAAGGGAAGAGTGATGGAGCATTTGTAGATTTATGAATTGTGGTTGTAGGAATCGACATTGCATAGTGACTGTCAATTTCACGCCTCAAGCGATCTCCACACTATGAAGATTGATCTAGGGTTCAAACAGTCAGTCATTATGCAGTGTTGATTTTTATGTCCACACTGTCTAAATCTACATATATTTCTCTTTTTCTCTGTTTATATGCAACGTGTGTGCGTGTGTTTATGATCGGCGAAACATGTTTAGAGTAGACGTGTTTATGGTCCGCCCTAATTCCCAAATCTGACCAATTTTTAGTTTTTTTGGTCGGACCAATAATTTTCAGCCTCTCCTTTCATTTTACTCACACTCTCTCTCTCCCCTCCCCCCCACACACTTTACCTGTCTCCAAACATCTCTTCCAACCTTAAAGTCAGTTATCGTTACTCTATGATAAGAACAAAAATAGTTTGATAGGCAATCAACCATAAAATCTTGAATTATCGGAAAAATTATAAAGTCGAAGAGAGGTAGCTAATTTTTCGCTTTCTTTGACAAATTGAAATCAGTCGTTTCAACTTTTGCGAAATAACCAATTAATCTATTTTCAAATTTGAGATAGGTTTCAAAATTTAAATCTGATCAAAAAAAAAAAAATGAAAACTTTTGCTAGTCATGTTATGAGACAACGCTGATAGTAAAAAATAAAATCGTTAGACAAAGCGAAAAAAAGCAAACAGATATTTTGATAGAAACATTTGTATAATTAATTATTGTTCAATGTCTTTAACGAGTTTTATGCGGAAAATGTCATCCTAAATGAAATATGGTTAAAAAAAAATCAAATATAATCGAAGGTAGAACTTTCTCTCAGTGGCATCCCACCATAACCACCCAACCATCATCATATGATAAAGGTAAGAATTGAAAAGTGATTTGCAATTTCTCAATTTCATAAATGAATTCAAATTCAAAGTAACAAGTTTACTTCAAATGGCAGAGTAAAATTCAGAAAGTGTAATAATAGGCATTTAAATTATAAAGCGATTTAATTAATTTGGTTGAAAGTGAGAATATTTTAGCCATGAAAAACAAAACGAACGACATAAAATGTTTTAAAAGATTTCGAAATGCATTTCGATTTTGATTTTTTTATTAAATAGAGATTACGATTGACAGTCTTAAAGAGAAGCAATAACAATCGGCCACATTAAAATTAAAAGGTTTTTTTCGATTAAGTTCAGTTTTTTTCTGTGTTTCATTTTGTCATGCTCTCGTGTTTTGAATTATGATGTGTTTGTCGTATCGAAAGAGTGTGTGGCAAGAATTATTTTTCTAACAAAAACAAGCGCAGTTGAAATTTAGAGTCATTCTATGGCTATGGCAATTAAAATCAAAACTTTTTGCAATTTAGTTTAAACGAAGAAGTAAAAGATATTAGTACAGTGGCTATTCAAATTTCGTCATCACTCATTGGAGAAAAATTTTGAAGGTGATCGTCGAAAGTGGAAATCAAATCGACCCAGTCAATAACGCTATTTAATTACAATCTTTGGCTATTTGCAAATATAACTTTTAGAGTCACAGCTTTAAGGTTTATGTAAAAAGTAAATTAGTAAAATGTCTGATAAACGCTTAAAAGTCTTGAAAGAAATATTAAAAAAATAACATCGAAAATAGACTTCAGAATATTGAAGAAACTGATATATTAGTTGAAAAATCTTGAACAACAGAAAATAATACTGGAAAAATGTTAATGGTCTACAAACTCTACATTACAATACTTTCCACAGTTTTCAAATTTGTATTCAATACTTGTGAAAAAGTCAGTGTTTTTTCAACTCTGAAAAAAAATCAATAAAAACGATATCAATATCCGGTTATGTAAATATAATAAAAACAATAAACATTGAATAACTTTTAACAAATTAAAAGCTACAAAAAGTTAAAAAGGTATTTACCTGTCGCTTGTACGATGTCCAGGTTCACCATCAATAGAAGTAGAAATGTAGGCAATGTAAACATTTCAAATGACTCCGAATGCATTTTTAGGAAAATCAGTAAATTAATTTATAGGAAGAAGTAATAATGTATAAGTTGTCATCTTTCGACCATATTTTAAAAACTTGAAAGAAATTTCCATAAAAAATTAAGAAAAGAAACTCCCAGAGCATAGAAACCAAGTTCAAACAAATTAGCGTACTTTCACTTTGAGATAATCAACCTTAAAGTTTTTAGATTTTGCTTGTGAGTCGAAGAAGATGAGATATCGTAGCTTGTAAAAAGAACAGTTATGTATATATTATATGGGAAGAATGAATGATATAGTATTCGTGTAAAAAAGCGACGAAGAAGAAGGAGCCGGTAGCTATTTCGTCAAATTTCTCCTTGCAGACAACCGTTGCGTTTTCCCGGATTCAACAGGTATCTGTTCAGCGTTTCTGTCATTGCTATATAAAATGAAAATAATACATATTGAATATTCTTTCCTTTTTTTAACGGTAAAGTTTGCTTTACGCTTCTGGTTTGTTCTTAATGTTGGTTAAGTTAATTTAAAAAGTCTTCACCGACATATTTTCTGTAACATGAATGAAAAAATAAATAAATAAAAAAGACAAACAGAAAGTGAACGCACACACGCACAAGTGGGGGAGGGTGGAAATGAAGGAAAGGAGGAAGAAGAAGAAGAAGAGTAGAAGAAAAAAGCACACACACTCACACACCCAGTTAATAATCACATATGGTTATATATCAAATTATGAAGACTTAAGAATAGTTATTCACAAAGTTAGAAATTTATCAATTCGTCTGTCATTAGCTTGTTGTTGCATTTGCTTTCTTTCTCGTAACCTTTCCATACTTGATTTTTTTTCTTGCAGTTGAACCAAATCATCGAGAAAATAAACTTTCCTTGTCAACAATCGTCATTGTAAAACAATCCACGTATTTTCCTGAAAGAATAAAGAAAATGTATTCCAAGAATGAGGTATGCCTAAAGAAAACCTGTCGTCTGTTCATAAAGCTAGCAGTGGATGAATATATGCGACACAGGATTGTATATTTGTCGTTAATAAAAGAAGAGTGAGGACCCCGACAGCAGTAGAAGTAGCAGCAGCCAACGCAGTTAAACTCAGGTTCTTGTTGTAGTCGTCCTAGCAGAACGTGGTATATTCCCTGATCTGTTTAAGATTGTTTATTGTTACAACGATACGAAGAGAAGTTACCAGTCGCATGTGTGTGCGTTTTCTTCTACCAACATCAGATTTCTAGCAATTTTAACAACAGTTTTAGAATAAAGTTCAGGAACTCGCGATGTCCCAGTAAACAAGATTTTTCTTATTATGCTTTTATTTTTTTTACTTTGCTTTTTTTTTTTTGTAGCTTTTCTTTTTCGTTTGTATTTTTTTCAAGCGTTTTCCTTTTTAATCCCTTTTTAGTTTTTAGTTTTAGTTTTTTTACATCCTTTTCTCCTTTGTAAATATTTACAAACCAAACCACACATCGCAACTTTTTTTTGTTCTTTCTTTTTTAATCATTTACACTGGCTTCTTTCTTTCTTTCTTTCTTTCTTTCTTTCTTTCTTTCTTCCTTTCTACCTACCTACCTACGGTATTGCAGAATTTTTTTCAGTGAAAAGGAAAAATATTTTGATTTCGACAAAATTATTTATCTTCGCATTCGGGATCTTGCTTTATGAATAAAATTGGTTCCTGGAAAGAATATTTTTTTTAGGAGTTGTGAGAAATATTGAATTGAATTTTAATAAGTTTAGTCCTCAACACAATTGTCCCAAGAAACTAAAATTTTGTTCGCATTTTAAAATAACATTTGTTTCTCTTCAGAGAATATAGAGGTGACACTTATTTTCTCTCTCTTTAAAAAAAAATGAAGAAAACTTCATCCTTGTGATATTTTATATTTTACATCACTTCATTGAAAGATTAGAAATATTTTGCAATATTTGAAATATATTACAATCACATATGACATATCCTTTAGCTTTAATCTACAAAGTTTCATTTAAAGATATTACCCACTTACCCAAAAGAAAAAGCTCAACTCCAGCAGCAATTAAAAATATGAAATTCCAAAGAACTTCTAAATACCATCTATGCATTTGCAAAATGAGCCTGTTTGGTAGTTTTCATGTAAAAGATACCAGGAGCATATCGTAAATATATAAACCCCAAGAGAAAGTCTTTGAAGTTTCAAGTTGGTTTTACGAGGCAAATTTGTATTCGGCTTGCACTGATGACATCGTGCATTTCAGCTTCACCCTAACCCATTGGCAGACCTAGAGGTACAGACAGGAGTTGTGGTCAGCCCTGGGTGGCATGTCTTAGGGGTGCGACATTTACTTGAATTAGTTATTTAGTATAATGAAGTTTTTTTTTTTTTAAGTATTATTTTGTAAAGAAAAAGATGTCCAGATTGTTTTGAGGTGCGACAAATTCTACGATCGCCCAGAGTGGGAAAAACACGAGGCACACCACTACTGTAACCACTAAGATATATGCGCAAGTAAAAAAGAATCGACGAACCTGGAAGTATACAGTACTAAATATTAGGTTGGTGCAAAAATAATTTCGTTTTCTCCCATAGTAACATATGTTAGAAAACGAAATTATTTTCGCACCAACCTAATAGTAACAATTGGGCTAACATGTTTAAGTTTCGATGAAGAACAAAAACAAAAAAAATCGTATGTGTGTCCGTGTGTGTGCGTGTGTGTGTATAGGAATCAGTGTATGCGTTTGTGCGTAGCGTACACATCTAGAAGTTTACTAAGCTTAGCTTAGTCTGACACAAGGTCAGAAGAGGCACGAGTCTTTAAATGTGTATGTGGGGAGAGGGTTTATATTTGTATAGTGTAGACATCTGGCCGGTTTGTTTTGCTTAAAATCACGTGCAACGAAAGATCACCTGCATAGACGAAGATTAAATATTTTAAAAAGGAAATACCTATATTTTTTATAAAGAAAAGGTGAGATTAAGACACACGTCGGCCTGTCAAGCCTAGCATCTATCTCACTTTTGAAAAGCCCGTGGTTAATCCTCTTGAAAGAAAACAAATAAAAGTACTCTGGACGCGTTATCTTTTTTGCCATTACTCGAGCTTTCTTGTAGTGACAGCCCCAGGCATTTCATTCTCCTTACGAGAGAGAAACATATTCGATTTTTGTCATGTTCTATAAAATTGCTAAAAATTCGCTAAAGTGCTCTTTTAGGCACAATTTTGTGAAACTTTAAAAAAAATTACTAAATTTACTTACTTATAAAATTTATTGTTGGTGTTTTAATAAAGTATTTTTTTCTGAAAAAAGAAAGAATTGCTTTTTAAAAATCTAGAATGGTTGGTGTGCAGTAATAAAAAATTGGTAGACTATTTTGCTATGCTTCTTTTTCTTTTTTAATACGAAAATTTAAATTTCTCCCTAACAGACACTTATCCGTACTGTAACATGTTATTTCAACATAGTCATAAAATATTAAGTGGATGCTCTCTGAGGAATGATGGATTTTGATGATGTGTATTCTCCTTATATATATATATATATATATATATATATATATATATATATATATATATATATATATATATATAACTTTTTTCCAATTTGTCATATATCTTTTCTTTCAAAAATGTTCTTGATATATAAAAATTTATATGTGTGTGTGTGTGTCTTTCGCCTTTAAACTATATCACATTTCATATTAATTCTTTGGGATAGATTTTAACAAAGGACAATTTACCAAAATCGTCTTCACAATTCACCCTTCACACTTCACCCTTCACACTTCACCATTGTTCTATGGGACTGATGTAACTTTTAGCTAAATAACTAGCAGTACAAAAGAACGCAGGAATGTTTGTGTTCATGCCTTCTTAAATACATTAACATGAAATTTTACTAACAAGAATTGGAAGTTTTTGTTTAGATTCTATTTTCAAATATTTAACACATTTTGGTATTTTTAAATCCGGAAATATATACAAAAGAATCATTATGTAATCGGTATTTATAGAATAGTTAATAGATTTTTTAAATTATCATTTACATATATATATATATATATATATATATATATATATATATATATATATATATATATATATATCTCCGATGCCGTAGCGCATTGTTTAGCACTTCTTGTAAGTAAATCCGGTAATATAATGAATTTAATACTCACTGGGTGCCCTGTTATTGTGGTTATGTACTAAAGTAAGCTAAGCTTAAGGAAATAATTAGTGCGCACCCTCTCGGGGAGGGTTAATGATTTGCGAGATATTTTGGCTGACCATTCCTACTGAAGCGAGTTTGATCCTCACTGGGTGCCACATATGTGTGGCTTTGTGTGAACAACTATTGGGTGCCTAGTAATAGAGTAATCGTTTGTAAGCTAACATCGCAAACCATTATTACTGAAGTGAGTTTGAGTTTAACTGTGTGCTCAGTAGTTATGGTCCTCCCTGTTAAGTTCATCTATATATTCTGTCCAAGCATTAATCCATTTTTAAACGTATTCACATGACATAAACAATTAGATATCTTTATTTTACTTACTTTTGATACTTATATATATTCCTGAAAATAATTCAATTTATTATATTTCAGGAGCGCAGGAATAGTTTTATCTCGGAAGTCGGCGTGTATTATTGGCCATCAATCTTCTATTGAGTTTTTCTAGCAATCTAACATTTATCCGTTTTTCAGGGGTTAAAGGTTATAGGAATTGTCGATAGTCATAATTGTTCCGAGGGCTTCTTCTCTAGCCATTATGAAGGACGTCCTTTGGATGGTGAAATTTTGTGTGTAGCTGCTACATAGTAATTTTACAGGGTAGAGTTCGAGCGGTTTGTGTGATTCTTGGCGGTCACATGCTATGTATGACCAGTTGGCCGTGGCCAAACTTCTATTTTTAGAACACTTTTAACATGTCGTTTCCTCTGCTAAATAGTGATATATATATATATATATATATATATATATATATATATATATATATATATATATATATATATGGAAAATATATATATATATATATATATATATATATATATATATAAATGTATGACAAAAAGTTTTCATGAAGCACTAAATGACGAAACTTGTCACAAGAATACGTTTTACACTATGCCATACATTTTCCCTATATATATATATATATATATATATATATATATATATATATATATATACACTGAGGTCAACACCTAGCGGCGATAGTCTGGTTCATGCTTGAATGCAATCTTCATTGACATTGCCGCACTTCTGTGTTTTATATATACATATGGTCTATCTCTGATATTAAGTTAACCATTAAATATAGCATACCTTAAACCTATATTTTTATCATATATATATATATATATATATATATATATATGTGTGTGTGTGTGTGTGTGTGTGAGCTATCATTGAAACTAGCTTGTCAGAGCAGTTGCCATGAAAATATTTGTAGACAAGACAGAGGGAAGCCACATCACATCTGTGAGAAAGTGATTATAGACGAGATGCCAGATCAGGATCTATCACATTGCATATCCAACTCTGGATTTTGTCTAGGACCTCTGGATGAACAGCAGGGGGGACCAGACCATATATGGCAACAGTATTTACTTCAAGGATGAATGGTAGACTTGTAAATTTGAAGGATGGACTTCAAAACCTCTAGCGCGACACAGTGAACCAACTTTCCTTGCGGTAGATGTAGCTATTGATTCAATATATGTTCCATCTCAGTTCAACGGACAGTGCGAGACCAAGCAGTCGAAGAGAGGGGCCCTCGTGGAGTTGGGCATCAGACATGCTGATAGTAGGCTGGGAATGTTCTCTATGGTGGATAAATGAGGGTAGTTTCGTTTTGGAGGCATTAAAGTTTACAAGCCATTTCTGGCCCAAGTCAACCACAGTTTGGAGGTCTTTTTCGAGAACGTCGGCCAGGTTAGCTTTGTCAGTGATACTATTGCGGTAGGAGTAAATAGTAGTGTCGTTTGCGTAGATGCCTACTTGGGAACTGATGACATCAGGAAGGTCGTTGATGAAGATCATGAACAGTAGAGGACCCAGGATAGAGCCTTGGGGAACACCAGCGTTCGTATGAAAGGAACTAGATGAGAACCCGTTTAGGACGACCTTCATTTTACGATTTGGCAGGAATGATTATATTAAATCAAATAGTCGTCCTGTAATACCATATCCTTGAACTTTAAGAAGAACGCTGGCATGCCAAACCCTATCAAACGTCTTAGAGATATCTAGAGCCACTGCTCGAGCTTCGACATTATTATCAAGAATTTTTTATACAAATTCAATTATCGCCGTGAGCGTTTTTTCTTTCCATCACTTTTGTAAGTAGGTATTCCACACTACTACATTAAAAACAATAAAAGATTTAGTCAATACTAAACAAAACAATACGCTACAAAACAATACTAAAAGGAAGAGTTTACTCCATCACCTGTAATAATTGTCACAAAAAATACATATAAGAAACTTCAAGGAATCTAAATAAAAGATTATGTGAACACAAAAGGGACATTTTACAAAATAATACGTCAAATGCATTGGTTGCCCACCGTAATGAGACTTTGTAATAAAAAATGCTACCATGATCAAAGGAGAAATTAATCCACTACAACATAAATGTCTAGAGAGTGCCTTGATCACAAGGTCATCTACAGTAAATTTGCACCCTGACTCTTACAACATTACACCATTCCTAGCAAATCTTCTAATATCACATTGTGAAATGAATTCTTACAAGAGGTAGAGAGAATAAACTGAACAGTGACAAAAATAACCAAAACTTTGCCTGTAGCAGAATTCGAATTACGTTAACTAGAAAGAATGAATCCTAAATAACTAGTTCTAAAAGTGATTATTTTTAATCCCACAGTTTAATCAAATGGCCCCCAGTTTAAATCAAATAACTCCCAGTTTAATCAAATGACCTCCAGTTTAATAAATAACTAAATAAAAGATCCATGTAAAGAAATCAAAAGGCAGTTTGTGGTGGAATTGTAATGCAAAAAGAAAAAAAAAATAGCGAAAATTCACTCCACTTAAACACAAGGATTTTGCAAATATTTGACAAGAATAAGCATACTGATCATGTTCGTTTATCGATCCTATTCGTAATTATCTTTCTGTCAAGATCGAACCTTATTCATATCGATCAAATCATCCATTAATGTCATTTTACCAGTTAATTGTTAGGCAACCCTTTATGCAAAGAACTTATCATACGAGCGTAAAATTGAGCGATAATAAAAAAGGCCTTCATGAATTTATTAACTGCAGTAGAATTTCCCTCATCCGCAATTAATGGGTTCAAAATTTGTCTTGAACTAGAATCTGAGTGAATTAAATACTTTAAAAATCATTGCATACTGAGCCACGAATATTTCCGAGTCACTTTGTGAGGAGAAATCTAACAGAGAGAAAGCATATTGTGTTGAGTTTTGCCATATGGGCGGTGCTGCGGAATTTACATAAGGCGGGAAAAATAAGGCCAGCGGCAGTTCAGTGTGTTGTTGTTGTTGGAGTCAGAAGTGAATTGTAAAGTGAAAGAAAGACCAGTCGACCTGAGGTGACACACTTTCCTTTCCGTTCTTTCAATTGATAAGTCGTGGCCGCAACTCCTCTTCCCTCACTCAGTTTTGTTCTTGCGTTTACTATGAAGAATACAAGTTCATGCTTTTTTTTTAAACAAGCGTTGACAGTATGAGTAAATAAATAAATAAATATTATCACACCACAGTGTACTTCTTATCAAATCTAGGTTTTCCATTTAATTTCCGACTTTGCTTATGTGTGGATGTCGCACTTTTAGACGATATTCCATCGTACATTATGAAAAAGTGTTTTTATCTTCGCTAATTGAATTCTACGATGTGCGAAATGCTTTAAGTGTTCCAACATAAAACACAAAATAACTTTCTCATTGAAACTATTAATATAGACGTTTTAAAACACTCTTACAAAAGTAAATAGTAACTGTATTGTTTGGGCTTCTCTTGCAACTTGAGGGGCTATTAATAATTTGGCTGCAAAAAATATATTAAATCATTCGACAACAGAAAATAAAACCGAACACCAAATTTATAAGAACGTTCGCGTCGTCGGACGAAGTTTGGCACAATGTGACTGTCATACAATATCCACCGAGGAACATATGATATCTGGGCAGGGGGATTACTGAGAAACATTGCACAACAGTGACGTAGGGTAATTTGAAACCGGACCATGCAGCCCATCTTTAATGATTACGAGAGAAATCCGAGAAAATAATAAAATCAACAAATAATATTTGTCTATATTTATGAGATGAGGTATTTGCTCTATTTACATTGTTTGGACTGTTGTCCTCATCTTTATTATCATATTCACGACGCTTCGGCCGCTGTAATCTCCGGCCTTCTTCAGGTGATATACGTTGAAATTTCGAACAGAACTCTTTAATTCGTCTATCGGGGTAGATTGTTTCCAAGGACACATGACCCAGTGATTAAAAGCGTTGATTAGAGTAATTCAATGACTTGATATGAAAGGGTTATGAGTTCAATACCCAACCACAGCAGAGGTAAACAAAAACTTGGAGAGTTGGGTTAATAAAAGGAAATAACTGAAACTGAGATATCCGGAAGAGGCATAGAATGTGGAACTAGAACAATTTACTCCGGTGGATGAAATAAAGGGTTCGGTTCGAAATTCCAAACTTTATCACCTAAAGAAGGTCGTAGCGTACAACTGCCGAAGCGTGTGAATATGACAATAAAGATGAGGACAAAAGCCTGAACAATGTAAATAGTGTAAATAAATAATGACATATTGAAAACATTTTTTTAAAATTAATTAAATTATTCGTTTCTTTTTGCCAAATTCGTCCATCAGTTTGTTGTAGAAAGTATCAGCACAACACTTTACTTTGACCTTCTTCGAAAGATAAAATGAAACCAAATCACTCAATCTATATTAATTTTGAGAACCTGGCTAACTTCGCTGCTTTTTTGTTTAATTTTTTTCTCATTCACTAAACCTTGAGATCCTTCGACATTTGTACCGCTTAGTTCTCTTGGCCTGGGCATAGATCTAACGCGAGACATGGGTATGCAAATGTTTACTACACTACTGACAGCTTAATAAATAAATGTCGCCTGTCCATAATTTATCTTAAGAAATAATAAGAAATTAAGTAATGGAAGATTTAAAAAAATATTACGAGTGCAAAGAGGATTGTAAAAATTATTAATATTTAACTTTTTATTAAGCAAAAATATATATATATATATATATATATATATATATATATATATATATATATATATATATATATATATATATATATATATATATATATATATATATATCCTGGAAAACAGGTGTGTATCAAACAACTTTATGTTGTTCTTTTTTTTAACAACTACAATATTGGAAAATGTAAAAATTCAACGGGAAAGCAGAAGAAAATTTTTCATACAAAATATGGATAAACTTATTCGGGCACTTTGACTCGGTGAAAAGCATGATATAAGTAGCACTAGCTTCAAAGGTCAATAGAAGTTGCTACTTGTCAATTTCGGCTGGAAATAGCAATTTCCGTCCAATTCCAAAAAGGGTATCTTTTTACGCGATGCTACATAAAACGCAAGTGCTCTAATTGTAGGTGTCAGTATAAGCATTTATTTCTGAAATAAAATAAAATGCAAAATACTAGCGATGATTAGCATAGAAAATGGCACTCAACGAGGTGTCGAGTTCCAACTCCAGTAGAGATAAACTGTATTTACTTCAGTATTTACATTATGCGGACTATTGTCCCCATCTTTGTCGCCATATTTATAAATATGACGACAAAGATGAGGACAATAGTACGCATAATGTAAATACTGTACATAATACCTCATCTCAGAAATATAGACAGACTCTGTATTTACTTCATATTTCTTTTTTCATAAAAAAGCATAAATGACATCGAAAAATGTTCTCGATTAAAAAGAATTTACATACAATAATTATGCAAATTAATACAGAATTAAAAAATAGGATTTTCTCATCTAAATGGTAATATTAGCCGTTTCCTTATAAGGAAACATTCAGCATACATTGACCGAGCAGCCACTGCTAGTTTCGGTTAAAATATATAAAATATTTCTCTTAAAACTATTTTTCAAGAAAAGAACTTTCTCAAGTACAATGTTATCGTTATTTCCAGTATTGATGAAAGTTTCCTTTCTTGGTTTCTGTTTGAGATACTGTGAAATACCAGAATCTGAACTTATATCATTATTTTCTCATGTTACATGTGCTATCTATTTTAGTTGGTGCTGCCGTTGAAAGTCCTCAATTGATGTGGTTTCTGTTATTTGGTATAGTTCTTTGTAATTCTGTAGCACCAATCTACAAAGTTCAAAGAAGGATGGTCCTCACTTAAACTTTCATTCGAAAGAGATAATCTGTATTTATATTCAATTCGTATTTTTTGGGAAGGATAAATTATGTCCTCGATTAAAAAGGATTCACATACAATAATTATGCAAATTAATACAGAATTACAAAAAAGGATTTTCTCAAGAAAATCTTTAAAAATTGTTAGCATAAAATGTCATTCTAAAACGCATATTCACTTATTTTTTTCGAAATATTTGATTTCGGGCTAACATGAGCTTCTTGTTTGTTAGACAATGCGTCGGTCGATGTACACTCCTGCCTTCTTCAAGTACCTGTTTTTGTACACGTTAGACTTTTTCTGAATTTCGAACCTAGTCTTATATTCCATCCATAGAGGTACATTGTTTTTATTCTGTTTTTCGTACTTAGTTCATACTAACCAGACATTCATGTGTTGTTTGGCCGTTTCTTCAAATGTGACATTTCAGAAATACGTAATCCAGGGATTGAACTCACATATGCCTAGGAACTAAAATCTTTAATCCACTCTGTTATGTGTCTCTTGAACAATTTAGTATTGAAACTCTGGGGCCTTAAACTTAATATCTATATTCCTACAGTTCTATCATCTGAGTCAGGACACTCATAAAATCCTACCTGTTTACAGACATTAGGCTCAAGACTTCAGACTTTCAACGCTAGATTGTTACTTGGCAGTTGCAAATTCCTCGGATTAATAGGGTCGAAAAGTCACATATTTTAGTTCTAGTGAGTATAACAAGCAAGATAATCATGTTGGTCTGAAAGGCAAAGTATATTATTTATTTTATGCTTATATTATTGCGAGTTTTTTTTATAACAGTAAATATTTTCTTAATTTATCGGAAGCAACAATTCTCATCAAAAAATTGAACTGAAGAAATCCCGCATCTTTTTAAAGCAAGTCTCAAGAGGTGATAGACTTGAACCCCAAAAAGGTGGCCGAAAAGTGGCCATACCTTCAATGTAGGATTTCTTGGATAAGCAATTAATTATCGTTAGGTAGACGGTAATATTTCTATTTATGTATTTGGTAAAATGTTACATTGAAGTCTGGCTCAAGTGATTCGGAAGTCGATTGGTGATTGATTGGTGGTCGGAAGCTAAGAAAATAGTCCCTCTGTTTCCTGTCATTGCTTCTGCTATTAATATAATGCATACAGAATACACGAACATACATACATTATACGGAAATATAATGATTGATTTATTTTTAGATGTGTATATCAGTAAGTATTAGTGAAAAACGCATTGATTTTCTTCCTTGTAAAATCTTTCATAATACCTTTGTTGTAAATGCACTTAGCCCATCACCTCACCATTAGTAACGCATGTCGAACATCATACAGTGGAAATTTAAGATAAAATTTCACCTAATAACTACACGTCAGACTTATTGGTTTGTTTTGGTATATATGAGTGCATGCTCATATATTTATAAAGAAACAAATGAGGTGGAGAGAGACTGGGGCGATATACGGAAAAGATTAAAAAACGTAATAGCGGGAAAAGATTGGTTCTGAAGTTCAGCTTTGTGAATATTTAAAATAAAGAAAGAAAATGAAGAAACATACGCGTAAACAGAGAAGAAAAGAAAATAGCAGAAAAAAGAAAAAATTAGAAAGAGAGAAGTCATTTTCATGGAAAACGATACAAATGAATGAAAACAAATCAGGAATGAGAAAGAAGAAAAATGAGAAGGAAAGAAAGATTAAGATACTATGAAGTTAACAATAACAACAAAAAACAGACCGGAAACTTTTAAATTGCAAGGAAATGAAAATTGTCGAGAAAATTTTAAAGAACAACGAAAAATTGGCGGGAAACTTTAAAGAGCAACGAAAAAAAAAAATAAATAAATAAAATAAAATAAAATAAAAATAAAAAACGAGCAATCATCAAAAAATATCAGATTTGCGAAACTGATATTTTCTTACCCTCGCAAAGCACGCGCGACAATTTCTTGGTATAAGAAAGATTCCCATCATCCTTTTTCTCATTTCTCCTTCTCTATTTTCCTCTCTTTTCCTTTTTTCTTGCTTATACCATTCTCTTTGTCTCCTTTTCCTCCTCTTTAGCCTCTGACTTTTCTCTCCCCAGCAATTTTCAGTCTTTTCCCCTCTCTCTTTATTTAACGCCATGCCTCTGTCTATGACGAATCTGCTATTTATCTCTCGTTATCTTTCACCTTGTTTTATTGTTTTTCTATTTCTTTAAATTCTTCCTTGTTTGTATCTCTTATGAGAGTAGAGGGAAAGGTTGTGCGTGTGTCTGTGTGTGTGTGTAGGGGGGTATAGATATTGGTTGAGGTGATTCGTTATTAAGGTGGTTGCTCGGTCGACGTTATTCGTATTTTATGAGGCCACGTTTAATCCAGTGTCTTTTTTTCTTTTTTTACTTTTCATTCTGCCATTTCGGAATGTGAAGTCTTTTGCCTGTATAAGATTTGCCTGGACACGATTGAATTTTTAAAAATCATTTCACTTCAAGCAAGGCAATAAAGCCACTAAGACGTAAAGAGTTACTGAGTATGAGAGAATATGAGAAAAATTATGAGAGAGAACGATAAAAAAAAACAGGAATTAAGAAGACAGCAGATAATGACTGACATCGCATTTAAATTTTTGAAGATCAAAGTTGGCTGGAAAACAAGAAGCCGTAAGGGATTTCTACAAGCGAGAAGTGCGAGAGAAGAAGAAACTATTAGTACAGAACTTACCGTTACATCTAGCCCTTTCAACTGTAAAATGATGAGACCTTGCCGCCAGTCTAGTACCGCGATTAAATTTATAAGGTCTTGGTACCATAGAGGAAAATCCCTCAGAACGATTATGAAAACATTTATAGAAAAGGCATAGGGAAGCTAGGTTACGGCGATGGGAAAGTGACTGACGCCGAGATATCAGGTCAAGACCAATAACATTGCAGATTCTTCTTTGTATTTGATCAAGACTCTTAAAATACATTACAAAATCACCAGACCAGATATGGCAGCAGTATTCAATGCATGGACGAATAGTAGACATATAAATGTGAAAGACAGATTCTGACGAATAATGATATTTTGTGAATTGTGGTGTGATGAGAAGATACTGTAAATATATAGTACTTGTGACCGAGTAGTGTGCATAAATGCTCTTTTGAGTGTGCATGTGTTAAGTTATTCCAGGAAATAGACATATTCGAAGTTATAATCAATATTTATATTTGATGAACAATTTATTAGCCATAGCCAATGACGTTCAATATATTTTTTAGAACAACTTTTGCTTTTTAAATAAGATCAATGAGCCTTTAGGTACATGAGTATGTTTACAAATTTAGGTTATATACCTATACACGAATCTATCTATCTATCTATCTATCTATCTATCTATCTATCTATCTATCTATCTATCTATCTATCTATCTATTACAATGAACTCAGTAGCGCTTTCCATTACTGACTTGAGTTTCCTTTCTTGCCTTTTCTTTGAGGTTATGTGGAACATCAGAATCTTGATGATGTCATTATTTTCTCATGTTACATGTGTTAGCGATTTTAGTTGTTGAAAATCCTCATGTGACATAGTTTCTTTTTTTTTCGTATAATTCTTTGTGATTCTGTAGCACGAAGAAGAAGGGTGGTCCTCGCTAAAACCTACAGCATGTTAAGTTTTGGTTTTGCATCAGTTTACAGTGGTGAGCGAAACTATTCCTAGAACAGCCTATTCTACATTAATTTTCCTTACCTCCTTAGTAAATTTGTTCAAAATGATTCATACACCAAAATATTTGAAGTGTTTAGTATTTCTTAATTCCGCATCCTGAATTGTTATCATGTATACAGGTCTTTGTTTCCTACTACTACTACTACTACTACTACTACTACTACTACTACTACTACTACTAATAATAATAATAATAAACTTTTGTTACGAAAATAAACGAGATGAATTTCAAAACCACATTCAGAAATTACAATTAAATTTTTTAAAATCAATATTTCGTGTAGATTTTTCTTGTCAAATCTAAAATAAAATAATATCTTATTAAATTATTCAAAACTCAAATTATTTTTTGAGTTTCATTGAATTATTCTTGATAAGGTTCGGGATGACTTTTCAGTATATTCACACTTAATATTCTGCAATTTTGTTACTGTAATAACATGTTCTTGGGAAAGGTATGGATCCTCTTCTTCTCCCCCAAGCTATGGGTAAATATCAGGACAGACCGGGTTTTATAGCCTTGGATGGAACTGGTCTACCGCAGAAAGAAATGGCAACCTACTGCGGAAAAAAATCTGCCTCATAAGATATATGATCGCCTAAGCGTGTATCACGTATGGCACATAACTGAATAACATCTTCAGGGATTTTTATTTATATAATTGTGAAAAAAAATCGCAAACATTTAAACGTACAGTACAGACGATATATTGAAAATGTGGATGGATGAATCTGACTCCAAAAATATTTCCAGTAAATTTAATAAAGCAACCTATTCTGTATACAATTCATTCATTAATCAATAAGTTCTGAAAATCTATTTTAAATCGGATTACTCCCTTATTTTTGCTAATTTATTTAAAAACAACAGGCTGCCTTTTCTTTGCTTTTATTTCGGGAAAACAACACCCAATATGGTGGTACCATAGATACAGGAAATAAACAGTAAGAAATTGCGTCGACGTGTTATGGAAAATTAAAAAATATGAATGAAATCCAGAAAACTTAACAGCAATTCCGAATCAAGATGTGTGTTTACATTTTGGCGTTGAGACAAGTGCATATCAATGTTTGTACGTTCTTGGAATATTTAGTATACTTAAAATATTTTCATATTGTGTTTACACGCAACTTTGCGTTTATTTATGAACGAAAAAGTCCATTCTGTGTGTTTTTAAATATTAGGATCCTTCCTTCACCACTCTTCATATAGCCTGATTTTTTAAAAATAATTCTAAAGCATGAGAAATATTATCAAGTAAAAATGTCGCAAAGAAATTTCGATGGTGGAGGTTCGTCATTTGATTTCAATGAATTCTTTTCACCTCAAAACAATTCCCAGATGTTTGCAGAATCCATAATCTGTCACAATTGTGACTATATATGTGTAGATATACTGAGCTTAGCATAATCTGGCATAAACCCATAATAACCAGTGATAATCGAGCAAAGGATTACGAATGTAACATGCTAAACAGTGTACTTAGACGGAAATAACTTTGTCCCATGGGTGTGTGCAATTACCGAAATGTGTGTGTATTTACCGAAATGAAACTCAAGAAATATATGTCAAGTATCAAAGTTTATTTTAGTTGGGTCATTAAATCTACTGCGTAAAGTATTTTGTATATATTTATTAATACAAAACTAAATTACTAAAGCTGTAAAAAATGGCTACTTTTCTCTTCCCTATTGGTCAAAACCAGCGTTCGTTTTCTCTTCGTTATTGCTCAGAAACCCAGACGTTGTAATTTTACATATTTTATTTCATGGATAGACTTCGAGCTTTCAATCTTTATATATTTTTGTGGTTGAATATCGAAATTTGACATATTTATGTGGTTGAATTTAACATATTTATTTGGTTGAATGTTAAATTTTAGGATCCATCGGTACCCGGACATTGAAATTTAGCAGGTCTGGACAGGTTAGCACTGTATTGGGCAGCATTTAGTTAAGCGATATATTTTAATGAAAGCACATCAACGTCTTTCCTCAAAATCAATATCTTGAATCAATTTTAAGATTTCAGGGCTGAAAGCCATTTGTCAAATGTACGTATATTTTTTTATCTATTGCCTTTATCCTTTCTTTCCATATATATATATATATATATATATATATATATATATATATATATATATATATATATATATATATAGTTTTAAGGTGTGCTATATTTATGGGATAAAGTGCTCAATATCAGAAAACGAGCTTATGTAAATATAAAAGTGAACATTGAAGTCAAGACTTCAGTGTTCACTTTTATACATACATACATACATATATATATATATATATATATATATATATATATATATATATATATATATATATATATATATATATATATATATATATATAAATAACAGCTTATGTGTCTATATTTCGTATAGTCCTGGGAATGACGATAAACCATTTCTTAATTGCTTTTGTTCCCAGGCCCATTATGACTCGGGGTGATAGCTCCTGTTAGGGTCCCAGCTAAGGCAAATAGTAACCCCGCCCAAACAAAAAAAAGTACGATAAAAAATAAAAATAAAAAAATAAGTTTTTATATAAAATATTAGCAACAATACCTATTTATATAATGTATTTAGTTGAAGCCATAAAATTGTGTTTAAAATATTTAGATTTCGGCATTAAATAACCCATAGAGGTTGATATGCCGCTAATCAAACTCAACCGAACAAACAAACAAATTGAAAGGATTCTTTCATGACATTAAACCATATAATATCCTACAATTTCCTAAATCAAACTGTATTCCAAAATATAACTTCAACAAAACTATATATATGGAGTGGTTGTTTGCTTATAAAGTAATTAGCGAACAGAAGAAAATTGAAAACATTAAAAAATAAATTTAGTAGACTTTTTCCTATATCTCTCTCTACATTTGACTTTGTGTCGTATTAGACTAATTTTAATTAAATATCATATATGAATTTGGGTCGTATTTTGTATCAGTATGGAATTAACTGATTACAAAACGTCTGATGCATGTACGCGAACGCATACGACATAGAAATGCACAATCTTAAATCCAGTATGGCAGAAAGATTTATTTATGGAACACCTAATGAGAATCAACTCATTAATCGCAATACTATAGTAATGCAGCAAGATAACTCAGAAAGTACTTGTTTTTTTTTTGTAAGTAGGATAGAATGGGAAGGATGAATCATTAGAAACTGTGCAGACCACTACACTTTAACTATACAGTTCAGTGGTATATCCACATACGAAAATATGTCTTAAGAATGAAAAACATAAAATGGAATCAAAGCAGTCACTCAGTTCAGATCGGATCTTACATAGAGAAAAAAAGTATCAATGGATTTCGTTGTTCAACCAGATCACGAATATAATTGAAAGAAAGTTAAAATCCTGATAAGTACCTGAACTTTGGTAAAAGATTATGGAATATGCCAATCATTGCCGGGGCACTGGAAAGGATCCCGAAACGCCTAGCGAAAAGGTTGGAGGAATTGGAAATCCAATGAAAAATTTAGTGTATTCAAAGGCTCTGCGGAAAACATATAAAAGGAGGGTACTGGAATATTGACGAGACTTGATCGATATCCAATATATATATATATATATATATATATATATATATATATATATATATATATATATATATATATATATTGTCTAATTAGCTAGATAATTTTGACGATAAACATCAGAATTTCCAGAACAGTTTTAATGAAAAATTTCATTCCAAACTTACACTTACAATTAATTTTTAGACTCTTTCAAAGTACAATTTGATACACTTGTCCCATGATGTCTCCCATTTCCTACAATTAATTTCTGTAATTAATGTTTTATCAGTTTTACAGAGTCACTTCTTCAGGGTTTTCTACTATAGTAGTGAACTCAATTTCTTTTCAGCTCCAATTTAAATTTCGGGAATGAAAAGAAATCCCCGGGAAAGAGATTAGGCATGTAGATGGGGCTGGGGAGCAAAGCAACGGCAACATTTGTTTTTAATTTTTAAAAATCCCTCACTTATAATATGGTGTGCGTGTGTGTCTGTGTGTGTATGTATGTGCATTGTCATGGTGTTAGAACCAGTTTTGTGTGCACCACATCTCAAGATATTTTTCCTTCCACGTCTCAACACTCCAACGTAAAATTTCTGATTAACAGTCAGTGCACGCGAAACACACTTTATAAACAAGCCTTTGTTTTGTAGACGTTTATGCCTTCCACAGACGAAACTTATTTATTTTCAGGGTCCTATACGTAAAGACTTATTTTTTCATTTCAGGAATATAAATATTGTCATCTATTGTAAGCAAAACATATCTTCAAAAGATATTGTAAAGAAATGGAGATGATGCGAAATTTGGAAATTGCGAAAAGTTTAATGAACATTACAGATCAATAACAACAAAAAAGAAGAAATAGAAGAGGAGAAGAAAAAAAAACTGGTTCAAGAATGACTCAAGAAAGCAACTGAGAAAAAATTAAAATGGTTGTTATGGCAAACATCTACAGAGAGAAAAGATCAGGAATATTACGAACATTAGATAAAAATATGAAAACAATCACCATATTTACGTAAACATTACAAAGAGAAACTTGTTAGTGAAGTAGATGAAAACTGATTTTTCAATGGTAATTTTTAATCATGAATGTAAAGCTAGATTTGATGGAACTAATGGTTGATCTACTGGTCAGCAGGTCCTTCACAGAAATAGCCACCTAACAGAAATAAGAAGGCAACAGTAGAGAGGTAGAGTAATATTTTGTGCTAATATTGCAGACACTTCAGTTATAAATATCTTTAAAGCTGATGATGCCATCAAGATAAATGCGAAAATTATTTTAAGTTTTAGATTGGTCTAAGGAGTAACCAAGAACATTTAAGCACCTTTATCTTCTGCAAAGTTGACTATTCTTCATCTTGCCAAAAGGTTTCAAAAACATCCAGATATTAAGAGAAAATATGATCTATCATTTGAAGAGAGGAATATGAGAATGAAAAACAATATTAAAGCAAAGAAGATATCTGAAAACCAATAAAAACTCTTGCAAATATTGTTAAAGTCAAAATAGTAGAAAAGTTAGAAAAATCAATTACTATAGTTTAAAAGGTCATATGGATGTTTATTATGTCTATATAACGTTACAAAATGTCAAGGATCCCATATTAACATGTAAAATAATAAAATAATTTATTTAGGTAAATCGAATTGAGTGTCAATCAAATACGTTTCCATGGCTTATATCTTTTAGATTCGTTTATAAATAAAAATGCTGTTTCATATTGTTGGCATAATATAACCTGACGCCAACAAAACAATCATTACCAATACTTTAATAAGTAGAGATATAAGCTGAGATTCACATAGGATGTTTATCATATCCATATATCCTGAAGATTTTTTACCCGCATCAGTCGGTTAATAAAAAAAATAATTTGTTAGAACAATGATCTGTATATGAAATCTGATAGATTATGTAGAAGTGCGGTTCTTCACTTGGATTTGAAAACAGACAGTGAAATTCAAAAATTAAATTCAAGTGGAAGAGATAAAAAATCAGAATGAATTGACTTACTGACTAAACTTAGCGTAACCAGATACAGGCGCTTTGGCAATGAGGTACACAGTGTGGATCGAACTCACCAGCGAAATGGTTTGCAAAACAGGATTACTAATAAGTGAACTATGATGGATAACTCAAAGATAGATAGATGCATAATAGATAGATAGATAGATATTAGGTTGTCCAGAAAATGATGTCCGATTTTAGAATAAACCTTTTAATTGTGTTAATATATTATTATAATAGTTGCACAAAAATATATTATTCGTTCCTAATGATTCAAGTGTCCTCTTTGTTAATTTTATATCAATCTCTTTTAAAATTTAACTTAAAATATTATATACACCACATTTTGAACATGAAAAAAGAAAAGATGTGTTTATTTTTTTGGCATGAGTTCAAGTTGAAGAAGCTTCTCGACTTGGGATACGAGACTTTGCCACATCCGCCATATTGGCTTGATCTCTTGTCCACTGACTACCACTTTTTCAAGCATCTTGACAATTTTTAAAAATAAAAGTAATTCCATTGCAAAGAATATACAAAATTTACATTCAAAGATTTCTTCGGCTTCCAAACCTTTACAATTTTATTGTAAAGAAAAGTATATATATATATATATATATATATATATATATATATATATTATAAATTAATTGATTTAAAATATGGGTTTTCCGCTACAGAGTTCTAACCATGTTTCAAAAATGGAAGGTCCGAATTTAATTTTGTAATTAAATTAAACACATTAGTTCCATTTCATCCTCAAGCGAATTTTGGAGTAACTTTTAAAATTACTGACAGTCCTAAAATCATAATTCACGTTTCCAAGGTTACAGATTAATTCACTTCTACTAGACATGGGTGTTCTATATGTCTATATTTTGATGTATCCGTTATTAGCTACGTTTTGGTAGGGATGTATTCTTCAATGAAATCTGACATCCGTTAAATGCATGTCGTCTGGATTTTTTTTTAAATTTTATTGTTAACAGTAAAAATTCTTAGGGCATTTTTTCTATTTGTATATTTAAAGATTTGTTTTTTTTACTTTATATATATATATATATATATATATATATATATATATATATATATATATATATATATATAAACCTAGTGAGTCAGACAAACCTATCTGGGTAGGTTTGTCTGGCTCACTAGGTTTATCTAGGTCTGCTCTACGGTTGTATTGAGCTATTTTGTTAGTTGTTTACTCGTGTCGGGTTTTTTTCTTTGGGCTTTAAACCTGTATCTGTGCGATTTTTCCGACAGACTTTCATGTTTCTAGCTCTTTCTTTTTTTGATTTGATTATTAGCAAATAAAAAATTCGAGGGTTTTTCCAAACGAGTATAGTTACCTATATATATATATATATATATATATATATAATTTTACCGCAAGATACAGCAATAAAGCCACAAAGGGCACAGTGTGAAAGAATATATGAAAAAGAAAAAGAATATATGAAAAAGAAAAAGAATATATGAAAAAGAAAATCATTATGAAAGAGTGAGAAATATAAAAGAACAGGAATTAAGAAGACAGATGATAATGATTGGTATCGCATTTAAATTTTTGCAGATCAAAGTTGACTGGAAAGCATGAAGCCGGAAGAAAATTTCACAAGCGAGAAATGCGATAGAAGTAACTCTTCGTATAGAACTTACATATATCTAACGATTTCAACTGTAAAAAGATGAGACCTTACCTCCAATCTAGTACGGCGCTTAAATTCGTAAAGTCTTGGTACCATAGAGGAAAGTTCATTAGAACAATTACCATGAAGGTGTTTATAGAAAAGGCCCAGGGAAGCTACATTACGGAGGTGGGAAAGTGACTGAATCCGAAATGAGATTTCAGATTTTTCATTGGATTTTATCAAGGATCTCTAAATATCTAACAGAAGCACCAGACCAGATGTGACAGCAATATTAAATGCATGGATGAATGGAAGACTTATAAATTTGTAAGATAGATTCGGGCGAGAAAAATTGTCTAGCACGGCACAGTGAACCTACTTCTTAGCAGCAAGACCTAGCAATTGATTCAGTATAATATTCCCCCTTCATATCAGCGGAAGACATTAGCCCGAGGTGATATAATAAATCACTCTCCTGGAGGTTATCATTAGTCATGCTAATTGAAGTCAGAAAATGTTTTCTCAGACGATTAACAGGGAGCATTTCCGTTTTGGAAGCATTAAAATTGACAAGGCATTCCTTGCCCCAGCTAACAACAGAATATAGATCAACTGCCAATTTGACCTTATCGAACAGATCAGACTTACAATTAAGACAGGAGTAAATAGTTGTGCCATCAGTATAGATACCGAGTTGAGAAGTGGTGTCATCAGGAAGGCCGATCATGAAAATTAGTAACAACGTAGGTATAAGGCTAGAGCCCTGCGATTGTCAGCATTAACACAAAAAGATCGAGATGACCATTCAAGCAACTTTCATTTCGCGATTTGATAAGAAAGATTGAGTTAAAAATTCGTTCAGAAATGCCATAAACTTTCAACTTGTGAAGAAGTCTAGTATAGATAGATAGAAAACATAATGGATTCAACGGAGAAACTGAAATTATATATATATATATATATATATATATATATATATATATATATATATAAGGGTTAAATCCTTAACTTCAATTGTTATTTAAAATATATTGCACATAAATTAATCCCAAAGTAAAATAATTTATATAATAATTTATAAAAAATACAAAATCATCACTTACGCACTTTCGTTTATTACACATAGAATTGTTTCACTTGGCGTCCTCCATAGTTTGTTCAAACTTTTCAGCTAACTAACATGATGAATATTTAGGGGCGTTCTAAACTTTAAAATTTTGAAAAACTAATAACAATTTTGCTTTTGTATATAAATACTTGTTAAAAATAAAATCCTTGTATTTGTCTTGATAAAGAAAGACCCTCAGAGGATGAAACGCCTCGGCTAAGATAAGTTTTCCTTTTGTCTTTATTTATATTGTTCTTTTGTAATTTTTACAGATAGATAAGAGAAAATGGAAATAGATAGACAGATAGATGTAGAAATTGTGATAGATAATGATATGAAGAGCAGTGAAATCGATAACTAAATGGACAGAAACATATTGAGATAGATATGTATAAACGGGACAGATATAGTAAGTAGCAAATGATCGAAGTATGAATTAAAAGCCAGATAAATTGTCGTGTCACGCTTTTATTCTTTATTTACAACGGCGACGCCATCATTGTTGGCAACCTGCAACGAAACAAAACAAACTCTAGAAACAATCAACCGACATTGTAATTCTAAACGCTTCACCCCAACCCCGTTCCTCCACATCCACCAGTTGTAGGAGGACGACAACCCTTTTCTGACTAATTTGCATCGTCACGAGATATCACTTAAAGGTAAATTTAATTTTCGGATCTAAGACACACTCTCTCTCTCTCTTTCCCGTCTCTTTCCATCTCTCTCCTCTCTGTCTTGTTTTCTCATACAATTTGAAAAGATTTAATTGTTCAAAATACAGTCAACAAAGCGAACAGCCTCGCCTCGGATAATTGTTAGTGAGTTAATTTAGTTGAATTTTACTACTTAGTCATGAGTTCGATCCTTATTGAGTACTACAAGCTTATAGCCTTGTGCTAAACAAACCTAAGTTTAATAAATATCCACAACCAAACAAATTATATACGATACTAGCTGAGTTACACTTATCATAAATTTCATTAAGTTACATAGTATATTGAAGTTATAATGCATTTCTTATATATTTTATTCTTATATTAATAAATTCAGGCGTTATAAGAGTTGTGAAGAAAATCATTATACAAAGATTTATCATTACTTTTTAATTAATTGAAAAATGTAATTAAACAATGAATAAAAAATAATGATTAAATACGAAAAGAAAAGGGTTAATTGCAACCTGTTTGAATTATATTAATATGATATTATGATATTAAATCATTTCTATCGTTATCACCTGGATTTAAAAGGAGCTATCATCGATCATTTATTCAGACACACAGATAGACAGACACACACAGACACACATAATTGTGTATGTGGGCAACAATCCTTCTTTTATAAAAGTTTCCTTGAAGGCGACTGACAAGGTTATGCTATTAAGCTTTTTATTAAACTTTTCTAGCATTTGTCCAAGTGATTTCTTTTCTGCACATAGTGTAAAAATTGTCCAAATGCTTTGTAGATGCAAACGCTTTCGAGTAATTTTTTAGACATTAGCAAGGATGTTCTTTTGTATTTAACTGAATATGTAGATTGTTTTATGTCTATATAAACATGGCCAATAGATTAATACAAAGAAGAAAAATATGCGCTCCCCTTTAATAAATAAACGGGGCGTCTACTCAGATACGAGTATCCACCCAAAATTAATGTTTAAGTAATAAAATCTGTCGGATTAATAAATAAAAAATTCATCCCTTTCTTTAGAAATTGCTTTGATTACGTTAGCATACGAAACTGAGCAGATATTTTGAGGGTCTCAGTAAAAACGGGATTTAAAGGCACTATTCAAACTTTGCTTGTTCATTGATGCACTCCGAGACCAAGAGGTCAAAGCACGTCACACACACACACACACACACACACACACACACACACATATATATATATATATATATAATAGCGTGGGAAAACACACACACGCACACTCACACAAATATATATATATATATATATATATATATATATATATATATATATCCGAAGAAGCTAAGTCCCTGTTTGCCGAAAGAATGAGGCACCGCATAGCCTGTAACAACTTTGTCTCGTGTGATTATTGGCGGCTCTATAATAGGGTATTAAATAAGTGCAAAGTCTCTGCCCCTCCGCCCCCCACTTCGATCTATTTGAGATGTTATCATCCTTTACTAATAAAGCTGAATGCTTTGCCCGTAAATTCTCCCCAAACTCTACTATTGATTCATCTGGAGTATCCCTGCCTAACGTCCCACTTAGAACTGAATATGTTGAATGATATGCATATAACCCCGTCCATAGTTTCTGCTATTGTCTCCACAAAGTATGTGGACCCGATGGCATGACTGTAATAGTCATTAAGACGTGTACGCCTGAGTTCACTTCCTGTTCTCTCTAAACTGTATGTAATGAATGCCTCTCTGCCCTCTGCCTGCTGGAAGTCATCGTGTGTTGTTTCAGTTTTTAAGAACACTGGCGAACCGCCCGCTTAGAATATTGCTGCCATATATGGTCCAGTGTCCCTCCTATTTACATGGAGCTCATTGATAAGATCCAAAGGAGAATCAGCAATATTATTGGTCCTGATCTGGCGATTCAGCTTCAGTCACTTGCCCACCGCCGTAAGGTTGCCTCTCTGTGCCTTTTTTTTTTATAAATACTTTCATGATAATTGTTCGATAGTGACTATCGTACCTAGACTGTATGAATTTAAGCGCAATACTAGACACGAGGCGAGATAGCATCAATTTACATTTGAGCTGGTTAGATTTAGCCGTAAGTTCTATGCTAAGAGTTTCTTTACTCGCATATCTCGTTTGTGGAACTTCCAATCAGCCTCCATGCTTTCCAGACAATTTTAATCTGCAAATATTTAAAATTTCAATCGTTATCTACTGTCTTCCAGATTACTCTTTTCTTTTTCTGCTCATTACTAATGTTTCTGTCCCTAATTCCTTCATACCCTGTAACCCCTTGTGTTCGAGTGGCTGTACTGCATTATACATACATACATACATACATACATATATATATATATATATATATATATATATAGTGGACTCTCCTGTCGTGAAAGATAAATGAGGGTCAGCAGTGGATAGGATCTTTCGTTTTATACGTATGCATGCTAGCAGCCCCTGCTAGCATGCATACGTATATTGTAGAGAAAATCAGGTAATGGAAAGACATATTTCATTTATGCTTTCTTAATTGTGATACTAGCCTACCTTTGCTGCCGGCGACAAAGCCACACTGACAAATGAAATTTGTTAAAGCAGGATTTTGATGGCATCCCTGCTTCAGAGTTTTACGAAGCTAATCACAGTGCTTCAGTCTATTGTCTTCAAAACTCTTTAACTTAAGGAAATATGTCTTACGCCACTCCTTTTTGTTAGATGCTTGGGCTTCCCAGGTTTTCAGATCAAAGTTGAGACGTTTCAAGTTGTCTTTTAATGTGTTTTTGTAGCATAAGAGTGGACGTCCACCTGAACGCTTGGAGTTTGGTAGTTGTATATACAGCACCTTTTTGAAAGCCTATGCTCATCCATTCTCACATGTGATTTTGTTACACTTCTTCAATATTGCACTATTCTTGACCCTGTCAACCTATTTTACATTACATATGGCACGAAGACAGTGCATGTGAAAGGCGTCAATTTGATTTATGTGCTTGTTGTACAGTGTCCAAGTTTCAGCACCATAGAGAAGGGTTGAGAACGACTGATCAGTATATATCGATTTTACTCTGAGATACACGTCTTTGGTGTTCCATAACCTATGTTTAAGATTACCGAATGTTGTGCTGGCTTTGTCTATTCTGGATCGAATTTCTCTGTCCATCCGAAGAGATTGTTGATTCAAGATATGTGAATGCCTGAACAGTTTTTAATGCTGTACCATCAATGAATATCAAAGGATTTATGAGAGATGGATTTCCTGGTACTGGCGGGTACATTAACTCAGTCTTCTTTATGTTGCTAATCAGTCCAAATGATTTCGTTGTTTCAGAGAATTTATCAAGGATAGTTTGAATGTCTTCTAGACTCTGTGCTAATAGAGTGACATCATCGGTAAAGAGGAATGAAAACTTTTGTAAAGTCGGGAAGTGAGCAATCGGACGCCTTTTTCGCTTCCAGCGGTACAAAGTAAGGTCCCGTTCTTGCTCCTTTTCTCTATGCACTTTTCTTTCCAGCTATGCTTGAAAATGATAGAAATTTTGGGGGTATTTGAATAATCATACATAATAATTCATCGAGTCCTCAACAGAATTCAGAAAGCACTGGACGCCGTTTCGTTCTATTTGGGACTCCTCAGCAGTGCGCATCCACTACCAAGAATCGGAATCGGACCCAGACCGTTACGAAACAACGCAAGCGTAATACTACTCGACCAACGAGCCTCGGTGACGAAGAAGAAACTGTCTAGCGAGAATACTTACGAAATTCCGGTGGTGATACTCATCCAAGTACACATACCCAATGGATAGGGCCCCAAGAGCAACGTCTACTTTCATCAAGCCGTTCTCTCCAGAGCATTAGAAGCTGAATGAAGCGAAGTGATAGACATATTTTGGGGATCTGGATAATCATACATCGTAATTCATCGATTCTAGAATATTCTTCGATCAAATAGGACGAAACGGCCGTACAATGTTTTCTGTATTCTGTTGTCACCATATTATATTTTTAATTTTGCGCATGCGCATTGTGTGTTTTTTATTTTCTCGACTGTACAGTTTAATTGGGTCAGCTGAGCACCGTCTGTGAGAAAAAGAGCACCATGAAAGAATTGACTCCGCCAGAAATTTGGAAATGGCATGCTGTACTGCTTGGCATTTGCGCCGGAAGCTCCAATACGAAAAATTAATTCTGAGGACACATGCAGAGGATTTGGAAAGAGTTGGATGAGTCTAATGGTGATCACTCTGATCATACTGATAAGAAAATAACTCTCAAATTTGTTGGTGAGGGCTTCAGATTCAACATACAGTGCTACATCAAGTGCCTTGAGGAGGTTGTGCTGCCCTGGGTCAAGAGGGTGGTTGCTGCAACCCCCTTGATTATTATGTGTGGGGAACAGTTGAGTGAGAGGCCAGCAGAACTCCTTGTAACAATAAAGATGAACTGAAGGCAAGGATTATGGCAGCATTCACCAAACTAAACAAGGAGGCCGTCCATAAGAGCTGCAGGAGATTCCGAAGTCGTCTGGAGGCCGTGGTTGAAGCCAATGGTAATTTTATTGAATAAATTTACTTTTTAGTGTTTGAAGATATTTTTGTGTAATTTAGTAAATATATATATTAAAATGAAGAATGCAGTGTTAGTTTCATTTTTGCATCATTTAGATGACAATTTATCCATCGCACCCGTATATTGTAAAGGGAAGGTTCTCGAATCTTCATACTTACAATTTCATTTGAGTTCATGAGTCAAAACCTTGAAATTTATTGGCAAATTAAAATAACTTGCGATAAAACCCATTTAGTAGTATGAAAGTAAATATTGTAGTAAAAATAATACTTGTCTGAAATCATTAAAACGAAGAGAGGGAACCGTTCCTTTTAAAAGCTGGACATACTTTTACGTTTTTACGAAACTTACATTGCCTGCTGTTGACGCATATATACATTTGCATGAGGTCTTCAAGTGTTGGTGACTAGGATTTGTATTATAAACTAACACTTAGTATAGACATATAGTAAGCGTAGTTACCAATATAGACAATATAGTAGCGTAGAATGTCACTTGTTTTGTGAGGTATTTTTATTGTGCGTCGGGAGTGTCCTTTAATTCAGAGTAAAGTATCATTTAGTTTAATCTGTTAGTTCCTCTCATTCCCTATGGATTATTGGGCTTCCTTTTGACGCTGCATCCGAACGAAATCTGATGAAGCCGAGCAGAGGTGTCCTATTCATTCGGAAGTGAAAATCGTAAGAGTTTCTATAGGAATTTTGCATTCACAAGTGCATGTTTACACACAGTTTTTGGGTTGTGCGATTCGGTTTGAATTCAGAGTCTCTTTCTTCTAGACTGGTTGCCACCCAAGGCTATAAGACCAATTCTGTACTGATATTTTATTTATATCTAGTCGGTGGATACCTGAATTAATAACTTTTCCCAAAGTAATGAACACGACTGGAATTCGAACTCTTCCTTCGATTCCTCAATCGGAGCTTCTTACTATTACTCCTCCGTGCCATAGTCTGTAGTTCAGAGCATCTGATTGTAACCAGAAATGAGGTACCCATGAGAAATCGCCGCCAGCATCTTTACAGTCATTTATTTTCAATAAATGGCAATTTCCTGCTTTTTCCCCAAACGGGCCAGCATGCCATATTAAACTAGCGGTGAAAATGTTTAAAGAGGAAACTTTGTGTCATTTTTTTCAGCACGGCTATTATTAGATTTTTTGGGGGGGGATTTGTTTATATTTTTAGTTTTGCTTATTTTTTAATTCGCTGTTTTTTTGTTTGTTTTGTTTTTTGTTTGTTTGCAGGAAATAATCATGGAACATAAAGCTTGAATATAAAATAAAAAATTCTAAATAGTATTCGTGATCCCACTGAATTCTTATGCAATTCCGAACTGCTTCTTTTAATCCTTACAATTAAAAATCGCTTCCTATTTCTTTTTAATAAAAGTGTAATCGAGTCTTATGCTATAAAACTCAAATTCGGAACCTTTTGAACTTTGAACAACTCTAGCACGAATGACGAATATCTACCGCACCGTTCATATTAACCTGTAAATTTATCAAAGGTTCATGTTGTTAATCACATATGAGTCATGGTATTTTTGTGCCTATGCGATAAGAAATCTCTATAAAGAAAGGACTCTATGAATGTATTTATTATTTACTTCAGCTCAACACACGCCCGATCGCTTCGACGTCTGCTCGTAGGAGAGATTCAAAGAACGGAAAGTCAGAGATGCTTTGAGATTTTGCGATGAAATATTTTTATCAATACATTTTTGATAAAAGTTTTTCATTTATAGTGTTACTTTGTGTTACAGTATTTGAATTTAGCGAGCAAAGGGTGGATCAGTGATAAAATGTGACCAAAGTTATCAAAAGTGACTTTAAAAATCAAAAACATAGCCGTACAATAAAATTTCAATATTGCCTTTTGTGATATTGTTGATGAAAACTAATGATAATCGTTTTCCGTTAACACTTTGCCTGCTGCATTGTTATAGCATTGTTGTCTGGATGTGAAAAATAGAATTTGATATTTACTGGAAATAAATAACTGTATAGACGTTGACAGTAATTTCTCAGGGGAAACTCTTCAATAAAATCCAACTTTCCCAACACACAATAAAAATACTTCACAAAACAGGTTTTATTTTACGTTACTATATGGCAACGTTGGTTTGGAAATGGGATCAAGCACTAGCACCAAAGATGAGGGCATAATATAAATAATATATAATAATGTATTATTATATATTATTTATATTATGTATTATTATATCATCATTTATATTTATTTATATTATGTCCTTATCTATATATAATATAAATAAAGATAACCGAGGATTGAATCTTAATCTTTTTTTCTTCTATATTTCATTATATATAAATTAATTGATATTTAATATGTCAAGTAAAATCGCTCTTACAAATATTTTAAAGAAGTTCAATTTTCTGGTTACTTGTCAGTAACTTTGACATTTGTAATACTGCAAGTCGGCAACCCAAATAAACGGGTATCTTGCTCTCTGGTTTCACATCTCTGATTTTTTTAGTGCAATTTAGACAAATATAAACACTTTGCTTGCTCAAATGATTACTCAAGTATTTTTGGCATAAAATGCGCTTGATATATTTCATTCTGACGTTGGTAATGAGTAATTCAAGCGGATAACAATGTGTGAACATCTCAACTCGTATGTCTATACCCCAAACTATATCGTTTTTAAAGAAAAAGCGAAAATTAAAATGCAAAATTGCACACACACACACACAAATACACACACACAGTGAGTGAAAGAAAATAAAACTACATCACTCCGAATTTGTTTCAGTTTACTCAATATTAAACGTTCAGGCAATATAGCTGAGTTACAGTAAATTATCAAAATGCACAGATTCTAAAATAATAGGGTATATCGTCAGTGTTAAACTCCATATAAATACACTGTGCATGTTTCTTGGGTTTGTGGGTTATACACACACATTAACATAATAATTGATCAATGGCAAGAGACATCACAAACAATGAACAACCAACCAGAGAACTCTAAAAAAATTCAAATAACCTAACGCTTATGCCTGGTTTCTAAAAGAAAAAAAAGAAATGCAGCTTCACTTGAACCTGTTGGTTCATTGGAATGATATTCATCTGTTCGTTCAGATAATAGCAATCAACCAAGCAAATTTATTATTTACTATTTACTTTTCAAAACTCCTAAGCATTGGAGCCGGTAGTTAAACTCATAAAAAGCGATCTGGCAAGTGACACAATCAGTAATGGATGTTTTGTGCCATTTCAGTAAATTTCGTATAATGTTGAATTTTCAGATGAAAAAATAGTAAAACGCATTTTTTATATGAATTTTGTATATATATGTATGTGTCTTTGTGTATATATATATATATATATATATATATATATATATATATATATATATATATATATATATATATATATATATATATCTTTGAGAATTGCGAATCTTACTCTAGAAGGAGTTTATAAGAAAATGGCAAATATTCTACACGTGATAATCCGATATTATTCAACTTTTAAATGTTGTCAGGTATTAAAAATTTATTTTTGGACAATCAAACGCTCACACACACATGTGTGTGTGCTTGCTTGTCCAATATCTACAGGGTGCGTAAATTATTTGAGGACATATGATTGTGCACCTGTAGTTATGTGATAATCAATTGCTATTCTGTTATCTTTTCAGAGCATCAATGACAAACTATCAACTAATGCATCAGATGAAAGGACATGCTGTGATTGTTGCTATAAACGCAAATCACGGCGATGTTGAGATTACACTTTTTTGCAAGTCGTTTGTGCACAAAATTCGGAAGGAGTTGGGAGTCTCCAGCGGGTAAGTGCCGCGTCTGTAGCGAAGCGTTCACGGTATTCGGACAGTATCAGAACACTACAATTCGTACAGAGGCTGCAGGACATTATCGATGCGAATCCTGTAACACCCATGAGCTTCTTTGCCAGAGATCTCCAGATATCTGAAGACACAGTCCGCATTGTGGTGCATGTGAACATTCGGTACAAGTCATACGTAATGGGGAAAAGGCAGTTCATGCCTGTATAAACAAAAGAACAACGGTTTCTCTTAGCAAAACGATTACTGAACAAGTTGAAACATCCAGAGGAACCTGGTCTTTTTTTCGGACGAAAAAAAAATCGACCAGGATCAAAAAGTGAATGAGACATGACAGATGTTTATGAGCGAATCATTTTAATGCCCCCCCCATGTTATGCACATCAAGTTTCCCCGCTTCTCTGATGGTTTTAGAGATGATGAATAGTGAAGAATACGTCATGCCACACCACTTCAGTTGAATACTGCCCGCCACACTGAAGTACGGGAAATAGCTGTGAAGGCGTAGATACACCTTGTATGCGGTGGAAGGCCGTAGTACGCGCTTCACCAGGACTACGCACCTGTTCACAAAGCTGTGGTGACCCACGTTTGGATGGTGGGCCAATCTACACGACCACATCACACCAAACATGAGGCCGCCTAACTCGCCAGACCTAAATGCCTTGACTATTACATACTTGCCTCCGGGGTAAGTAAACAGTCTAACTCTCTGCTTTCGGGCGGAGAAGAACCCGGACGAGGCTCCGCTGAAGGGCAGAGTCTCGTTCGGGGTGGTTGACTGCCCCTGAACCCGTTTATGCGGGTTCAAAGAAGGAATATTTTTAAATCCCACGTTAAACCCGGCCTTGTGCCATATGTAACCCTCATGAGAGGTGGCTAAATATTACTGTTACATATGGAGGCGTTGTTGAACGGGAGACGAATCATGGTTCCCAGAATACGACTGATTCCCTGGAAGCCGCCATTATCCGAGTAATATCCAATATCAGTACAGATCTTGAGATGCGTGCATGTCAACGATTACAGTCCCGCACTGAAGCCATTATTACAACTAAAGGTGATTATATTCAATAAAATCGTAATCCAACAATGACTGCAGCTGTGTACCAAGTTTTGTATCAGTAAATTTAGTTGTTTATAAGATGTGGTTGTTTTTCTTACGGTCTTCAATTTGTCTTCAAATTACCTTACGCATCATGTATAATTTTAATAACTAGAAAAGTGCATTATTAAAAGAAAACTATTATTTCTTTTTATTACAGATTGTTATAGCGATCATAGGCAGTAATAAAATGAAACCGAGAGCAATGATTGGTTATCATTTCTCGAACTTTTGTAGGTAAATCAAAAGCTCTGTGGACTATTAGGGAATAGTACAATAATTATATAAAACGGTTTTCAGCGTAATTTCCTACTTTATCAATCCACATTGTTTAGTTATCAGTATTAATCGCATATAAGGAACATAATACAGTGAAATATTTCTGATGAAAGTTCAGCTAAAAACATCATGTCACGCTGCTTTTAAAAGTTCAATTTCTAAAATATTTTTTTTCATTCAACGTTAGTTTTGTGCCCAAAGAAACAAAGTAAATAAAAAATTTCATGGAAAATCACATAACATATCAATAACAATAAATATAGCCATGATGCTATAAGACCTGACAATTTGTTTTTTTTTTCTATTGAAATATATATACCAGAACTTATCTGTCAAAAACGAAGTGGAATATAAATGATAAACTTTGAGAATAACTTTTCGCCAAAACATACAAAGAATGACAAATGACATAAATTAATAAACAAGCCATCATTAAATAGTAAAAGTATATACTTTTAATTCTCGAGAGGTTTTATTCTTAATCGTTATTGAAAAAAAATAGCAGTTCCGCCAAGAAACACCAATTCAGAGGCAACCGCCGTTATCGTTAAATCGACGAGTTGTGACAAAAACGAAAATGAAAAATAAGAATAATTACTGAAAATTGAAACAAAATTCATAGTTGGAGAAATACACATTGTCAGATCAACTATCGACATGGAACGTGTAATTAATCGAGTTTAGTTGCTTTTAATCTGATAAACAGAGAAGAGGTGTTAATACAATTGAATGAGAATCATAATTGCAATTTTACAGAAATAAAGAAGTGAAGAGGAAAAAATAAAAATGATGGAACATATATCTTGCCCAAATTGATCGCTTCTTGATAAGACAAACGAGTGTGCGTCAGTGCGCATGCGCCGTCAGACGCTTCCATAGATCTAATCGCTCGTGTGTGCATAGACATGTCGTTTTCACTTGTGTTTGACCATCATTAAAAGTGGGAAAAACTGAAGGCCAATAGACTTTAACTTTTCCCTACAGCACCGAACTAGTTACACGAATTAATATCCGAGAAGGTTTCCGATCTGAAACTAAAACAAACAATTCATTCTCTTTTAAAATATGAAATACCCACGATGAAAACATCCTTCTGACTGAGAATCCAATTAGAAATAAGAAAGTTTCAATTCCATTATTAGTTATTCTTGCTACTAATGCCTATAGGGAACACATGAAAGTGGCTATGGGTGTGTGAATAGCGTAACTGTTATCAAAACGAAAAATGAAATTGGTGTGCTTAGTTCAAATTATGACCATTTCTTCTATTTCGTTCACTTCGCATTAATGACACCGGAAAAGGCATGAATTCATCTCCCTCTACCTATAGATTCATTATCAGAGAAGAAAAAGACTCTTTTGCTCTCTTGGTGGCCAGGTTGGAAGAAGGGAAGCTATGAATGTAAGTCCTCACTGATTTGTGAGTATATTTGGGTTGAAGAGTAAACTAAAGAGTAAACCCTACACAAATCCGGAGTAGAGACCCTAAGAAGCTTATAGCAACGTTTGCATCTACGCGAACTGGACTAAACTGTATTGGTTTACCCTTTTCTTTGCACTCTAACGGTAATCCCGAGTGGAAAATCTTAACGCATGGGCAAACCCAAGATCTGCATCCACATCTGCAGCATATAATCAATGGATAGTAGTAGCCATGAAAATTTCACGGCTTTTTCCTGTTTTAATTTTGTTTTCTTTCTTTTTTTCCCTTTGTTTATATGTTTGTTTCTTTTTCTTTGTTTCTTTTTCTTTCTTTCACTTAAATGAAACAGCGTCTATGATATATTTTTCTTTCTTTACTCGCGATCAAAACGGAACAGTCTATTGGCTGAGGTATGGCAGGGCATTTCTTTCTTTCTTTCTTTCTTTTTCTCATCGAAACCAAGTAACGTCTCTGATATTTTCCGTTTCCACGCGATCAAAACGGAACAGTCCATTATTTATGAGATATTGGTAGGCTCTTTCTTTCTTTCTTTCTTTCTTTCTTTCTTTCTTTCTTTCTTTCTTTCTTTCTTTCTTTCTTTTGGTGAAATCAAACAACGTCTCTGATATGTCTTTCCCTTCTTTCCACGCAAAACGGAATAGTCCATTATCTATGAGGTATTGTATAAACCGTAACGTACTTGCTAACTGAAGAATGAAGGGACACGTAGAATTATAATAAGAATGTTATAAATTAATGATGATTGCTTACCAGTGTAAGAAAATGTAGTTTAAATTTTAAAAGTTTAAGAAAATTGTAGTTTAAACAAAGTTGGTACTCCCAATGATGATCAAACACAATAGTAATGGTCTACTAGACTCGTTAACTATTATTTCAATAATAATTTAATGCGATTGTAGCTATAATGGCGAAATGAAGTATTTGTCGATACTTTCTTTTTTCTTCTTTTCATTATTCTTCTCCTCTTAGTACAACTTTCATTTACATCTTCCTCTTCCTTTGTCTCCTACCCTCTTTCTCTTTCTTTGTCTCCTACCCTCTTCCTCTTCCTTTGTCACCTACCCTCTTTCTCTTCCTTTGTCTCCTACCCTCTTCCTCTTCCTTTGTCTCCTACCCTCTTTCTCTTCCTTTTCCTCCTCCTTTAATTGCTTCACTTTTATCTTTTTTTCACATTTTTATACAGTTTCTTTTTTTACTTCGAGGTATCGGGTACGTTAGGAGGCAGGTTCTACGTATAGGAGAAGGTAAACAATTAACCCTAGACGTGAACTAATTAAGATTGTCGTCATCAGTGATACATCACTTTGGGAGTCGGTTCCACAGAGCAGCGGTCCGCGGTAGAAGCTGTTCGAGTGGAACTTACATTCTTACCGATGGAATACGGAGGGAATATGACTGCTTTGTTACAATGTAAGTAGCCTGGTGGATCCTAGCCGTGAAGATTAGAACTGGCGGAACCAAGAAATGTCGTTCGTCCGAGCACTTTCCTTGAAAGTAGCGATAAAGCAGAGAGAGGCTCGTCACATCCTGCTTGTGAGAGAGAGAGAGAGAGGTTGAAGGGTGGAAAATAATTCGTCACCCACAAGGATTCGGAGACTGTTTTGGACTCTATCAAGGTTGAAAGTGCTGTATGTGCAGCTCCCGCCCAAATATGAAAACAGTAGTTCATTCTTGGCCTGATCTGGTTCTTGTAAAGGTAGAGGTTAGTATGTGGTGCTAGGTATTTATTGGAGCAGTATAGGTAGTCGGCCATTTTACCTGCATCTTTAGCGATGGATCATAAGTACGAGTTCCACTTGAGGTCAAGTGTGAGAAGTAACAAATTCTGAGCTTGTTACTGAAATTTCAATAAGATTTTAAATTCTATGGCTACAACAAATGATTTTTTCGAATCTTTACTTAATTATATGAGATAGAATGATAGTCATATTTAAACAGGCGATATAAACAACGGGTATCGTGCCTCCAAAAGTAAATTATGCAACTGAACACCCTTTCTTACATGTAATAAAATTGATGCAACTAACATTTGGTTTAATATATTCATACATATCGCATTCTGTTAATTGCTATTTATCTTCAGTTCGTATCGAAGAACTTGTACATCTTTTTTCATACAACTATTATAACGTTTCTGATTCATAAATTTATGTAGCTATTGGAGTGGTGAGAATATGTTGTAGTTATCTGTCTTTTATTTATTTTTTACGGTGACGTTCACCCTGTGCAAGACTCAAAAACCACTCGGCTTACAGAGTATGAGGTACATTTTATGAGGATATATGGGGAAGATAATGGTTAACCTTAGACTTGAATTGGTTAAGATTGTAGTGATCAGAAGAACATTCCCTTGGCAGTTGATTACACACAGCAGTTCGTGGAAAGAAGCTGTTCGAGTGGAACTTACTGAAGGAAGACGAAGGGAATAAGGGTGGTTGGCTATAATGTGCGTGGCATGGCGGGTCTTAAAAGTAAAGTTTAGTACTGGTGAGCATTCTCTATTGAAATAGCGATAAATCAATGAGAAGCTTCTGAGTTTCCTCTATGGAAAAAGGGTTGTAGGATGGAAAATAATTCGTCACCCACAAGAACGCGGAGACGTTTTCAAGACAAAAGATACAACTTGTCATTTTAAAGTACTTTTAATTTTGCCTCAATGTGTTTTGAAGCAATATGCTTATTTTTTTGTCTCCCTAAAAATAATTATGAACTATATTATAGAAAATGGACATCCATTTTCTATAATATATTATGAACGTTATATGTTTTCTGGGGGTTACAGCAGAAATATGGTGTTTAATGATTTTCCTTATAGCAAATTCATCCTGCTTATAATTATTGTGTATCTGGTTGCAATAAAAGATGTTGATGTTTCGTAGTGTTGCGTTTTTATTACTGGCGTCGTGTATTTTTGTAAGAATAATTTTATTTGTTTATCAATGATGTAGTTGGGAAAATTATTGTTGACTAGTGTTTGTTTTATGTGTTTTAGTTCGCTTAGAAATATTCTTTGGGAAGAAGAATTTTAGTACGCTCTATTTACGAAGTTTGCTATCACTGGTATTTTATATCTGGCATTGGCTATCATAGTTTAAAGAATAAGAGTTCGTACTAGTGGATTTTTATGCGGGTAAGTGGTAATTAATTGGATTTTAACTTTATCTCGACGTCGGGTTTATATGTGAATTTTAGTGATGAGTTTTTTCAAAAGTCGATTTTAGTTTTACGATTTCATCTTTATTTCATCGACGTATTTTGTGTAGATTTCAAGCGTATCGGTTGTTTTAAATACATTGTTCTCAATGTAGGACATGTAAAAGTCAGCGAAAGCAGGATCTAAAGGATTTCCCATAGAATGGAGCTTTCGTGGTACAATCGAGGAGTAATTTTTGGAGGATAGAGGGTCGGATTTTGGAGATGTGATATTGTCGGGTGTTTGTAGATACAGTCGCTAATTAGGTTGATTGTTTCTTCAACTGGGACGTTGATAAAGAGATTTTCGATGTCTAGTGAAGCCATATTATCACCTATGAGATTTGCTGTTTAAGATGTGGAGGAAGTCACTAGTTGATCCTATGCTGTTGTTGGGTGTGTATGGAGAAATTATGTCGTTGAGGTAATTTGATAGTTGTTATACGGGTGTAGGTATTTGTTCGGAGAGGAAAACCCGTTTTATGGGGTTTTATATTACCATACATATATCCCGGTTGGCAATCGCCAAATATTTTATTGATTTTTAAGCTATCAACATCTGCGTTGTTCGCTGTGATTAGTTTATTTACACGCTTTTTTAAATGTTTCTTTGGGATTTTTCCTTAATTTGGTGAATTTCATTGTTTTGAATCACATAAGTATTGGTTTTATCGGCGCATCTATTGGGATTATCGCGTAACTCAACCGCAGCCAAATTGGATTTGTCTGTAAGAATATTGTTGTGTTGGATGTGTGGTGAACGATTTTTTAAGCCTTCAGTTTTTAGGAGGTCTTTTAGATTTGGGGGTACCTTAATTAATTTTTCTGTTGTGAGTTGTTGGATAGATTGATATAGAATTTCGATATCGCTTTTCTTTTAGAGAGGGTCATATCCAGGTTAGAGGTGACGATTTGGGTCGATATTCAGTAATTCGGCTTGGTCCCATAAGTATGGACAATTCTTTCTTTAACGCCTGAAAAAGGAAAAAATGTTAAAATGCTGAAAAAACTCAATGAAAGAGTAATTAAATCTTTCTTGTCGACTGTTTTCAATGAAAGATGCTTAAAAGATAGGTTGCTGCCGAAATACACACACACACACAAATACACACATCTATCTATCTATCTATCTATCTATCTATCTATCTATATATATATAACCCTCAAAATGCACTAAAATGCAAAAAACGAAACATATAATCTATAATCTAAAATCTCTAAAAACTCCACCCAATAACAAACTCCTAGACCCTTTGGAAGCTGATATTTTCAACTTAATTAAAAGAATCTCATTGAAGAAAAAATATAACCTATTCCAAGACAAAATAAAAAAGACGTAAGTGACATCAAAAACTCACAGAAATTGAAGCAGATAAATCCAAAAACATCTACACAAAATCTCAGACTATCACCAACTATTTCTAAACGAAATCATTAATACGTATAAAAAAGATAACTATAAAAACACAATTTCCTCAATAGGAATTTGCCAACAAATAATATAGATGACAGAGTGGGAACAACCCATATGAAAGATGCCTACTTACTGTTCAAGGACCATAAACCCAATTTCGATAACAACCTACAAACCCGATTAATAAATCCCTCCAAATCTGAATTAGGCTTAATTTCCAAAAGCATACTAAAAGAATAGTACTATCCGTACAAGAAAAATACTCTATCAACTTTTGGAAAGGTTCTTCCGACACAATTAAATGGTTCCAGGATATCACTAATAAGAAAAACGCTACCTTTAATTTGATATCATAGATTTCTACCCCTCCATTTCAGAAGAACTATTACTTAAAAGTTTAGACTTTGCTAAGAAATACACTAAAATTACGAGCATCAAGTCATCGTAGCATCAAGACAATCTATACTAATGTATAACACCTCTTCCTGGATAAAAAGTAATTATGATAACTTCGATGTTCCTATGGGAACATACGACTCTGCTTTAATAGTGGACTTAGTAGGGATATACATATTAGCCACACTCAGTAAAATTATTAGCTACATCCAAGTAGGTCTTTACAGGGACGAGGGACACATAGTTATCCCAAATACTAATGTTTCTTAGAAATTACAAAAAAAAAAAAAAAAAAAGAAAAGATCATAAAGGACCTCAAAATAATTAACTTCCTAGACTTTACCTGCAATCTTTCCAATGATACTTTCAGGCCCTTTCATAAACAAAATCATCCCCCCATATACATCAACATCAACTCTAACTACCCGAAATCAATTTTAAAGCAAATTCCTAAAATTGTCAATACCAGAATCAATAAGTTATCATCTAACAAAAACATTTTTAATGAAATAAAATCACATATAATCAGGCCCGTAGAAAATGTAATTTTACACAAGAGTTAAATTACCAACAAAATCTGAGAAACAATACACCTAACAAATCTAAAAATAGAAAAAGGAAGATAATATGATTTAACCCACCATTCTGCAGGTTATCTAATATCAATATTGGCAAATATTTTGAAAAGTTAATAGACAGAACTTTATTAATAACAATCCTTTGAAGAAAATATTTAACAGAAAAACCTTAAAAATCAGTTACTCGTGTTGGTAAATGTGTTGAAAAATATAATCAATTCCCACAACAACCATATCTTAAGAAAATTTCATGACAGTGATGCACGGGGCAACAAACCTCCCTGTAGCTTTAGAGTTGGGGCCATTTGCCCAGTGGGAGGGAATTGCACTTCGGAAAATGTGGTATATGAAACTACGATTTTTCCAAAGGAAAATGTCAACCAGAAAAAAGTTTACATCGGAATTTCAGCGGGAAATTGGAAACAACGTTTCTACAGTCACCGCCATTCCTTCAATGAATCTCAAAGACAGCAGACGGCCCTATCAAAACACTATTGGGACCTCATGGATGGGGGCTTCACCCCACAATTAAAATGGAGGATCATATGTAAGGCCCGAACTCCCAACAATTGCAGGGATAGATGTGATCTATGCATCAAGGAAAAAAAATTTAATAATCAAATGTGAAATCACCAACGAGCTGCTTAATCGATGAAACGAACCTGTCTCCAAATGCAGACATATGAACCGCTTCGAATTTCTAAAGTAACATGAATTTTCAAGAAGATTAACCCAAACTTGGGTTTCGGATGTTTTACATGTATTTGTGTATGCGTATATATATGTGTGTGTGTGGATAGCTATATGTGTATATGCATGTCTGAAGAAATGCACATATATATGTGTGTGTGTGTGTGTGTGTGGGTGGGTGGGTGTGTGCGTGTGTGTGTTTGTGTGTGTGCGTGTGTGTGTGAAAAATCACCACCTATGATCCTTCATGGAAATCCCCCTCCCTTCATCACATCTGACCTCACTTTACAAAAACCCTCTCACCTGGACATCTAATGTTCACATATCTCTCTCCTTCATGTACGTGTATGCACAAGCATACTATGGTATTTCTTTGCTGTTGTATCTGTGATGGGACTTAGTTTTTGTGCATTCAAACATGTGTACCCCAGTCTGTGTAAATAGGTACGTGGGTATTCGTGTGCTGTATGTTGTATTCACTCATAAGTAGGTCCATAAATTAGGCGTGGTGTATATATCTGGGGTCACTTGATGAAAACACACTTAAGAGACCCTTTATAGCCACACGATTAATAATGTATTTGAGAACATCTTACATGTTATCTAAGTAATGATTTAGAAATGTACTAGTCAAATATGTACATAAGTGTTTATGAATACAAATAGATGAGTATGGGTGTATATGTGTATGTAACATACGTATGGGGTGGACACATTTACGTGAAAACACATGCGAATGTATGTATGAATGTAGGCACATATGTGTAAGTGTTATTATATGTGTATATAGAAAAATGTGTATGTATTTAACTATAGGGATTTATGTAAGATCTCCGGATTCTCCCTTCTTCTCTTCTCTTCCCTGTCTCCCGCTCTTTCTTTATTCCTTTCTCTTGTCAGGTGAATGAGTGGTCAACGCCACAGTTATCGTATCTCCTAGAGACATATACCTCCCTCCGTTCCTTACCACTCTATGTAACTATCTTAACACACACCTTCTGCTAATCTTGTTTCTCGTTTCGTTTTTCGGTTGATTCCTGAAAGAAGTTTTCAATCCACTCATTGTTTTGAAACCGCATATTCTAACGAAACCGAATTTTTTCGGTCTCGCGAAATATAAAATATTACCATGGCTTTCTGAAGTTTCCGATTTGTTAATTAATTATTACTTGCTCTACACTGATCTCTCGGGATTTATATCCTCCCTGGAATTATCCATACGGATTACGAATTAACTTTATCATATTATATATATATATTATTAATTGTATATTTTATTTCGTTGTTTAATCTACACTAGTCACCGTGTTACATATTAAACAATGTCTTGCAAATTCTACCAAAAAGCATTTTCTTCTGAAAATGTTATGAAAGAAAATTCGTCAGGGTTATCCAGAAACAAAACAACAAAAAAGTAATATTAAATGTGAATTGTTTTATAAATTCACATTTTCATAAAACAATGTTTTACTTTATTCAATACTAAATTAAAAGTCTCACTCTTTTTAATCTATCTCCAAAAAGTTATAATATGTCTATGTAGAGCAAATGTGGCCCGTGTTAGAGCGATTTCAGACACACGGACGGACAGACAGACAATTCACCGTTTATTTATTTAGATAACTGAATAAAATAAAAATCTTATTTAATTTATAGTAATGAAATAATATTATTGACGATTAATTTTAATTATTTATTTTCTATAAATGAAACACTTCTAAAACATTAGAGAGGCTGCTCCGGTCAACAGTCGCATAATATCGGGATATCTGTAGTGACATGTGGCGCATGGGTAGGTGCCCTTGCATGTATTTCCGATGGGCAACCCTGAGGTCACACTATGCTCTGCTCTCAGCCAGGCACTGGTTGGTTTGTATTGCCATTGACGACAGATAGTGACAATTATATTGGTCATGTTTTCTCTCTCCTCAAAACATTTCTCATGGAAATCACAACAAAAAGAAATAAAACTAAACCAACTAAAAAAAAAAAAACACCCCTCAATCTTTCTTTCTCCAATATTTGTAGTACCCGTTCCAACTTCTGCAGCGTTTTCTCTTGGAACGGTCACGAGATATCTTTACCGATTGTGAAACCAACTTGAAATTGCTACCAATGAAGTCTTGGTTCCAGGGTATCTTTCATTTTGCCAAAACAATTCCAGCATTCACATGCACGGCCTTGGTCTTTACATCAGGCGTAATCTTCCGATAGCCAGGGAATTGTCTATCGATCCTCCGTCTACTCTTTCATGTGCTTCCGTCTTTCACTTCTAAACTCTGTCAGCTCTTTTTCATTTATCGCTCCCCTTCTTCCCAATACTACAGTATATTAGACGTAATAGCTGACACTATAGAAAAGGCACTTTCTCTCCATCCATTTGTGAACATCTTTGTCTACAGTAACTTTAACACAACACATGGCTGAAACATTCTAAAGGCACTGATATTGCCGGTATACAGACATTAATTTTTTCTATTGCCCAATCCCTCACTCAAAGCGTGGTCTTCCCCCTATTTGTTTCCCTAGCCAAACCGAGCAACAGGATTCCCTACTGGATCTATTTCTTGTCTAGCTTGGTAGCTACTGATATCTCATTTTAAGCATCCATTAAACTATTTCCGTTACCAGCACGCTGATTGAGACTCATTCCGGGATTTTCTTTGTGACTCCCCTTGGACTGACATCTTCAAACTTCTAATTGAAAATTGTGTCACTGAGATTTCTTCTTGCTTCAAAGCTGGCATCGGACGCTTTCATCTCTTATCGGAAATGCCAAATGAAGCCTCAGTCCTCTCCATGATTCACACCAGCATGCTCGGTCGCCATAAGACACAGGAACCACTATTTCCGGTTATACCAGCGTGACAGCTCTCGTCATAACAGAGGCTCATAACAAATGTAAGAGAGTCCTCGAAGAAGCTAAGTCTCTTAGAGAATGAAGCACTGCAGCACTGCATAGCCTCTAAAACTTTGGCTCTTGATTACTGACGTCTCTGTAAAAGTGCGCTAAATAAGTGTACGGTGTCTATTCCCTCCTCTTCAATCGATTTGTGGTGTTATCCTCTGCTGATAAAGCTGAATGCTTTGCCTGTAAATTATCCTCAAACTCTGCTCTTGACTCATCTGGAGTATCCCTTCCTAGCTGATTCTCTGTGAGTAATATGCATATAACCCCTTGAATCCCACAAAGAATGTAGACCCGATGGATCCTGTATTAGTCATTAGGAAGTGTGCTCCCGAACTGGCTTCTATTCTCTCTAAACGGTATAATAAATGCCTCACTTACTCCTGGAAGTCATTGTCTGTTGTTCCAGTTTTTAAGAACTCGGGTGAACCGTCCGACTCATTCAACCATCAGCCTATTAGTCTACTACCTCTTTTTGGGAAACTCCTAGAGGCTTTAATCAATGCTAAATTGGTTCATCATCTCTCATCACAGGATCTCTTCTCAAAAAAGCAATACGTCTTCCTTTTCTTTAGGTCAACTGCTGACGTACTGACGATAATTGCGGAAAGAGTCTATCATGTTCAAGATAATAACGGTGAAATCTGGGTTGTAGCATTGAACATCTCGAAAGTTTTTGACAGGGTCTGGAATTCACGTCTTCTTCACAAGAGCTGATCCAGTTGTTTCTATCAAATCGTGAAATGAAAGTTGACCTGAATGGCCACTCGTCTAGATCCTTTCGTACTAAAGCGGGTGCACCCCTGACTCCAACCTTGAGCCTACGCTCTTTTTATTCTTCATTAACGACCTTTCCCGATAACATCAGATCTCAACTTGGCATCTACGCTGACGACACTACCACATACTCTTGGCTCGATAGTAAGGATGGTCTTTCGAACAAGGTTAAAATAGCAGTTGATGTACAAAATGACCTCAAGACCGTCGTTAACTGAGGCAAAAGATGACTTGTCAATTTTAACGCCTCCAAAACTAATCTTCTCTCTATTAAACATCTGAGAGACCTTTCTCTGTCTTATATCAGCACGGCTGATGCTAACATACAGGGAAGTGACTCATTGCGCATTCTCGGGCTAACGTTCTCAGCTGACATGAAAAGTGGAAAGACTATATTGAATCCATTGCCAGGTCAGCTGCTAAGAAAGTTGGTTCACTGTGTTGTGCAAGACAGTTTTTTTTCTTCAGAATTTAGCTTGCATCTTTATAAGTCTACCATTTGTCCATGCTAAGAATATTGATGCCATATATAATCCAGTACCCCTGCTATTTACCTGGAGTTCTTTGATAAGATCCAAAGAAGAATCAGCAATATTATTGGTCCTGATCTGGCGACTCAGTTTCAGTCACTTGCCCACTGCTGTAAAGTTGCTTCCCTGTGCCTTTTTACAAATACTTTAACGAGAATTGTTCGGATGAACTCTTTGCTATCGTACCTGGACTGTATGAATTTAAGCGCATTACTAGACTAGCGTCGAGATCTCATCAATTTACATTTGAGCTGCCTACATGTAGCCGTAAGTTCTATGGTAACAGTTTCTTTTCTCGCCTGAGGAAGACATCTCCGTCTCCATGCTTTCAAGCCCACTTTATTATGCAAAAATTTAAATGCAATGTAAATCGCTATCTACTGTCCTCCTGATTTCTCTTTCCCTTTCTTTTCATTACTAATGTTTCTTTTCCTAATTCCTCCACAGCCTGTAACCCCTTGCGTGTTATTGGCTTTGCTGCCTTGCTTGGGGCGACACCGATAAAAAAAACCCCAAAAAACTCGTAGCGTTACTAGAGGCAAGAATTTTATAATAGATATTTTACTCGTCTTTTGTCGTTCTCGTGTAAGTTAGTCTTCTGAAAGGCATTAGAAGTGTAGTTATTTTATGAAGAAGTAATTCCTTTGTATAAAGTATTCATTGGCTCATCAGTATTTTTTGAGTGCAAACAAATCTGTGTTGACCTTAAACAAACATTCATTTCTAACATCTGCCAAGGATTTTGGATTAACTCTTCAGCGATTAAAACAAAACGTAGCTTTATCAAGCGCACAATTTAAAAAAAATGACAAAGAAATTTATTGAGTCGGCTGATCCTGCTTTTGTTGATTCGATATTGGTGGTGAGGGGTGTCAGATAAATAAAGGTGAGATGTACTTCTAGAAATGCTGCCTTTTATGAAACTCATGCCGTGTTTTAAAATACGACTAAGCTTTTGTGATAAAACAAAAATATCGACGGTAAGTCAGCCAAACATTGCAAGCATTCTTTCGCAGTTATTGCTTTTCAAATTTTAAAAAAATTCTCTGTCTCACATATATCACAAGGCAATGCGTATAAAACAACTAATAAGACAACGCTAAGTGGGGCGGGCGGGGATCTAAATTAGATATTACGTTTTAAAAAATGCTAATTCAATATTTTTACGTGATCCTCTCATAAAATTTTAGATCTTTTAGGCATAAAATAATAATCGTTTATTAATGATACATTTTTTTTAACGAAATAAAACTTTTTGTATAATTTTGCTTTTTTCACGGGTAATATTTTATGCAGCAATTAACGATCTTTTTCAATTTGCCTTTTTCAATTTAGATATGATTTTCTTTGCAGCTTTTACAAGAAGCATAAAAAATAGGATCATTATTACCGAGGTTCTTACACTATTTATTAGTTGTAAATTGAACTGGAGATTTCTTTTTTTTAATTTAGAACATTTTAACGGTATTGCGCCAACAAAAATGTCTCTATGATGTTCCGGTTTTGTTGTGTAACGGTAACAAATACACCAACAAACAAATAAAATATGAAAAGAACAGAATCTTCACAGAAGGCAAATATGGAAATAATTTTTAATCATTTATTTTTTCATGTATTTGTTAATGACACTTCATGTCTGAATTTCTTGAGTATTTTGCGAAGATCAAATTCATTTTCTGTTGCTTGTAAGAACCTATTTACTTACATTGCATTTACTTACACTTACATCAACATTTCTGGTCACCCAGAATATTCTTAATAAAAATTTAAAAACATTTCCAACGTTTCCTTGTCTGACACTCAAAGAAGAAAGAATTTCACGTCCTGAAACAATTTTAAATGTAACTTTTTATTTCACTTGAATTCTATATCATGTAAAATAGCATAGATTTAGTAGATTTCCTTTTTTGGTGATAGTAAAAGGCATGAATAAACGACATGGAATTGATATTATCGAAATATAGTATGATTTCAGTTCTTTATTTTTCAAAACATTCCGACACTGTTTGAAAAATAGTGAATCTTCTCTCTTGCTTGATCTCTCTTTCTCATGCTGTCTCTTTTCTTGCTTTCACACTTTTTCTCATTCCTTTTTAATTTCTTTTATTCCCATTCCCGCTTATTTTTCTTCTCTCTTATATTCAGTTATATTTAAAGTTGTTTAACACTGCTTAAAAAATGTACGTATTCTTTAAAAAAAAAGTTCATTTACTTGGATGGTAGACGCTAAAATACAAATTTGAAAAAAAGATTTGTGCTGAGCAAAGTATATTATAGAATGAGGATGAATGAGTTTCTATCACTTTTACATCCATAATTGGTTTTATTCATTCTGTGTTCAGCTATTCATAATTTTATTTCTCTTGTCATTAATAAAGCGACTCACGAAATTGAATAGAAGTTTGTCTAAATGTAGCTTTGACGTTAAAGCAAACTGAATGATAAAATGTTCCTTATTTCTTATCATTTCTTTCGACTCTAATGAACATCAGAGGTTTAGATAATAGGGACAATATGACTAGCAGTTGGCCTAGACAAAAGGAAGAATGTACTTTGTCATCTGTCCGATAATATGCACTCAGAGTTACATACATATCTCTCTCTCCTCCACTCACCTCTGTCTCCTTCACACTCCTCTCTTTCTCTCTCTGTCTTTGTCTCTGTCTGTCTGTCTGTCTGCTTGTCTGTCTGTCTCTCTCTCTCTATATATATATTAGGTTGGTGCAAAAATAATGTCGGTTTTTGACGTTAAAAAATACGTAATATATATATATATATATATATATATGAAGCGAAAGGGAGAGGGAAAGAGAGTTCAAACTTTCTACATTCTTAAGGGAAGAGTGCTCAGTGTCAATGAAAAAGAATTTATAGATATAGACAGTGTGGGATTAACACTGCATGACGACTTCTCAGTTTCGCGCTTTCGTGCAGTTTTCAAATCGCATTGAAACATAAAAACTAACAGACCCCCTGCAGTGTTGATTCCTATGTCAAATCTATGTATGTATGTATGTATGTATGCGTATATATATATATATATATATATATATATATATATATATATATATATATATATATATATATATAATCAATTAACCTCAAGCAAGGCGATAATGCTACTAAGACACAAGAGGGTTACTGGGAATAAAAGAGAATGAGAATACTTTAGAAGGAACCGGAAACGCAATCCTAAACCGGAAACTATGGATAAACATCTATTCTTATTCAAAAGACCAAGGAGGAGCATGAACCGGACAATAGGCGAACCTATCTACTTCTGTATGTATGTATGTATGTATGTATGTATGGGTGTGCTGAAAAATTATTACTCCGATAAAATGGTTTTCTCCCAAATCCTTGTTTAGACATTTGGTTAGACTTTAGGAAGTGGATCGGTTATAAAACATTTCGGTACACCCTTATATACTTGTGTTCACACACACAGACATGTTTACATACATAACTACATATATTTATGTACTTACAGATATGTATTGATACACATGTGTAGATCACTTGACGAGGATCGTAATCATTACATTGCTTTTCCCAGTCTTTCTGTGCGTGCATATATATATATATATATATATATATATATATATATATATATATATATATATATATATATATACATATATATACGCGTGTATCTACGTGCCGATTTGTGTATGTGTGCTCAAGCGGATGTGTCTTAGTGTTAAACGTTTTACATTTTGGACATTCGCCCGAAAGAGTGATACAAATGAAAGATAATTAATCCAAAAATGTTGCAATCTGTTTGTAATGGGCTATTAATGTAAAATGCATTCCGAATGAAACATTTTTGCTTGTTGTACCATGAATAAAAATGTTATTAAGTTTAAAAATTGCAACTTCATTATTCCTCCTATTTATATTAGCAACTGTTTCTTGGCACTTGTCATATTTTTCGAATCCATCTTTGAGGTAACATTCAATTTTATGCCATTATTATTTTCATTATTACAATTTTACCTTAAATGAGATTTTTCCCTTCGATTTAAATTTCTCTCTTACCCACTTGCACTCAAGCTGTATCTCTCTCTCTCTCCTCTCTCTCTCTCTCTGATAACAGGAAAATTACTTCTTTATCGGTCGTCGTCCGGATGTCAGCCATTTTGAAAATGAAAATGCTCGCGTAAGATTGAAAGCAGCCAGCCTGTTTTTAATGGGCTGCTTCGAATGAGAAAGATAAGGGCTCTTCGGTTTCTCGATATTCAGATGTCGATCGATTAAACTTCAATTAATGCATAGCCAGAAATAAGTCATCCTATCACAGCATTATATTCATACGCGACATCCTTTAGCGGCTTAGATCGATGCAAATAGAAACGTCAATAGAGGAAAACGGGTCCACTTGGCTGTTGTTAGCATACATCGTTTCGAGTTTTAATTCAACTAAAGATTGAACATCTGCGAGTAGAACAAAAGATCTCCGTAGGCACTATGTAGATAAATACAGATAGATAAATAAATAGATAATATTGAAATAAATGCGAATTAACTGAGTATAGACCATCTGACATATAGATGAATATAAAAAAAAAATAATAATAGAGAGACAGATAGATATATAGCTACATAGATCGATATGAACATACATGTAATCATATCTACAGAGATATGAGTGTGATATAAAATACTGATATAGTTAAATAGATATGAAAAGATTGGGATGAATATATATATATATATATATATATATATATATATATATATATATATATAGAGAGAGAGAGAGAGAGAGAGAGCGAAAGGGAGGAGAGATAGATAAATTAAAACTTTAAAATATATGTTTACAGTTCTCAGAATCTGATGGAATGGTAAATATAAATTTTAAAAAATGCGTTGAAATTAGTAAAATCTAACTGCACATAAGATAAAATCAAAGTCAAAAAATCAATCGTTCATATGATTGAGTAAGTCACACTTTGTATAATTAATGTAGATTTTGTTGAAATTTTTTGACGAGGTTTTTTGATCGTCGAAATATGTCAAAATAAAAATGTTCCAAGTTGTCATAGATAAATAGTCTGGAAATAGGAATCGACAATCCATGCTAACTCTTCAAACCAAGATATATATCTTCAGATCATATGTAGTAAGGCTGCATGTTTTCATTAATGCCGCTTTTACTGAAACTCAGCAAAAGTTCTTTGTCTGGGAATTATTTTTTATTCATCACCATTCCAACGAATTGTTTAATATTAGGATCGATGCTGTATATATTGTAAACTGATAAGTTTCAATTAAAATTATTGTAAAAGAAAGATTATATTTATTTCATGGAAATTTAATGTTTATGACTTATTGTAGGCGTTACCGACAAGGGGCTCTCGTAATGAACACATGGTAACGTAATATTTAAAAGTACAGTGTAACCCGGATATAGGAGACCCGGATATAAGAGAGATTTTATCTGGTCCCAAATAGGAGACATACTTACCTAAACAAAATAGACCAAACCCGTATATAGGAGAAACCCGTATATAAGAGACTTCTTCTCCGGTCCCGACAACTCTCTTATATCCGGGTTACACTGTAATACGTAACATGTCAAATGAAATAAATAAAATAAAAACAATGCTAAACAAGCGGAACAGTCACATGTATTACATTCACTTACGTGCAAAGGAAATGGTATGAAGTCTCTTCTTCCTGCTCCCCGAATTTAACTGGTTGTAAATTTAAATGCTGTAATACTTCTAACGAAACTGTATAACTCTAACGTGCGGAGAATTTCACATTTCAAATTTTAAAGAGAGAATTCGTTCTGATGAGTAGAAATATGAGATTTGATAATAATTTCAATAGATTTATCAAATATATGTCTTTGATGAGCGTTTCACCGAGAAACACTTCAGCTAAGTCATTTGAACTTTTCTTGATTTATTCAATATTATAGCTCTAGTTATCTACTGAGTGTTTTGTGGCAACAGTTCTGCTTGTTTAAAAACACGTTAAATTCTCGTAATTTTGTCACATTATTTTAGGTGTATTATCATTATACACACACACGCGCACATAATGAATGCGTGAATATGCACCTCTCTATCTATCTATCTATCTATCTATCTATCTATCTATCTATCTATCTATCTATCTTTATAATTGGACGTTGATCTAATTTTGTTCATTTGTATTTAACTATGCAGGCACAATGTGCTTCGCAAAAGTTCGAGAAATTTGATAATGCAAGATCAAGATATTACTTAAGCATAAAAATCAGTTTCTGCAGTTTAGCAATAGCAAAGATCTGCACATTGAGCTGACATCTCTTATGTATCGATCTCTGACAATTTATTAGGTTGGTGCAAAAATAATGACGTAATAATGTCGTTTTTGACGTATTTTGTAACGTCAAAAAACGACATTATTACGTCATTATTTTTGCACCAACCTAATATTTACATCTATATTTCATTCTGTTTTTGTCTATTCTTTGTACTTATTCAAATTACTTTTACTGCCATATTCATTTCCAGATAAAACTATTAATTCGTAGCCATATTATAAAGAGGTGGAAATCTTTGATGGGTTTTTGATAGCCTTCAGCAAAACCTGACACTCCAAATTTCTTTCCAGAGCAAGAACAGATTTTTCTTTTTAAAGAAAATGACTCGTTGACGTTTCGTAATCATTTTGTGAATATGACTTCAGAAGACTATGCTATAAATCACCAACGGTATGTTTCACACATGATTTCTCACATATTAATATTAATATATATATATATATATATATATATATATATATATATATATATATATATATATATATATATATATATATATATATATATATGCGTGTGTGTGAAATGTATGTTTGTATCTGTGTGTCTGTGTGTGTGTACGAGACGGTATTTAAGAGTTCTTGGTTCGACCCACTTCACAGAATTTGATATCACATCAAAACATCCTTATAATTCAAGCCATAAACATTACAGCTGATCCTTGGGTAATTACTGTTTTATCAAAGCAAGAAATACATATGAAATAAATGGTTGAATATAAAAAGGTATTAAAGAAAAGTATTTCCATCTTTCTGAAAGGTAAATTAAACGTAGGCGTATATTTTTCAAAAGTATTAAACTCACCTGTATAGGTATGCCCATGGTTATGTATATATAGTCTGTAGAATGCTTGAAGCATGAAATCAACAGTCTCCATAGAATGTGGATTCCTGAGTATAATTAAAAACGCTCTATCTCTAAATTGTACACTCTTCCCTCCTAAATATCACAATTTTAAACTATATATATATATATATATATATATATATATATATATATATAAGTGCGGGTTTGTGATTGTGTTTGTGTGTGTGTGTGTGCTATATAATATATAGTTATATTTTGTATTTTATCTCCATGATATTATATATATATATATATATATATATATATATATGTGTGTGTGTGTGTGTGTATGTGTGTGTGTGTGTGCATTTAATCAAGTGGCAACATATATATTAAAGCTATATTTTATATTTTGTCATCCTTGGAATTATATATATATATATGTGTGTGTGTGTGTATATGCGTGTGTGTTTGCGTGTGTGTGAGTGAATGTGTTAATAAGACAATATCCTATATATTAATATATGTGTACAAATTTGCATTCACAGGTGCATGAAAATAAATACGCATATACAGAAAAGTGATAAAAATAAATAGATTTTGAATTTTCATCTTTTCAATAAGTAATTTTTCGAATTTTTTTCAATCCAAATGTGGGTAACTATATAAACATAATTCCAATAGATTTTGACTCAACCTGTACATACATATGTAGATATATAAAGTTATATTTACTATTTACATAATTACATTTGGTATGTATGTGAGTGTGCAATTGGTTGAATGCTACTTAAGGGATAGCAATACAGTAGAAAATTGCAAATAAGATAGAGGGTTGTGCTGGTAAGACATGCCAAAGAGTCCTACAGTCATGGTGAAGGACTTGGGAAATTCTTTGTTCAGCAGTACAATCATAATAGGCGGTGGCAAACCCACCCGCAACACCGCCCCATTTTGTATCGAGCACTATTTTTTTAAAATAATAACAAAAATCCTAAAGAACTTTGGATTATTTACCTAACCAGTTCTTTCCTATTTTTTATATATTTTCACATATATTGGCTCCCGAATTAAGGTCGAGCACTCTGAACCTTTATTTTTAAAACAACTTCTTTAAGAATATGGAAAAAGTAAATTTCGGAATTTCTCTGAAAAACATTCCACAAACAAACAAACAAACGGAATTATTTTGTTAAACTTTCACAAAAAAACAGAGGAATTAATTAGAAGAATGAAATGGAAGGCATACTTCTACTTTTGTGGAAATAACTCAACCGATAAAGAACGCGAAGTTTACGGCTTTAAAAATAAAAAAGTTGCACCATTGAACAAACAGCTATACGAATTTGAAAAAGACCTACTCAACATTATCAACAACATCTTCTTTCAAAAAAAGAAAAACCACTTCCAAAAACATCTAGACCAAATAGTTAAAAGCATAAATGATTGTGATAAAATACTAGTTAAGTCTGACAAAACTGGCAACTTCTACAAATTGGCTGTTGATGACTACAACAACTTAATTAAAAAAACTTAACCAGGACTTATAAAAAGCTTGCAACAACAACATAAATATGGTTAATAGCATAAAAATAGCAAGTAAAAAAATAACTGATAAATTAAAAATTAGCGATGGAGTAGGCAAACTTGCTGTAAAGGAATGTTACATAACTCTTAAGGACCATAAACATGATTTTTTGGAAAACCCTACTACTAGAATAATTAACCCTACCTGACCCGACATAGGAAAGATCAGCAAAAGAATCCTGGAAAGAATTACTTGCCAAATAAAAAAACAGCTTGAATTAAAATTATGGATCAATACTAAAGATGTGATCAATTGGTTTACCAATATTGATAATAAACCGAATTGCACCCTAATACAGTTCGATATCGTGGATTACTACCCGTCAATTTCGAAGGATTTATTTACGACTGCTCTGGACTTTGCTGCTGTGTATTCTAACCTGACAAAGGAAGAAACAGATATCTGTACTCATTCATAGTGGGAACCAATGGATAAAAAACAATAATAACCTGTTTGACATCACTATGGGATCATTAAACTCTGCAGAGTCTTCTGACCTTGTTGGTCTTTTAATACTGTACAACTTAACCGCGCACCGCGAAATTGACATTAAGAACATCGGACTGTATAGAGATGACGGGCTCATGGTGGTGAGGAGTTCTACTAGTTTTAAAATAGAGAAAATCAGAAAAATTATATTTAGTGAATTTAAAAATCTTAACTTAAAGATAACAGTCTGTACTAAATTGAAAAGGGTAAACTTCCTCGACGTAACTCTAGATTTAACAAGCAACACATACCAACCTTATAGAAAATCAAATACTAACCCCTTATATATACACCCGAAGTCAAACCACCCTCCATCCATAATTAAACATATACCTTCATCAATAGAAAATAGAATTAGCATTAACTCCGCTAACAAAGAAATATTCTAACAACACAATAGCTTTTATAACGTTGCCCTAAAAAAATAGTGGTTACAAAAATGCAAACATTAACTATAGAAACAATTGCACTAGCCAGAAGAAAAAAAACAGGAAAAGAAAAATCATTTGGTATACCCCTCCGTTCAACCAAATGGTTAGTATTAAACTAGGACAGAAATTCTTAGCTTTAATTGAAAAACACTTCCCCACCAATAGTAGGCTTAGTAATATATTTAATAAGAACACCCTAAAATTGTGTTACAGCTGCACTGAAAATCTAGAAAGTATAATAAAAAAACGCAATAATAAAACCCTGAACAAACCCCCATGCCTGAATAGTATTAATAAAAACCCTACACTTAAATCAGACAATAACAGTGAAAAATTGTGTGATTGCAGAAACCCAGAAGACTGCCCATTAGAAAATAAATGCTGCATCCAATCTGTGGTATACCAATGTACTATCTCATCCACTGAGAGTCCTAATACTAATATGATATACATTGGGTCCACGAAGAATGAATTTAAAGCCATATGGAGGCAGCATAAGTGCTCTTTCAACAATATAAATAAAAGAAATCAGACTTCTCTATCTAAATATTTTTGGCATCTGAAGGAAATAAATAGGACACCTAAAGTAAAATGGAAAATTATAAACAGGACTAGAACTTGTAAAACTTGGGATGACCCATGCCCTTTGTGCCGCCATGAGAAACTGAACATTATTAAGTTTCTAAATAATAAAAATCTATTAAACAATAGACATGAGTTAACGGTTTCCCGACAACATCAAATTTATGCATTGAATAATTAGCTTAAAAACAAACATACAATAAAATAACTTTTATAATCCATAGCCCCAATAAATAGTTTAAATACCCTACAAAAAAAGATAACCCTTTATAAAGTCGTCAAAAAACAAATGTTACGGCAGTTTTTATATACATAAAACCCTTTCATAAAGAAATAAAATAAAAAAATAAATAAATCTCCATAGACACGTAAATCAGATTAGGCGAAAACATCTTCCGTTTTAAATTTAGACACCCCCACCTTACCCTGACTTGACATCTATGAATGTAACTCTATACTGATACAAATTATTAACACCCAACACCCCTCCCTATTTAAACAATTCGCCCTGGCTGTTACCATGGAAATTTTTATTTCAATAATGAATATGCTATTAAAACACGTAAATTTCAGAAATAAGTTATTCCAAAAAAATTTCGCTTGAAGATGGAACAGAGTTTACTTTAATTCAATTTAATTCTAATAATTATATTAAAGTTTCCGGCTCTTGTTTTGAAAAACATGAGACCTCTTATGTAGCGTGTTGGAATCATATTTTTAAATAAATAATTATATTTATGCTCTACTTTTGTATCGAGCACTATTTTTTAAAAATAATAACAAAAACACTAAAGAACTTTGGATTATTTACCTAACCAGTTCTTTCCTATTTTCTATATATTTTCACACACACACACACACACACACACACACACACACATATATATATATATATATATAATTGTGCGATAGAAAACTTGTCACCATGTGATATTTTTAATTTTGCGCATGCGCGTTATTTGTTTCTGATTTTGTCGACTGCTCATTATAGTAGGGTCAGTTGGGCACCATCTCTGAGAAAAAGATCAACATGACAGAATTCATTCCGCCAGAAATTTGGAAATACCTTGCTTGGCATTCGCACCGGAAGCTAGAATGCGAACATTTCAGGGTGTTTGTGTGTCAATCTGAGGACAGTGCAGAGTATTTGGAAAGAACTGGATCGTATAGGATCGTATATCCAGTCGGCATCATGGTGTTTGCATTGATCATTAGTGATGGCGATGTTATGCCTCCATTCATATTGCTACAGGGCCTCAAACTCAAAACGGAGGTCTACATCAAATGCCTTGGGGAGGTAGTGGGTCATGGAGTGGTTGCTGGAAGACACTATGTTTTGCAATAGGACTCTGCACCATGCCTTACAAACAGAAGAATCCAGTCACGGCGTTCAGACAATTTCTGCGACCACCCCACCCCTTGTATCTGGCTACCTAACTCTCCAGACTGCAACCCTATTGATCATTATGCGTGGGGCGCAGTTGAACTAGAGAGCAACAAAATTCCTTGTAACACCAAAGATGAACTGAATGCAGCATTCACTAACTTAAACAAGGAGAACGTCCAGAATAAATGCAGGAAATTCCGAAGTTGTCTGAAGGCCGTGGTTTTTTAATAAAATCCAATTTTTTAATAAAATCCACAACCAAGGTTTAATATTTTATTGATCTTCTCTTGATTTTGTGCAAGATTGGTTCCAGTGAGTCTAAAAATTGACAACACACACACACACACGCACACAGCTTTATCCATTTTTCTACAAGATAGGATTTTCCAAGAGGAAAAAAAATGTCGATACTTTTTTACAGTAATATATCCACTAGAATACACATTTGTTAACCATTTTTGTTAAAGAAAATATCACAAAAAAACTATAATTTAATCTTTAAATGTAATGGACTATGAGGTAGAAAATTTACCTAATAGCATTCATTGGCAAAATGTCTACGCAATTTAAAACATAAAATAAAGATAACTCACAACCGTTTATAATTCGTAGATTAGTAAAAAAAAAAAAAAGATGTAATATTCCTTTTTAGTGTTGAAAACATGTTTAGGGAATTGAAGTAACATCTGATAGATACTACGTAATTTTACTTTGTTAATTTACGTTCTAAAAATTTTAAAAGTTACCTTCCTTTTCGATTAGCAATTTTCTAAGCAGCCATTCACATTTTTTTTGTTTACATTACATCGGCCTGTTAGAATTCAGCCTGTTATGTGACATGTGGGGTCGTATAATATTAGTTGACGATGAAACACCCAGATAATCGCGTTGCTGCCGGAAGACTGGCCTGTACTCAATGTGGAATGGCTTGTCGGTCACTTGCAGGTCCTATGAATCATTTAGAGCGTCATCATTAACATGGAAATCATACCAGAAATTTTTGTTTCGGAGTTATGAGTCCTGGGGCTGTCTTACTCAGTTACGAATCTACTTCCACCATGTATATAGTGATTATCAGGATTTGGCACTAGGTAATCTCCTCAATTTTGTATTGAACAGTCTTGAACGGATAAGAGACTTAAAAGACCTGTTTCACTTTTGCAGGCTTTTCTGCATATATAGCAAACGAAAGACTTGTATATGGTCTTAAATTTGATCTGGTCTTTATGAAATCTTATGTAACATTCCAGACTTGATGTTGATCCGCATACATATGGATGGCTGTCAACACATACGCTCTGCTTAGGATTACTTACTGTCCTGAGATCGGAGACAACTAGCAAGTCGCACTTAAGAAAGATGTTATGCGTAAACTCAGATTGAGGGTTATCTAGTTTTGAGGTTATGTCCTGCTTTCTAAAATTCTATTTCAAGATTGCATGATCAACCTTCGAAAGACTTACAATCGTCGTTTACCATTTTCTTCAACCCATTTAGATTTTCAGCCAACGTTTTCCAGGCCTTAACATAAATACCAAAAAATTAAAAAATTGTTTTAAAAATATCTTTTAAACCACGGGGGCTTGTGTTTAGGGCGTTTACCATGTGGTAACTCTCCGTGAAATAACTACTAAAATAGCTGACATCTCGTATTCTAATAATGTTCAGTGTATCTCATTTGGATAAGCAGCATTTCGATACGAGAAGTATTGGCCAACTGAAAAACAACAGTCAAATGTAAAGAAGCACTATTTGATGTTCGACGCTGCTTAAACTGTTTTGATGGAATCTCTCCAAAACTTTAATTTGGCAGCGGTACGTTGTACAAGTCCTAGAATAGTAAAAAAGGTTTGATAAAATACACGCTTTATATACATTGAACCTGGTGCCGATGGTTATGCATCTATCTGACCAGAATTGTTTCTCTAGGTTTCAAAATGCTTTCAGAGTCGAGACAGCCGTTCCCAAAGAGAGTGCTGCCAAGATAAAACGAATGTATTCACTGCGTCCATTCTTGTACTGTGATCAATGTTGGTTTGAATATAGGGACAACCTAAGGGGTATATACATGATCATGGTATTTTGTTAAATTGATGATAAACTCCGAAATAGTATGTTTCAGAGATCAGATCCTATATTGCTTGCATATCTCCCTCGGTATGAGCAATGAGGTGTGTGTCATCAGCATCAAATTGTCCACAGCGAGGTCCCGTTCACAGTATGGAAGGTTTGCTTAGATGGACAAAGAAGCTAGTTAAGGGTTACACCATGTTTAATGTCTCCTAGAGTTGAAAAGCTGAAAAAAAGTCTACATCCATTGTACCACGATCCGATCTGAATGCAGTTGGTCTATGGAATGACTGAATAACAAATCCACTTTGTAAGCCTATTTAGTAAGCAGATTTATACTTCTAAAATCTCTGCACACTGATTTTTATCTTTTACCTTTGAAAAAAGAAATTAAAATGGCAACTCTGGGGCATAGGAGCCCCCAATGAAATCTGACCTAAAGAGGAGGAATGCCGTTTAAATTTGTCTTTCCAGTATTAATTCTTTAATAGATTTTTTGGTTCTCATCGATAGAAGGATGATCAATCATCTCAAGAATATTATCCTTTTCAGGCCAATTATTGGTAACATCATTGACAAATGAGGGCTTGAAAAAAAAGAGAGGTACACAGTTTAGTCCATCGTTTCATGAGACTCTCTGAACCTTAAAAAAAAGGGCTAAAGACATGTCTGATTAAGTGATTTAAATCTTTCGAGCCTTTATATACGAAATATATGACCACTATTGTTTTTTCATTTAACATAATCTGCGATAAAGTAAAGATTCCGGTCATATTTGACTGTTTTATATACTTAAGATCTTTATCTGATACGCTGAGATGTTTATACACACAAACACACACGTATATCATGTTTTCGCTGAGTTGATGGCGGTGTTTGTGGGTCGCTGACATCTTATATGAAGCTGCTTGTGCTAATATTGTTCTTGTGTGCTTATTCTTTTTTAAATAAGTTTAATATACAACTTCCTATGCTAAAATATTTTATTTAAAGTTGATTGAAATATGCTCCATATATATATATATATATATATATATATATATATATATATATATATATATATGTAAGAAGTCAGTAGACTGTGACTTATACCCTAATTATTTACATAAGCCAACTCATATGGAAATTGTATATTTACATCATTTCCGTAATGATGAACAGACAACAATATAAAATTGACTCAAGATGAATGACACGTTTATGTTTTTTCCCGGCCTACGTTAATCCTCCACTGACATCGTTTTCATTCCTTCTCTGGTTCATGTAATTAAATCATTAAATCTCATTTTTTATCATTAAAACATTAAATAATGGATTAATTGAAAAAGATACGGTTTACTAAAATGTATAAATACATGTCTGCTTATTTTAAACTGACCATTCTCAGATTTACAATGCGTGTGGGTCTTATGTGTGTGGTGGTTGCTGAGGCCTACTTATGAAAAACACGCAAACGTTACTCGAAATAGGAAGGAAATGGAACATGGAAGGATGCAAAATCAACCATTACGGATTGATTGGTCCGTAGCATCTGACAGAACAGAAGTTTGTCTTTGAGACTACAATGAATTGAAGGAACATCGTTGTAGAAGAGGTATTTCATATTAATGAAAGCAAATGTCTCACTAAAGATGTTTGACATTAAAACCAAACAGCGTGGACCACTTGAGAAAAGATCAAAAGACCAACATTTGTGCAGCGTCAAACATTAATTTCGTCCCAATTAATCTCAAATTCGTGTAATCTGACCGATGCACGCATAAAGGGGGATAATCTTAAGAATCTCGTCTCACATTTCCAGCTGTGATTACGTCAACTGCTCAGTGTCCAGGACTTGTCATATGGCCAATTAATAAAAAAAAAGTTTGCATCGTTAATTTAATGGCTTCTTTTGAAGAAAGTGTTAACAATGATGTTGAAAGTAAGCTAGTCAATATGATGACCAAGAAAGAGTACACAAGACTATGAATCATGAACTGTTGAGGTTTTGTAGTCAAATCGATACTACTGGCCAAACCTGGATTATCTGGAAACAAGGAAATATACCAGAAGCCAGGAGAATCTACATATTGATTGGTCACCTAAACAAAATTTACGCTAAAAAACAGCAATTCTAGTATTATTATAGTTGATTGTATTAATGGATCAGTTGTAATGGGCGAATAAAAATTCCGAGGTTAATCTGATTATTAGATGAATTGTGATGAAATTTTCACTATATAGTGGTCGATCATTTTGATAAATATTCTTACTGAATTAAGCACACTAGTAAAGAAGGAGAAAAATTTTGGAAATAAATACTTTGTGGACTTAATGAAGTATATCTCTACTATAGGTTTAAATTTTGAAATGAATTACACACACGTACACACACACACATGTCTGTCTCTTTCTTTCTTTCTTTCTTTCTCTCTCTCTCTCTCTCTATGTATATATATATATATATATATATATATATATATATATAAATATATATATATACCGGATTTAACAGCAAAATTCTTCAAGTCGTGTTACAGCATAATTGTCCATTTTTCCAGGTTTTTAGATAAGACCTTTAGACATCTTGATACCATTTGTTGAAGGAATCACTGAAAAATCCTTTGAGTTATTCAGTTAGAAAGAGGACAGGTTAAAATCGTTTTGTGTCAGCACCACTGACTTCTCAACTGAGCAATGGTAAGAGGAAAAAGAACATTCATGCCTTCGGTAATGGTATCAACATTCAAACTCTGGCTTCCGTCTTCAATGTATCTTTGTCAGCCTATGAAGTTTATTTTTCAATATAGTCATCACTTGTGATTAACGCACTTCTTCTATTAGTGTTACGGTGCTTAGATCCCATTCGTAAAGAAGCTTTCATCCTGTTGGTTAAAAAAGTCAACAACAGCAGATATGATATCATCATCCCTGCGACACTGGTTCCCAGCTAAGTGTTTATTTTTTGTTTTTTTTTTCATATTGGGGAACAGAAAATAGTCAAATGGTGTCAAATCAGGAGAGTGATCAACCAGTCATAATCACGCCATATCAGCCATTGAAACCTAAGACTTGGGCGTTGGAGCAATGACATGATGAAACAAGAACCTTTTCGTTAGTTTTCCTGTGCGCTTTGGCCTTTTGTAACTACCTCAACAAGTTGGCATCGTGCTTTTCATTGATGGTGTAGCCGTTTTGAAGATAGTTACTAAGCACAACGCCTTTTGTAACCCCCCAAAACAAGGCCATCCGCTTACCTGAAGATAAAACTACTTTGGCCATCTTTGGAGCAGGTAAGAGCATAGGTTGGCTCTTTGTATCTGGCTCAAAGTGATGAACATCCTGGTTTAGGAACCGTTCAAGGAAACTTGCAGGATCTGCCTCAAACAATGTCAAATGTCAGAAGGTGTGGTACCCACCGAGCAGAAAATGTTGTCATGCCAAGTTCATTGTACAGAATATTCTCAACTCTCTCATGAGATATGTTAATAGCATTGGCTATTTGGTTTATAGTCAATCGGCTGTCATTCATCAGCATGTGGTGAACAGGATCAATGTTTTCCTCGGTGGTAGCAGTTGCAGGACGTCCAGAACTTGGGTCATCTTCTAGATTTTACCTTCCTCTCATAAATTGAGGTTGGGCGTCATCCCGTAACGTAGCAACCATATCAGCATCAATGTCCTTGTCCACATTTTATCCATTTTCAAGAGAAGTCACTGCTAATTACATTTGAAGCCTTATTTAAACAGTCAGATGTCAGTTTAACAATGCAGCTATTAATAAGAATAGTTGAAATTAATGCATACAAGACTTCACAGCTCTAGCATTCACGCCTTCATAGTTAGCCTAGGAACTTTTCGGTCTATCCTCGTAATTCTTTCAGCAATATTCCGTGTTCAGCTCAGTGTGTAACATATATCCCCGTTAAAAGAACTGATTATAATGCGTTTTCGGATTGTCAAGTTATTAGGTTGGTGCAAAAATAATGTCGTTTTCGCACATGTGAGAAAACGACATTATTTTTGCACCAACCTAATATTTATTAAGAAATGCGAAAGATATAGACTACATAAATATATTATCACAATATCCCGTAAATTTGAATTATTTCATTATTTTGTATTATGTGATATTCTATAACCTTTATTCAATTGCGTTTATTTTCTTCTCTTCACTTTCATCTACCTCTCTTTTAATGATAGCGTTTCTATAGTCGAGCGACTGGGGACCATTCTATATTTTGAAACTTTTGAAGGCAAATTGGTCAATAGTTAGCATTGTAGAATTGGAAAGAACATTTTCTTACATGAATGAAATCTTTACTTTAAACTTCTTGTTTGTGACGTGTAAAAAAGTCTTGTTCAAGAACTTACAATATAATGTGTTTGCGTGTGTGTTGTAAAATAAATCAGATGATAAAAAGATATTTGAAAAGTCGTTAAAAACAACTGAAACCAGAAAGTGCTCAAGGAAAGGGTTGAACAATTTTTTTTTTGTTTTGTCACACGAGAAAGAGAAAGAGAGAGAAGTCTGTGTGTGTCAGAGACGGCAAGATCTCATCATTTTACAATTGAAATGGCTAGATGTATCAGTAAGTTCCATGCAAACAGTTTCTTTTTTCGTACTTCTCGCTTGTAGAACTCTGTTCCGGCTTCTTGCTTTCCAGTCAGCTTTGATCTTTAAAAATTTAAATGCAGTCTCAATTGTTATGTTTTCTTAACTTCTGTTCTTTTATCGTTCTCGCTCCTTAATTGGATTGAAATGATTTTTAAAGAAATAACCGAAATTAACTATTTCCATCTGGGGTATGCCCGGAGAAAAAGGAGTAAGTAGCAATATTTCAGTCCGTAGACCACTGCCTTTTGATGCTGGGTCACTGAAAGTTTAACTTTCCGTTCAGTTCGGACGCCAAGTTCGGTTTGAATACAAATAAAACTCGAATGCAAAGAAACTAGAGAGAAGAAAATGCTGTATTTGCAGTTAGGTATATTCGTTTGCAATAACCAAACCGTATAAAGAATTGATTCACATTTATCTATCAATCTAACTTTTCCACTTATCTATTCCTACAAATAGGTTTTGCCTGTACTATTAATATAATTGGAAATGCGTGGAATGATCTGTAGACTCTACAAAGAAACCCTTCGCCACAAAAGAATTTGATGTTTTGATTAAAAGTAGGCCGGGTCACTTTTCATCACTGCTTCGTAAACAGCGCAAATTATTTCATATAGCTTGGAATTCAATATTCAAAAATTAACCCTTAAACAGGCCTAAAAATTGATGGTCCTGATGATAAAGTCACTAAAATTATTTATGCCCTAGAAGATTTACAGAAAAGCACATTATTTCGAAAGATAGATCTATAGATACGAGGTATATACTGACAGCATAAGATGAATACCCGTTCATATCTGCATACATAAATACAAAAAGAAATATGGCGAGATTGATGTAGACATAAATCGTCTAAATGTGTGTGTGTGTGTGTGTGTGTGTGCGATGTGACTAGATTAAGACAGACAGACAGACAGCGATCTATAGACGAAATAGGAAGTTTGTTAGAACGTAATTCAGACTATTCAACACTAACAGTTTCGTTATTATTGCGCTGCGTGAAATTTTACAAACGGCAATCATTCCTGCTTGTATAGCGTGTTTTTTTTTCTCTCGTTCAATCATCCATTCAGTCATTCTTTCTTTCCTTCTTTTTTAATGGGCCACAAATAAGACGTATCAAGTCCCTTGCTCGGAGGCAAATGTTATTGAGGTTAACGATGCTGCAGTAGTAAGGACTTGATTTTTATTTGAAGAAAAAAAATGGAGAAGAAAAAACCCATAAAACTGATGAAGTGGGATTGTCTGAAAAAGAGCAGCAATGTAAAAGGTCGCCATTAGTGGCGAACGATCGTTCTTTCTGATTTAAGAAAGAAGAAAACTGTACATAGAAGTGAAAAAGTGGCAAAGAAGCTTCTGATGTTTGGTGAAGCGTTGAAAATACCAAAGTGAAAGCAATACCGCGTTTGGAACAAATGGCGCGAAAAGGTGATAAAATGCGCCCGTGCACACACACACACACACCCACACACACACACACACACACAGACGGACACACAGACACACACATACGAGCACATGAAGTACACACGTACTTTTTTTTTTTTATCTAAGTGTGTGATTATACACGAGGTTCACTCCGAAAGTAATATTCCTTAAATATTATGCCAACCCACGACGTCAGATGTTGGTGGTATGTTAGTAAAGGTAGAACATTACCACCAATAACCCATAATTTCTTCTGTCTTAGATAATAGCTGAGCGGCAATCTAGCAAAAGAGCGTCCAAAGCAGATATGTCATTAAATTATGCCGTAGAGAAAAAATTGTACTCATCGACATTCATACTGAACATCCAAAGGGACCAAACAGTGGACGTGAGCACTGTTAGGTGTTGGGTAATGCATTCAAGCACAAAAGAGAACTACACCAGCATTTTCCTGAAAATATTATCACTGCTCTGAAAAAGTTTGTTGCATCAAGAGAACTTTTCCTTTCAACGGTCTTATTTGGGTCCTTGTGTCTGTTGGAGCTTTTCTGGAAATAAATAGGCAAAAATTTGGAGCGCCAATCTTGCATATATATATATATATATATATATATATATATATATATATTAGTGAAAATATAGTGACATTAAATGAAGAGCATATTTTGATATATATCTCATCTAGCAACTACTAGGTGTTATCTTGAAGTATAAAAACACCCAATTACTTTTGATGTTGATTTATCTATTTTACTCAATATCTTAGTTAATTAGTTATGGTACGATTTTGGATTGACTCGTTTTTTGCTTTAGTTAGTACATGTTTAATGTTTAGTGTTCGGTTTGTGTTTGAACGCGAGACACCGACCCATTCCCCACACTGACTAAACAATGGACGGGGTCAAAGCAAATGACTCAGACAAGCAGCCTGGCTCCCTGGATCGCTTGTGTGTCGGTGGCGCACAAGTTTTCTCATAGCTAGTACACAATATTTCTTCCGAGTTAAATTTGATTCGCAAAAAGATGTTGGCTCTTACAATATCTACCATTGGGAATGGTTCGTTTATGCCTTCACAATTCAGTGAGTGTTTTATTTGCAAAAGTTGTTTTATGAATTTATGTGTGTGTGGGGGGTGTTATGTCAGTATGCCTAGTGGGTAGCTATGCATGACTGCATAGAATATAACCAAAATTATAATATGCGCATACACACACATACACACATACATATATATACGTCAATATGGACGCAAGACATCTAGCAAGCTCAACTCTAAATTGATGCGATCTCAGCGCCAGTATTGCACTCAAATTCGTACAATCTAGGTACCATAGCAAAGACATCCTCCAAGCAGTTACCATGAAAGTATTTATGAAAAAAAGGCACAGAGCGGCAACAGTGAAGTCGGGTCGCCAAATCAGGACCAATAATATTGCTGATTCTTCATCAAGGAACTCCAGGTAAATCGTAAGGGCACTGAACCACATATGGTAGCAATATTCTTAGCTAATATTCTTGGACTAATGGTAGACTTATAGATATGCAAGATAGCTTCAGAAGAAAAGAATTGTCTTGCCTGACACAGAGAACCGACTTTCTTAGTAGCTGATTTAGTAACGGATTTAATATATTCTTTCTATTTCATGCCAGCTGAGAATGTTAGTAAGAGAAGGCGCAATGAGCTACTTTCCTGAAGGATAGCATTAGCCATGTTGATTAAAGGCAGAGAGTAGTTTTTCAGATGATTAATAGAGAGAAGTTAGTTTTGGAAACGTTAAAATTGACAAGTCATCGTTTGCCCCAGTTAACGACGATCTTGAGGTCATTTTGTACATCAGCTGTCATTTTGACCTTGTCGGACTGATCAGCCTTGCTATCGAAGCAGGAGTAAATGTTAGTGTCGTCGCGTAGATGCCAAGTTGAGAGCTGATGTCATCGGGAAGGTCGTTAATGAAGATTAAAATCAGCGGAGAACCAAGGATTGATTCCCTGTGGGATACCCTCGCGTTAGTACGAAATGATGTAAATGGGTGGCCGTTCAAGACAACTTTCATTTCAGGATTTGATAGGAACAACTGTATCAGCTAAAAATGTGCCCGGTGATATAGCTCTGAATATATATATATATATATATATATATATATATATATATATATATATATATATATATATATATTTATATATATATATATATATATATATATGTAGAGAGAGAGAGAGAGAGAGAGAGAGAGAGAGAGAGAAAAAGAGAAAGAAAGAGAGAGCTGGAGAGGGAGAGAGATAGAGTGAAAATTAAATAGATACTGACGGTAAATAAAATTGATGCATTTTGAATATGTGTTTCAATTTACTCAAGATTATTCGTTCAGGTAATATCACTGGATTACTGTAAATGCTCACATATACAAATCAATATGTGCCCAGATTCCAACATGAAATATGTATCCAGAATACTCCGACTCCATATTTATACTCCGACTTCATATTAATACGCTGTGTATACGTGAGCAGCGTAACAGTTGTCGACTCGGAAATTGCTTATCGTCGAGCCGAATTTTTAAAATTTGGTAAAGAGTGAATCCAACTTTTCACCCGCCCATACCGGCTATGAGTTAAATAGCAGGGTAGACTCTGTATAGTCTAGCCTTGAGTGACAGTCAGTCTAGGAGAAAAACAACTCTGAATTCTAAACCACTCCACTATTTTTCCCCAAGGTCAGGTTAATTCAGAAAAATAAAAAAAAGGAATCCGTGAACAGGCACGTCTTAAAGAAGCATGGTATTAAAAGTCTTCTTTTGGTGTTACCACAAATGTGTAATCTAGCATGGATACAATCGGACAGATAGCGAATACTATCCTACAATTCGATGCTTCTTGCACTTGTTCAGTTAGCTAACCTTCAACTCCTGCTGTATCAAGAGTTATAGGTGGGTTAATTGAACGAGTCATGTTTCACACACATTCAATGAGGGACAGTTTTGGCGATTGTGCCGGATATCTTGTAAAGTATGTTGAGTAGCACGGACATCATGTGGGCAAGCATGGAACAGCCACACCCCATTCCTGTTGCTAGGATAGTATTAGAACGGGTGGAATAGTGTTCTCGTTGTATATGACGCTGTCCGACGTTGCAGCCATAAACACGAAACCCGAGAAAAAGTTGTAAATTATGGCACCCCAAAAATGATATCATGTGTTAGGGTTGTATTTTGTGGGCGCGTATATTCTTTGCGTACACTCTCTATAGCACACGCAAATGACCATTACATGCATGAAAAGAGAACAGTTCGATTAGAGCGACAGAAGAAAGGGTGTCGATAGCTGAAAGAACTATAAGCTAAATAACTAAATAAAGATAAATAACTAGACAAAGATACTTTAAGCAGTTTTATTGATCGGTCGATTGATCCACAGGGAGATAGAAAAATATTAATAACATTGATACAGAGATAAGAGAATGGGTCAATAATTTCAGGAGGATCTTGAATAACGATCAATAAACTGATACACAATAATTTTGTACACTACAATGCATAATCAATTTGTGAGGTCGCGCGCACGCGCACACACACACACACACACACACACATGCAAATTTCCGTCTATGCATACATAAGAAATAGTAAAAAATAGTGAAAGTTAGGCAGAGAATGTGAAACGGAAAATAAAAGAGGGGAAAATAAATATTTTGCATGCAATTCTGCTACTTTCCAGAACATCGATGACTTGTGATATTTTTTTGTATATTTCGCTTGGCCTTTTAAACATAAACAGAAAAAAGGCGGTTTGTAAAGAGAGAAGGACATCAATGGTGTAGGAAGAAACAAGTTTATCTCTCGTGGTTGTATTATTAGTGTTTAAAGAAATATTTAAAGAAAAGGAAGATATAAGTTAAAAAAGAAAGAAACTGATGAGAATATGAAAAATAGATTTGATGCGAAAATGAAAGAAAGGAAAATATGTTTAATGAAATATTATGAAAAGTGAGAAAAAAAAAGAAAGAAAAAAGTTTACCGGCAGGAGAAATAAAGGTGAGAAAAGTGGGGTGGGGGGAGTGGGACGAAAAAGGTTAATGCGTGTGAGAAAGAAAAGTGGAATAGGAGGACGGGAGGGATTTACGGAAAGAAAGATTGAATAAGAAGGTGAGAGAAGTTGAGAAGGAAAAGGTTAACGCGTGTGAGAAAGAAAGTTGGGACAATGAAAAAAACATAGAACAAGAAATAAAACGGGGGCAAGGGATTGAAGAAAAAAGCTGAACATTGCGTATTGGAAGAAAAGAAAAGTAGAAGAAAAAAAAAGGAGGCACAGAAGAAGAAAATAGAGGGTAAATATGCGAATAGAAGAAAAAGAAAAAAATAAAGGTAGGTAAGCCAAAGAAAGAAAGAAAGAAAGAAAGAAAAGAAGAAGAAGAAGAAGAAGAAGAAGAAGAAGAAGATGATGATGATGATGATGATGATGATGATGATGATGATGATGATGGGGGAAAACAAAAAGGAGAAAACGAGAAAGAAGCAAATGGGAATAAAATCAGTTGAGATAACAAAGAAAGAAAGAAAGAAAGAAAGAAAGAAAGAAAGAAAAAAAAAGGAAGGAAGGAAGGAAGGAAGGAAGGAAAGAAGAAGAAGAAGATGATGATGATGATGATGATGATGATGATGATGATGATGATGATGGGGAAAACAAAAAGGAGAAAACGAGAAAGAAGCAAATGGGAATAAAATCAGTTGAGATAACAAAGAAAGAAAGAAAGAAAGAAAATATATTATTTCCGGATAATAATGAGGCCCAATCCAGCGATGAATTAAATACGTATCTGATAACCATTCCTACCCCTACACAACACAAAAACGCCTCAAGGAGATCAAAACTTTTGTCCATCAATTTTTTTTTTTTTTTTTTTTAACTTTCTGGGTCATTAAGCTTCATTGACAACTTGATCGTAAAATTACGATGCTATAGCATCTTCTATGAACAGCGAAAAAGAAAGTTGTAAGAAAACAGATGAAATAGTGCTTGATGACGGAAGGTCTGGGCGGAAACAATTGAGAGCGAGCGGAACATGCAAATTACAGGAGACTTAGATTGGCTACAAAGAAACTAGATTTTATTGCCAAGCATTCGGATAAACAACATTAACTGTGTTCTCAACTGTGGCTAAAAGCTGACTATTTTGACTCACTCGCCCGACCCTATTGGACTCGAGGCGAAGATAGATTGCATTTAATGACGAATCGCTTTCTGAATGAAAAATCACTCGGATTGGAAGATGAGGTCTCTCAAATTAGAATGACATGTTTTCACACGATCACTGAAACATACACACACATACCCACACACACGCGCACAAAGATATATATAGGACTTAATGGAGTTTTGTGTATGGTGATTTTCGAAGCGTAGTTTAGTTGTCGCATAAGACCGAAAGTATGGGGCAAGCAGTGAGGCGGAGTTGAGACTTCTTTCGGATTAACCAAGGAAAAACCTCAAAAGTGCTTCAAATTAACACAAGGGTTTGTCATTTGAAAATTTTCAACCGTATGACTTATGATATATTTGCCACAACGAACAGTATCCAATCTCTTGAGCAGTGTGCCTTTACAATCCTTCTGATATTTCAAGGTTGAAGCTATGGAACTACCACTGCCATAAAAATCCTGTCAAATAATTTGTGGAGTACAAGGCAACGGCATCACCATGGTCGCGTTGCTGCTGTGGTTTTAGTAGCGACTAGGAGATGTTTCTAAAACCAACGCCCTACCAGTTTCTGAATTCAAAGTTGCCTTTCTCATAGACTGGTTAACAACCAAGGTTAGAGTGTAGAAGAGAATAATTCGTATTTGTGCGAAAGCAAACGCAGCAACTTCGGCCCGAATTTGAACTTGTCGCCTTAATCCCAATTTCCCTGTCGATAAACGCCACCTCATCTGCATATTCATATAAAAATTCTAACTTTACAATAAAAATTATTTACTTTTTTCACCATAATATTTTTATGTAAAATAAAAGCATATTTGATACTTTTTTAAATGGTTTGTGTTTTGATCGAAATAATTTAACTCTAGTCAGAAATTATACTGGTAGAAAACCTCCTGCATACGGATAGAAAATGAATTCAGTAAATATGGAGTGTAAGACAATGATGTGTCTTCTCACCGGACTTATTCAACCTGTACATTGAGGCGATTCCGAGAGAAGTAAAAGTCCAACTAGGATTCATTATTTGGCGGCCATAATCTTAGTAATATAAGATATGCAGATGACATAATGTTGATAGCAGAGCCTGAAAGGAAATTACAAGAACTCCTACAAAAGGTAAGTGAAGAAGAAAAAAGACTAAACATCAACTGCAATAAGGCAGAATGCATGGTTGTAGCAAAAGGGACAACCAAAGATATAAATTACAAATTGAAGATAACAAAATCAAACAAGTACAACAATTTAAATATATAAGAAGTGTTTTAACAGGGAACGGAAAGTGCGGCACATAAATCCGAAGGCGCATTGAGATAGAGAAAGATGCCTTCCAAAAGCTAAGCAAAGTATTGAGAAACAGGGAAATTTCGTTAAAAGCAAAGAAAAGGGCATTGAAATCTTGTGTCTTATTGGTTCTCCTATATGGCAGAGAATGCTGAACAATCTCCTCACAGATGAAGAAGAGATTTGAAGCAACAGAAATGTGGTTCTACAGAAGGATGTTCAGAATACCATGGACCAAACATGTGAGCAACAACGAAGTTTAAGAGAAAATGAAAACGAGAAGGCACATAAGAGAAGAATTACATTTCTCTTCATTCATGAACATGATCGCCTCTTAGATTTAAGAAACTGCTCAAAATGAACATATTTTTTACAAATTGTCTATCGCAAGATGAAATAAGTTATTTGTAAGATGAGAATTGAAGGAGCTGCAAAGTTAAAATAAAAACAGAGTTCACCTTGTCAAACTAGGATAAAGCTGGCACAGGACACTAGCTTAAGGGGTTTAATACCTGAAAATGGTGTTTACAATGCTGTAAAATTCTACAGCACAACCTTGGAAGATCAATGGACGAATCGGTATGTTCACTAAATTTCAAAGAGAAATACGAAAATAACTGCTGTTACCAAAGGAAATAATGGAAGATAAAAACGAAATGATAATAAGAGAAACTGTTTAAAAATAGGTTTGGGTTCTTGGAAAAATGTGTCTCCCCCAAAACACACACACGAATACACTTAAGTGAGTACACGTCCAATTCGACAAAAAGTTTAAGGATTGTTATTTTGAACATATGAAATCACAAATAGAAATTTAGCCTTTTGGATCTGATTATCGAAGACACATGAGAAAATGGTAGACAAAGATTTTTGGTTGATTAGTTTTTTACTGCTTATCAACACTTTGCACCTTATTTACAGCCAGAAATATTTTTTATTTAATCTCAAACGGTAGACCTTTCAATGTATTTTCGTTGTTTGTGCTGCGTTTCCATTCAAACAGTGAAATTCTTTTACAAAAAAGAAAAGAAGGACGCTTTCCTAACTTAATCAAATTAATTGAGCGTTTAGTTTTTTCTTTCTTTCTTTTTATCCGATTCTCACGACATAACCGGTCATCACGCAGATCCATAAGTACTGAAATTTGATAAGTGCGTGTTTTATATTTGGTGAACATTTTCTGTCTTCAGTTTCTCAGAAAACGACCAGATTAAAAGAAGGTCGATTGCAGCATCTTGAAGCCGGTTGCTTAGTAACATCTCCTCTGTGTCTGAGTAACTTCTAATTTTTGTGCAGTAAACAAATATTCGAGTATGAGGCCACTTCCTTTATTTGTTACTTTGGTTTACTTTTAAAATTTTCTTTTCCCATCCTTCGTTATTTTTTCTAGAAGTTTCAAATTCATTAAATACTTCCCAATTTTCCTCCTACTTCTCTGACAATTTGCTTTTTGTTTCTCTCCCATTCTTTCATAGAGTCGAAAAAATATGGCGATATATGAAATATTGTCCTTATTTTCTTTTCATAAAAGGTCTTTTCGACGTAGGATTTTTCATGTTAGATGTTTCTTGTTTTTATGTATTGAAAACAAATGTAGACGTATGAATAATTAAACCAAAAAAGGGTGTGTGTGTGTGTGTGCGCGCGCGCGTGTGTGTATGTGTGTGTGTGTGAGAGAGAGAGAGAGAGCGCGCATATAGGAGGAGACGAGGAGGGGAGAGAGGGAGAAGGTGGAGAGAGTGTTGTTATTAGGTTAAGGGCTGTCGTTTGAAGTTGAGAAGGCGTCGTATGTTGACGAACTAAATATGTTGAATTGGTTGAAATAGACAAGCAAAAAAGTGAAACAAAACGAGATATAAAATTTGATTCTATCGGGAACATTTTTGCGTAGAGAAAATTTCAAGGATAATTCCTGAAAGAAAGTGCGAATTCAATGAATATTCTTAAGAGTCTCTGTAAAGAATAAAGGAAAAGTTGAACTTACTTTGTTGGTGAATTAAAGAGTATTTTGTACGAAATATGTGT